>CM056385.1:7434363-7916863 GCA_029718625.1 Synaphobranchus kaupii
CCCTCAGCGCTGATGGTAAATGGATGTGAGTTTGCTGTCATACGGGCCGTCCCCTGCTTGTCCGTATCGCTCACGCTCGCAGGCAAGGTGGCGGCTGTGGGATCGCTCACGCTCGCAGGCAAGGTGGCGGCTGTGGGATCCCTCACGCTCGCAGGCAAGGTGGCGGCTGTGGGATCGCTCACGCTCGCAGGCAAGGTGGCGGCTGTGGGGGAGCGCCGGCTAAAAAAATACGCCGATTCGACGCAAACGCTGCTGAGCCTTCAGAGCGCGGGGTTGGGGGGGTTTACGGCCAGGGGGGTCCCCTGCCCCACGGAACTTAGGTCCATTTCACAGAGGGAAGGGCAACAATACACTCTGTCCCCGGGAATCAATGCGTATACGTGGGCAGGGATTGCGCGACATTTGAACTGGGACTCTACGGGGAGATTATAAACCCCGTTCTGGCCGCTGCCCATGCGGGGGGATTAAGCGACGGTCTGGCCACTTCTCCTGCGCTAGTCCGGATGCTGCACTCCGCTATGATGAGAGCTGCAAAACCCCCCTCTTAAAGATGACATCGGACGTACAATCTCATTTCCTTTCGCCTCCCAATCTCGCACAGGCATCTGCGTGCCGGACTCCGGCAGTCCCCCGGGATTTATCCCTGTCTGTAAACAAAAACAAAACCAACAAGGAAAGCCACCAGCGGAGATGGTAAATAAAACAGAACCGGGCCCTTTATCTGGAACAGATAAAGGCCTATATCCGGAATGTGCAGCAGCTACTCAGTGTAGCTCATGCAATAAGCCCAGATGAATGACAAACTAGGCACTTCTCCAGTACCATACTTTTTTTAAAACTTTTGGGTAAATATGAAAATGTGCCTTTGTGTAGCAGCCGAGTGGCGGGTCTTAATCAAATCAATGGGAGGGTACTGGAGATGAGATTGTTATCTTAATGAGTGGTCGGCAAATAGCTCTTTTCTGAAGCCCACAGAGCAGGCTAATCAGGAAGTTCATTTGTAACCTGCGTTTTCTGTCCTATTGGTAAACGGGGGTGTGTACTGGTAGAGGGAGGAAAAGGAAGAGAGGATGAAGGGGAGGATTATGTCATTAAAACAGCAGCAATAATGCACTTTTCTCGGTTGTGATGTGCAGATTAAAGCTCCCTCTTCAGCTTTATATCCAGCCTTTATGTTATTACATTTTATTAAGCGAAATAAACTGAGAGCGGCTCCATTTTCTAATTCTGGCCACTAATGAAGATTTATTGCAGGCAGTGTTAAATTATGTATGATTTACGTATCGGAGTGCCGAGACGCTCGGAGAGGGAGAGAGCGGCTGCCTAAAAGATTTTCATCCAGGATTTCAGCGGCCAGTAGCACTTGTGTTTGTGTACGCATGCATGTATGAATGCATATTTCCTGACAGGCCAGAACATGTGGCAGCCTGCGTGTAATTTGGCTTGATGGGGACTGCTTGGTCTGTTTTGATAACGCAGAGCTTCCCGCGGTACCCTTGCTGTCCTTTCTGTCGGTTGGATGGACGACCGTACCCAAACACCTGGTCGCACAACTGCTTCGGACAATCCCCCCCTCTCCCCCTGACTCATGCGCTGCAAAAACCAAATCTTATCAAAGCATTTTAGTCTTATATTTAGACTTTAGAATGTTATTTCTGTTACTTTTTCAAACTATATGCCAGTGGGGTGAGAGTTTTACTCATTTCAAGATTTGCCAGTGGGGTATGATAATTTCACTTGTCAAACAAAAATGAACTTAAAACAAGCTAATATTTTCCACTTTTGAGAAAAAAATAAGATTTTAAGTCTCATTACAATTCTAAAACACTTGTTAAGACAGACATTTTTTGCAGTGTGACAGAACGCTCAAATCTTTGGCGGGCGTGAACCTGTTTTCAGAACCAGCTGGCTGATTACCATAGAGCTCCGTAGTCCCGCTCCCTCCTATCCCTGGCTGGTCCCGGAAGACTGCCGGAAGCCATTACCTGCCCCAATTCGGGATCTTTCAGACACCCTTATGATGATATATGGCATTGTATGGACCAAACTTTGACATATGTGATACAAAGTCCATTATATACTCACCACCCGCGTTTAAATCAAATTTGAATCGTATAATTAACACCGTTTGAGAAACATAACTACACTACCCAGAATCCCTGGTCGTACATCGCCGGCTCCTGCTTTTGCTAGCTAACGCAGTAGTAGCTACCGGCCGCTCTGCTAGCGAAAATGGCTATCACTCTGTCTGCTCTTATGGAAGCAGCTACCGGCCAAAGAAGTGTGGCTATCACTGTCTTATTATTATGAAGTGAAACTAAGAGTAACACCAAGGGCGAGAATCACTATCAATCTGGCCATGTCGAAAGTGTCAGCTTTATGGCTTTCACTTCAGCAGTGGTGGTGAGCAAAGTGTTGTAGCCGGATGTTGTAGTCGTTTTAGTTGTTTTCTTGGAAACGTGTGTGTTTGTTATTTATTTGTTGGACATAATTTCAAATGACCAATTTTATAAATTATTTAAAAATGTGACAACCCCTCTCTTGGGTGTTTTGAATGTGTAGCTGCCAGAATATAGAAAAAAAAAAATTTTTTTCAGTCCATTGATTATATTTTTTCCGAAAAGTGGCACCAGACGTTCGAATAAATCGCAATGTGTGACAAAACCACCTGTGTGCAATTCACTGTGGAAATGTGCAATAAGATTCATATTCTCAAACACCCTCATCAAACAAAAAAAAGCCTAATTTTACAGATGGAATGACAAATAGATGCACAGATGGATGGATGGATGGACAGGTGGACAGATTGTTAGATAGACCGATGGATAGATGTATAGAAGAACCAATAGCCAGATACACAACTGTATAGTGTAGCCGATAAAGCACACACAGCTGGAAAAGGCATTGTGTATTATGGGTTGATAAACTTTACTTAGTTTACTCACAAATTTCCAAATCTCCAATCTGTCTTTGCTCCCCATAGCTCTTCTCTAACAGCCTTTTCTGGTTCCCTCTCGCACTGATGGGGTGTTTGCCCTGTGTCCCGTGCCTCTTGTGTGCCTGCTGCCAACCCGACTTAAGCATGTAGTTCCCTATGGATGGGTCTGCTTTGAGAGGGCTTCCACTGAGGTGTACCGTGAGGGGCAGGCAAACACATAAATATATATATATATAGACAGACAGACAGACAGACAGATGCGCAGGCTTTTGAATTTCATTCTGCTTCATCTAAATACTATTTTAAAAGACAAAAAAAAAGCGCTTTAATACTGTAGATAGACAGGCAGACAGACAGATACAGGTGGATTAAACATGTACGGTATGTGTATTTGGGCAGCCTATGGTCAGTGAGAGAGAGAGAGAGAGAGAGAGAGAGTGCGCACACTGCTCAGCGGGGAGGCCCCTGTGCTCTGGTTCTCTGATATAGATACACTCACTCTGGCCCCCCACCCCTCTCTTCCCACCACCCCGTCCCGCTAATTGAGTTCGCAGTCTCCCGTTTGCAAATCGATTACTCTGCTTTCACTCCTCAGATTGGTTTCTGGAGAGATGGGTGAGATGGGGGTATTCTCACATATCCCAAATAAAATCAGCTGAGATGTAATGGGCCGGAATGGGTGTGGGTTTTTTCTGCCCTTGCCTACAGCACACCTGGAGCCAGCTCTCCCGGCCTCTCCTCTCACCTGCAGTTCAGGCGGTACACACTCACACATTCACCGCAGGTACATACATGATGCATGATTCAGTCATGGCACACATCTCACAGGCGTGCTGTGCAGTGCATGAGTGAATGAGAGAGAGAGAGAGAGAGAGGGGGGCGGTGCTGGGAGGGACAGGAACGTGGAGCAGCATCAATGAGAGAATATGTGCGTGTGTGTGCGTGTCCGTGTGTCCGTGCGTGCGTGCGTGCGTGCGTGTCCGTGTGTGTGTGCGTGTGCGTGTTTTTGCTGAGTTCCCTCCCTTCTCACACTGTTTTGGTAACTCCATGACCACCCCGGTCCGCTGGAACCCACGCCGTTCCCTGCACTCCGGTTCACCTCTGCCCTTCACAAGGTCAATAACACCATTAGACTGACAGCAACCCAAATCTGCTCCGATCAATCACCACACCAGCCCAGCATCTGTGAATCCCAGGGGATGTTCAGCATGTCAACACCACTCGCTATGGTCCACTCTGTCCGAGAGGGGAGAGGGAGAGGGAGAGCTCCACGTTTTAAACACCACTCGCTATGGTCCACTCTGTCCGAGAGGGAGAGCTCCACACTGGAAACTCCATTAAAACTCCATCCGACGGTCGATGGACTAATTGGGAGGAATCTATGCATTGGCAGCGGACAGTTTAAGCTCCCTTTCTTGTGTTGAGCACTATGGGATTTCACAGAAAGGTCATTTGAAGGTCATTGCCCAGGAAAAAGGGTGGAAATTGTGCTGATGAATTAGGCATGGTGTTGTTTGTACTGGAAGGCTTCACTCACACACACACAGTGCTGGACTCCACCCTGCAGGACACCGACGACCCCTCTACATTACCCCCCTTCTCCTCTTTGCCACTCCCTCCCCTCCCCTCCCACTGCACCATGCAGAACTCAGAATAATGTGTTGACATGCCATTAACTGGAGTATGGAAGTGCGTTAAATTTTTAATCGTTCAAGTCATGAAAAAATTAAGTTTCCACAGCGGAAATAGGATGGCGGCTGCCATTGCGAGTTTGTACTTTGAGACGGGAATGAGAGGGCTGCTCCATGTTCTCCACCCGCCCTGCCTGCCTCTTTCATATGTCTGTCCATCTGCTATATGGCGTACTTTTGTGTAAACAGCCTACCTAAGTCTAAAATATTGATAGCACCCTTCTTACATGTAGGACATGGCACTTTTTGTCCATTTACTTCTGTACGCGTGTGGCGCTACGTCTGCGCACGAGAGAGGAGATTAGTGCCGTTTAATGAGCAGGCCGTTTCTGCGTAATCGTGTTTGCAGTCTGGGTTGTGCCCCTGCTTAGCTTAAACGTCAAAGGTTGCACTTTCAGACCTTACCAAGATAATTCTGCAACCTTTTTTTGCTGTGGCTTATCATTGCTGTGTCCAACCTACAAGCTGTTAGAGTCATGTGGTCACCATTCGTCTGATTCAGTTGTGAGATTCACATTAACATATGTATTGACACTCCCAAAGGCTTACTCTGGGGCCAGCTTTATATGAGTTTCCATTTCCCACAAAGAATGTGCATTACCCTATCAGACATAGGTTTTTGTGTGTGATGTTTCTTCTTTTAACAGTCCATTGATAGAACGTAGAATACAGAGATAAAGTGTAAAATTTGCGTCCCTCGGCTGAGAAAGGTGAGTAAGACGGACATTTTCTAGCATAGAAGCAGATGCGCCAGGCTTTTGAATTTCATTCTGCTTCATCTAAATAACTATTTTAATATAAAAGCGCTTTAATGACTGTAAAAGGGGTCAAGTGTGGCTTCTTTCAAGTGAGCTTATTGCAGGATATCGCAGTTGTGAGGGTTCAATGCCGAGGCATTATACATGTTATTCCATTATCATTACAATTGCCAGGAAGCGTCTCATCTCAGCACTGGTATCTAAACGTTCTAATACGCCCTCTTTTTTTTTTTTCCTTTGAAGAACCCCGGAGATAGCATGTGCAGCGCTGGCTAGTGAGAGCTTGGTGGGACTTATCCTATATTTCCTCATCTCTCAGGATTCCCCAAAGGCCGTCTCTTCCCATTCACGGAACTCCTCCTCCATTCACGGAACTCCTCCTGGCCTCTTTAAATCCTCGCTCTTCCTGCATGTGGCTCGCCTCCGCCCGCGATAGCCATACACCATTAATCACTATGGAGCGCTCCCAGTGTCAGCCTGTGCCTTACAGAGTACTTAGCAGGTTTAACCACCAGAGCATAGCTTCTGCTGGTAAGCGCAGTGTCTTCCAAGCACGAGGCAGTGCTGAGGGACATTGGGAGGGGCCTTGGGTATTCATGCTAACTTGTTGTGTCGACTAGGGGTAGACAGTGGGAGGGGCCATGGGAGTTCATAGAATATTCCGCAGGGGGCGGGGCTGGAGGTGGGGCAGTGGCAGGAGGAGGTTAATGGGAAGGGGTCCCAAACAGAGGCCGCAAAGCCATTTTGCACCAAGAGGGGGAGGAGTTTCACGCAGGTTTGTCTGTCAGAATGCCAAATGTGTGCCAGATAGAAGCAGTAAAGGATGGGGCTTTCGGCTCTCCTGCTCTGATCATGACTAGGCGGTACTGTGAGCAAATATGCATATTATCCATCTGTATGACAAAATGAAAGCAAGAACATGCTCATCTCAGATTGGAGCTTTTTTGTGCAAGCAGAATGTGACACGTGTGTGCGTGTGCGTGTACGTGTGCGTGTGCGTGTGTGTGAGCGTGCAGGTTTTTTTTCAGTATTATCACAAATAAATAACTATCACAGCAGACAGGACTCCATTCACAGCTGCCTAATGAAGTTATCCACGCTTGTTAGGCTACAGCCGGCAATGGAGAGGGTGATGTGCTGCCGTTTAATGAAAGAGGAAAACAACACAAGTGCAACAATTAATTCTCGCGTTTCTCTCCCCCCCCCCACCCCCCCACCCTAGTTCATTCAAATGTGATTAGCTGTAGTTTAATGTGGGCAGGAATGACTAATGTCATCCTCTGCACTGCTGCTCCCTGCTCCTCCCGGCAGGGCTGTTTTTCCACCATGTCGATACAACGTCAGTAAAAGCAGAAAAAGACACACAAGTATCAAACTGAGCCAAATGAGCGGCTATTTCTGTGCATAACTGATCCACCGCAGTTCTTCAATCCCCTCCATACAGCCGCTACTTATTTTTGGAAATGATTTCACACGATGAATGTGAGAAAGATTATGGTGGATTTGGCAGCTGTTTCTATGAATGACCCTTCATAACTTGAATAATTTGTTCAAAAGCACTGCATAGCCCCCTTCATTAGCATTGCAAAGACATTCATGAATGCTTATGCCAATTATAGCGTTTATGAATAGGCATTCATATCATGGCGTGTTACCGCAGGTTACAGCGTTATAGTAATGATTTTATAATTGTTTTTATAGAAACTGGGCTTCGTCCATCTGTATTTTTCCCCGCAAACATCTGTACAGTGCATTACAGCCTTCGACTGTTTCTTCCACAGTCCTGTTGGAGCAGATTGGTAACCAAGAGCGCCTCTTCCTCTGCTGAAACCCTGTTGAATGACACCAGCCCGTGCCTGATTTAATCATTTTCCCCTTGCCCCCATGCACCTCACATGCAATAGAAATAGAAGATCTCGCCTCACACCACTCAACCTAGCTCATCCTTACTTTTTTGAGAAGCAGGAGACATTGAGGGGAGACGTGGGGCCAGGAATTCTGAAGTTTTAATAAGGAAGGATGTCTGTATGGTGTAACATTAAACTCTGATGCCAAATTTCAGTAGTAACATCTCTCTCGCACACGCACACACACACACACACACACACACACACACACACACACACACACACACACACACACACACACACACACATACAAGTGCATACCTAGAGCAAGAGAGAAAGAGTGAAAGGGGGGAGTGTGTTATGGGAAAGGAAGAGAGATAAGGAGTGTTCAAATGCATAATTTTACTAATGATGTAGGCTATGAAATAACACCAACACAAAACTACAGTAAGTTTTTGGATCAATCCTGGTTGCATGCAGAACCCCACTTTGGATGAATGGCTTGAACGGGAATCGACAGACGCGACGGGAGCATAAATGAAAGAAAGCGTGGGCTGGTTTTCGATCACCAGCCTGATCCCAGCTGACCTCCTCGACAGGTCGGAAAATATTTTGGTAAACTGCCTCCGGCCTGGGGAAGGGCAGCTTGATTGCCGTGGCATGTGGTCCCGTGGATTTGGGTTGGGTGAGGAGATGGGAGTGAGTCACGCTCACGGTCCAGCAAACAGCAGGTTTTCCTGCTGCATTCTGCAGGGCCTCTGGGCCTGCGGGCGATGCGGATGTGTGTGTGGACACAGTTTTGCTTGTTTATTTCAGCCCCGTCTCTCTGCGGGGACGCACAGGCTGATGCGCTTCATTATTTTGTTATTTTGTTTGCATTTTTAATCTCTACTCTTTTTATCTCTCTCTCTCTCTCTCTCTCTTTTGCTCTCTCTCTGCATGTCCATATTCTTCCGACAGGATCCTCTTGTGAAATTTATTGCCATTGTTGGAGACAGTCAGAGCAACAATGATTTCACACCTGCCTTTTCAACCAGGTGTTCATTTGCTTGTATGGCTGCTCTCTCTCTCCGTGCCATCTTTCTCTCTCTTCTTCTCTTCCTCTATCCCACATTGTCTTCTCCTTTCCGCACGCTCTCACTGACAGGCACAACCTCTCAAAAAGAAATATTTACAGCAGTTTCATTCTGTCCCCCCCCCCCCCCCCCCCCCCCCCCCCCCCCCTTCTCGAAGGACAAAAGGAAAACAAAAGGCTGGATTAGCCCTCCTGTACATTTATCTCCATTCATTTTCTGAAGTAAAAAAACACTGACCCTCTCCCTCATCCTCCTCCGTTCTCAGACTCTGGGGTCTCGGGGGAGGGATTTGATAAAGCTGCCACGCTCCCTTCTTTCTTTCAATGAAAAGCAGCTCCTATCATTTTTTTAAATCCCCCATTTAAAAAAAAAAACAAAGAAAACTGACGCCAGCGCGGCGATACACGGAAGCCGAACCCTTCTGTCTTTCACAGAATGACGCGTCACCTTATGAAATGAAGAAAGGCCAGGTTAATTAGACTCCGCCTGTTATCTTCTGGATCACATGGTCCCTCCGTGTACCTTTCCCGCACGGATCTACCTGGCCAAGCCTCCGGGGGTGAATTAATACGCGGCTCGTTGAACGAGATCTTAAAACCCTGCCGCTATTAGACGCATGACCACTGATCTGTAGTATTAGCATATAATCAGACACAAGCATTTCCAGCCTTTTGCCACTATTTGATCTGTGGTCACTAATCTGTACTCTTAACATGTACATTTACACCAGAATTAACAGCGTTTTGCCACTATTAGATTTATGGCCACTGATATGTTGATCTGGCATGTAGCATGCTCCATATTACAAATAGCTGGAAATGCACCCACAACGCCTTCCCCCCAAAAATAAATTAATAAATAAATAAAACACCAAAACCAATAAGCCAGTATAATATGCCTAATAACCTTGGCTTTTTCTACTCTTTTCACATTAAAGTTGTCGATGAGTAGCCTAGTCGACGATGCGAAAAATGTATATTGTGACTCAGGCAAGACATATCATATTATGATATGCTGTCATATATAGAGCACCAGTCCAATTTTCACCTTGAAAAAAGACAGGAAGGAGCAGCTGTTTTGAGCCATAAGCCACAGGATCCTGGTCTGTCACCTAATTACTATTGTTAATAATACTTTCCTCAGGTGTGATCGGCATGCATACATGGTTTTATGTCCTGACGTTCTTACCAATTGAGAATAAAGATGTGGCACAAGGCCAGGAATGGAGTGAGCAGGCCTGTCATGCAGGCATCACTGGGAAGAGCTTTTAAACAGGATATTTCGATCTCATCAGAAGCCTAGCATTTTGGCGATGAGATATTATTACCACCACGCTCTGCGGTGCCGTGTGTGGGACCGGAATTGATTTCCAACATCTGTCAGGTAAACTTCTTGCCGGTGCTAAAATCTCCTGGGAGTGAATCCCACGTGGTTTCGGGATTCACAGGAACATCAGCAGCCCCAAGGGGCGGACAGTGTAGCGATTGCGCCTGTCAGGTAGCGTGACATCACTAGGAAGAACCTTGTAGCAGGACGTTCCATATAAAGAGGCATGGTCTTTTGGTGATGTATTAAGTTTCTGCTGTGTGTCATAAGAAGGCAGAGTGCACTACTATGCCACTTATCATTGTATTCAGGGTCTGTGGTTCTTTCTGGTTCCTGGTTGTATAATGCAGCTTACTGCTCATTCGGGTATGTGGTGCACCACCAATGGGTAGGGATGTGCTACTGGATGAGGTTGTGCCAGATATGGGGAGGGGAAAAACATCTGCAGTGCACCAGCATTCCAGAAGCAAGGGTGAATGTTATTTACAAAATCTGCCAGCCTTATATACCTGCAACCCTGTCAGACAGCTGAGAGAACCTGATTGAATAAACATATACAACATATATCAACATATATCTATGGCAAATCTGTACAGTTACCACGTGAATACCAAGTATACAGAATAAACACAAAGCAAATATTTATGTCTGTATACCCTAACATCAACAAAAAACAAAACAGAGATACTGTTATATCATTACCCCCTACAGTCCCCCACACTGCTACAGCATATCATTACCCCCCTGCAGTCCCCACACTGCTACAGTATATCATTACCCCCCTGCATTCCCCACACTGCTACAGTATATCATTACCTCCTGCAGTCCCCACACTGCTACAGTATATCATTACCCACTGCAGTCCCCACACTGCTACAGTATATCATTACCCCCCTGCATTCCCCACACTGCTCCAGTATATCATTACCCCCTGCAGTCCCCACACTGCTACAGTATATCATTACCCCCCTGCAGTCCCCACACTGCTACAGTATATCATTACCCCCTGCAGTCCCCACACTGCTACAGTATATCATTATCCCCTGCAGTCCCCACACTGCTACAGTATATCATTACCCACTGCAGTCCCCACACTGCTACAGTATATCATTACCCCCCTGCAGTCCCCACACTGCTACAGTATATCATTACCCCCCTGCATTCCCCACACTGCTACAGTATATCATTACCCCCTGCATTCCCCACACTGCTACAGTATATCATTACCCCCCTGCATTCCCCACACTGCTACAGTATATCATTACCCCCTGCAGTCCCCACACTGCTACAGTATATCATTACCCCCCTGCAGTCCCCACACTGCTACAGTATATCATTACCCCCCTGCAGTCCCCACACTGCTACAGTATATCATTACCCCCCTGCATTCCCCACACTGCTACAGTATATCATTACCCCCCTGCTTTCCCCACACTGCTACAGTATATCATTACCCCCCTGCATTCCCCACACTGCTACAGTATATCATTACCCCCCTGCATTCCCCACACTGCTACAGTATATCATTACCCCCTGCATTCCCCACACTGCTACAGTATATCATTACCCCCTGCAGTCCCCCACACTGCAACAGTATATCATTACCCCCCTGCATTCCCCACACTGCTACAGTATATCATTACCCCCTGCATTCCCCACACTGCTACAGTATATCATTACCCCCTGCAGTCCCCACACTGCTACAGTATATCATTACCCCCTGCAGTCCCCACACTGCTACAGTATATCATTGTCCCCTGCAGTCCCCACACTGCTACAGTACATCATTACCCCCTGCAGTCCCCACACTGCTATAGTATATCATTACCCCCCTGCAGTCCCCACACTGCTACAGTATATCATTACCCACTGCAGTCCCCACACTGCTACAGTATATCATTACCCCCTGCAGTCCCCACACTGCTACAGCATATCATTACCCCCTGCAGTCCCCACACTGCTACAGTATATCATTACCCCCTGCAGTCCCCACACTGCTACAGTACATCATTACCCCCTGCAGTCCCCACACTGCTACAGTATATCATTACCCCCCTGCAGTCCCCACACTCCTACAGTATATCATTACCCACTGCAGTCCCCACACTGCTACAGTATATCATTGTCCCCTGCAGTCCCCACACTGCTACAGTATATCATTACCCCATGCAGTCCCCACACTGCTACAGTATATGATTGCCCTCCTGCATTCCCCACACTGCTACAGTATATCATTACCCCCCTGCAGTCCCCACACTGCTACAGTATATCATTACCCCCCTGCAGTCCCCACACTCCTACAGTATATCATTACCCACTGCAGTCCCCACACTGCTACAGTATATCATTGTCCCCTGCAGTCCCCACACTGCTACAGTATATCATTACCCCATGCAGTCTCCACACTGCTACAGTATATGATTGCCCTCCTGCATTCCCCACACCCCTCCACAGCAATATCGTTTCTGGCTCCACATTGTAAATAGAGGGTGAACAGGTGCGCGCACCGGAACTTGGAAGCTTGCTTAATTTTCAGAAACAAAACGGTAGTGAACAGAACATGGACGTATAACAATGGGTACCACGTCGTAAGATGTTAGGACTTAAAGACATGGACAATAATTTTGGAGTGTTGCTTAGGGGCAATGAAATGAAATTGGCAAGAAAATAAAATAAAATGCCACACTCCGGTGTTCATACCGTTTGCGATGTGCTACGTCGGGAGGAGACCGGGCGAATGAAAAAGCAGGTACACACTTTTTCACAGGGTAGTTCTGTTCTGTTTGCATAACTTGTTTTATGTTCAAACAGAAGACGGCAACATATATGTAAGTGTTTAAAAAGACTCCAATTTAAAAAATGGCGCCAATTTGTGAGAGACATGATATGCTGCTTGGATAATGTTGTAATGTTGCAACATTTAATGATCAGTAGGGTTGCAAAGGGGCAGAACATTTCCAGAAAATTTCCGGAAATTTTGACATTTCTTACTTTTTTTTTTTTGCAAAAGTTATAACATGGAACTTTAATTTTGTTGGAAAATACACAACTGCAATTCTAGATCTTGCAGCATGCTTGGTTAAAAACAACCCAATTTAATACAAATTGAGTTGAATTTCAACCCTGCACTGTGCATTCTTCCATAGAGTACTCAAGTGACTACGTCACACTGGTTTCGGAAGTGACTTTTTAACAATTTCTAGTGATTGTCTTACCATGAATTTCCTGGATTGTTCAATATAACAAAATATGTTGTTTTTCTGAATTTTGCATTTTAGTATTTCTTTGTGAATATACCAGTGCTAGCACTGTTTAAAAACTTGTCCTATAATTCCCTCCGGACAGTTCAATGAAGTAAAATGGCCAAATTAGCAAGGTGGTATGCACTGCCAAAAATGTCCAGACGAGGTGATATCTGATTGGTGGAGAACCGCCCGTGAGTTGCAGTAATGGATATGTAGTCCATTAAAGTGGACTACAAACCAGACTACAAATCATTAATCATTACTTTAAAAAATAAAAATTGGAACATGCAATGTATGCTCTATATCCTTATACCACACAGGCTAATCCAGGAACATTTAGTCTCATTCTATAAATCAGATAGTCTGAGAAATTGTCGATAGTCTCCGAAGTCCGTTCTATCTGTCATAGGGAATTTACTTCTGAAACCAAACTCTGCCCACGTCTGACGTACTTACTTGAGTACTCTATTACATGTGCAGTGCATTCTTTTATCACATGCACAGATAATTCCTAGCATCCTGCACACTACTGCAGGGCCCTCTGCATGCACTGTGCATTCTTACATCACATGTGCAGTGCATTCTTCCATCACAAGCAGAAATAATTCCCAGCATCCTGCACACTACAGCAAGGCTATTGAGGCCACACTACTGCATTTGAGCTCAAGGACTACATCCATTTTGAATCCATTTTTTTTTTTTGGGGGTGGGGGGGGGGGGTTTAGGAAATACATTTATTTTATTCATCATGTTTTTTGTTCAATGAGAGAATCCATTAAAGCGTGTATGCGTAAAATTTCAAGTAATTACGGTGAAATGTTTTCTGTATAACCCTGCTTGAGTTTATGGTGGGAGGTTGGCATATCGGAGGTGGTAAACGCAGCGTTCGAGCTGCACAACTGGGGACTTGGCTCCATGGACACCCTTTGCAGGACAGTTTTGGCTTTGCTAGCAAACATAGCTAAAACAGCTAACAACCAGAGGTGTAAAAATCCAGGGGTCAGAAAGTAAAAGTCTTGCCATGTGTTTCTTCCACCATGAACTCAGCCAGCTGATTTCACTAATTAGTTATACTTCCTGGCTGAATAATTGTGCTAATTAGCAAATCCAGGTGACTGGACCAAAATACTGGGGAGGACTTTTACCTTCTGAACCTGGATTTTACACCTCTGCTAACAACCATAATGTTTTAACTTGTAATTGCATATATGTAAAAATATGATACTGGAGAGATTTTTTAAGTGATTTTCATTTGTTTACCAAAGTGTCTTGTGTTTACTTTATGGGAAAGCTTTACTTGTATGTGGTATTTCATATTGCCATGTAATACATAACATAAACTCATGGGCCAGACTTTCTTGAACTGTTGTAAATTTAAACTTTGTTTTCGATTTTTACCCATTGATAGGACACGAAAATGTGACATTTTTACACTGTCATAATTGATGTGGAAATATATACCTATCCTAATGGCCTACATTTCTTTCAACCAAATATTTTTGAAGACGTTTGATATGCCTTTCTAAACCCCACTTTTGCTTAGTGAAAGTTGTCGCTCGTATTCATATGGGAGAGCAAAATTAATCAGGCTCATGTACGTAATTCATTGTGTCCTGAGAGTTACGTACACAAGATGCTGTCGGCAATCATGAAATATAAATATATATCGGATCGATCTTTGTTTGTTTCTGTCATGCATAAGCCAAGTAAAAAAATATATGTGCCCAAATTCATACACTCCACGATACTTTAAAACAAGGGGGATATATAGTGCTGACTTTCTTTCCCTGTCCCCAATCGTTACGTACATAAGCATGAATCGTTTACCCACGTGTTTCATGGCTGGTGGATTGGTCAACCTAAAAAAAAAAGAAGAGCATTACTGTCTGGTACGAAACTACTAACTATTGCTTTGCTTCAATTGCTGCCGATGCTGCAGGAGCCTGATAACCTTGCGTGTCCAAGCTTCCTCACACGGTTACGTACCTAAGCCGTTCATGTTTTACCTCGCACCAGTTTATCAAATTCGTCCAAATCAAGCATTTACACAGCCATCGTGTTATAATCGTGTCCGCATATTGAAAGGTAGGATTTTATTTGTATTTTAAATGTATTTTGGGGGATATATTTTGATGATTGATCATGTTTCACTCGAATTTTGTATGCGATGTTAGGCTCACTTAGCGCTGTGCACCAAGTTTCGTGTATTTCTGCTGCGCTTCCTTCGTTACGTATGTTAACTCGTACGCTGTATTTTAAGATGTGATGCAAATCTTTGTTGTGTTAATATTCTGAAACGATGTCTTTGAAGGTATGTTTTGGGTTTATCTCCGCTTGTGAGCGTGAACGTTAACACTACTGTGGTAAATTTTATATGACCTGAAAGACTATTTCTGGTTATTGAACTATCTTCTTTCTTTTTGATAGTCAGAGAGTTGTCAAACTTGTAAATAAATGTGTTTGCATTGGTTTCTGCCACAATTAATTTTTTAATGTCTGTGTCACGTTTATGTGTCCCAGTATCATATTTTCACATATGTTTATTAGTCAGTGTCTGTATGTTGGCCGATACAAAATCATTTCATGGTGAAAAACGAAAGTTGAAGTGCTTTAAAAGTGAAAATTATATAAAAGCACAGTACAGGTCAATTGGCTGAAATGTACACTGCCTGGCCAAAAAAAAGGTCGCACACACTTAATATTTCGTTGGACCGCCTATAGCTTTGATTACGGCGCGACGGGTGCAACGGTGACTTTTTTTTTTTTGGCCAGGCAGTGTATAATGTTTTCTCATAGCTAGGCGTTTAGCGCCCAGTGAACAGGCCTATTGTTTCACCAGCGGGAGGGGTGATACTTTTAAATCTCCTATTCATTGAATGAATGACAATACTTTTTCATACCTTGCCGATTACCATGGACTGCATAGTAGGTAATGTATTAACAATCAATATTTTATTTGTTTTGAGCAAATAAAAAACTTGTTTGACCGTCGTCCCGGCAAATAGCCTACACAACCTGTCGAGTGGCGAATAAATAAATAAAACAGCAATTCATAGAATTTAGCCTCCTGTTCGTCGAATGGTAGCTACGTTGACAAGTTTTCTGCACAAATGTAGCTACAAACAACGTGTGACAGAGCTGGCTGTCACTAATGTGACAGACTGCATCTAAATACCCGTTTTCTTATATCTTTTCCATTTCCCCACTCCTGCGGCTCCACCATTTTTCACTAAACCATTAATTTTCATACACACACCGTAGCAGTAGCTATTCCCGTTGGGGGTTCACACCTGGCAGGGAAGCTAATCGCGGCTCCGTTACTAACACTACAGTTTCATTAATTACAGATAAATCGTTTATGTATCACATTATTATTACCTTTTCATCCCGCATATGTTCCGTAAAATTGATTACTGTACTCATTCCTTTCAGTTTCTTCTCCCTCCACATTAGCTACCGTCTTTGCCGTGCCTCCACTGTCAAAACAGTTCCGTAAATATTTATCATTCCGTATCAGTTTGCCGATACAAAAGAATTTTCATGGTGAAAAACGAAAGTTGAAGTGCTTTAAAAAGCGAAAATTATATAAAAGAAATGTTTGTGGACACCTGTGGATATGTTTAAAGATACAGGTCAATTGGCTGAAATGTATAATCTTTCTCATAGCTAGGCGTTAGCGCACAGTGAATAGGCCTATTGTTTCACCAGTGGGAGGGGTGATACTTTTCAATCTCCGATTCATTGAATGAATGAAATTGTCGGATCACCCTCGTACAACAAACAGAGTCAATAACGTATTAATTTTTTTCGCCATCATAGAACAATGCCGGATGTTAACATTGGACAGGGTTTAGCCTTTAGACCACTCCCTCTCAACATTTCTTCCTTTTTTCCTCCCTTTTCTCTAGTTTTCCCACTTTTTCTTGCCATTCTTGCCATACAGTTATGGCCAAAAATATACACATCCAGTCCAAGAAAGACTGCTTAACATAAACAACACAGATAATGCACAATATTTCATGCTCAAAATATAGGAACATTATATTCTACTATTCTACTACGCCTCCTCAGAGAAAACTTTTCTTTTTTACTGCATACTATTTCTTTCTCTCTATATCTGTCATACCTTCTCACCTGCTCCTCACTGGCTGCAAAAAGGTGTTCGGGCTGAGCTAGGCTTGCCTAGTCTTGTTTTTGTACAGCCATACCAACCATGTGCATTAAGAGAGAATAAAGAATGGCACTTGGACACCTGTGTTTGCCCAATTCTTACAACTACCCCAAACCACATCACCAATATTTACTGTTAAAATTTAACAGTAGGGTTGTTAACAAGTTGTCAATCAGCTTCAACCCCCAATATTTTAACTGATGTTTGCATTGTAAGTTGCTCTGTATAAGAGTGTCCATTAAAAAGTAGAGGAGTAAATGCTTTAGTTTTACTGAAGTAAAAGTAAATCATTAGTTATTCACTACTGCAAACCCACCCCATTTGCTGGCATATCATACAGTAGAAATGTATTTTCCTCAATTTATTTTCAGGCTGCTGATAGAGGTTCAGTAGCGGTCATTTTTTTGTTCATATTTTTTATCCATTAGAAGGCAAATCATTATATTAGAGGAGAATGAAAGGAAACAGGGTTAGCACCTTAATCGGCAGGTCGGTTATGGAGTAAATTCATGCAAACTAGCCTATTACAGAACAGGAAATTTATTCATTAAAGTAAATTAATAAAGTTTGTATTAATATGGTTACATCTAAACTCTTTTAAAGTAGGCTATATCTAATGAATTATATGGCAGGAACACAAAAGTTAAGTGAACATAATAAACAAAGCAAAACAATATATTATGGACTAAACCAGCAGTGGTTTTTCATTTAAAAAATCCTAACAGAGCAGTCTTACTGATCTTCAGGGTATCGGTACAAATCCTTCCGCAAAATTCCCAAAATAACCGTTAATAATGTTTAATGTTGGGCAGCTTGCAATCAAAGTGCAAGTGCCCTTGTTCTGAAAAATGAGCATGCCAACAAGATCAGGGAGAAGGCGAGAGCACATTCTGTTGACAAACAGTCCTGCCACCAACAAAACCCTCTCTGCACTCACTAATGTATGTGCAGTGAGCACAAGCAGAGGTTATTCAGTAAGGCTCGCTAGTGTCCTGTGCTTTTGTCTAATGGCTGCAAACATACATGCACAGTATACAGTATTATGCACAGCTGCAGTGCAGCATGTGCCAAGTGGGATTTCATCAAAGTGTTTCCAAGCCTATGTTCCTTGGTAACAAAATATCACCATGAGCTAGACAGCTTGGCAAATATCAAAAAATCTAATAAATAAATAAAAATCCTACAAATATGCCCTTCCCTCTACATGTATTAATCAGTAAAGAGCAACTTCCAGAGTTGACGACATCAATAAAACAGTCCACAATTCAGTCTGAACCCAGTGTTCGTATTTTGCCAGGTTCTTTAAAACAGTAGCTAGTTTATTTAATAATATCAAAAAATCTAATAAATAAATAAAAATCCTACAAATATGCCCTTCCCTCTACATGTATTAATCAGTAAAGAGAAACTTCCAGAGTTGACGACATCAATAAAACAGTCCACAATTCAGTCTGAACCCAGTGTTCGTATTTTGCCAGATTCTTTAAAACAGTAGCTAGTTTATTTAATACCGTAATTGGTAAACGGTCTGACATCTGATATACTTGCTTGTCATGGGTTTTGGCAACCTCCGTGTGTTTCTGTGGTTCGTTCTTTCTTTTTTGCGACGTCGGGGCATTCTATCTGATTTTTTCTGCCTCCGTTTCGGTCTTTGTATCTCGCCCAGCAATTATCCCCTGCACCTGTGTTGCATTCCTGCCGGCTATAAATGCCTCGGTACTTCCGCATTTCCTCACTTCGATATTGTCTTTGCTATGTTGACAAGTTGAAGTCGGTAAGGTATAGGAAATTCAGTCACTGCATTTCTGGTTCGTATGAATAAGAAACGCAGCAAGTCCAGTTAGAGTTAGGATAAAGATTTATTTTTAATCTTTTTCTTTCCTTTCTCTCTTTATCCTTTATACTCCTCTACCAGTTACCTTTTTGTTCAGCTCGTTCTCACCTAGAGCTGTAGGTAACAGGTTCTAGTTTCATTTTCATTCTCTTGCCCGTTTATACAGGGTGTTTCTTTTGTTTTCCTCTGACCTTGTGTTCTCGCTCCTCGTTTGAGAGCGTGAGGTTCTTTTGTTATTTATTCTCATTGTTTTTGAGGTTGCTTTGTTTTGCCTTGTGCTAGGGAAGTTTTGCTCCCGATCCTGTGTTATCTCCGTCCTGGTGCGGCTACTTCCCCTTTTGTGGCGTATCTTTCTAGATACGCTTTTAGAAATCATTATCGGTCGCATTTGGTTCTCCGAACCTTACACTCCCCACTACATTTGCTATTGTATGTCAGACTGAAAACACTGGAAATGGCAATGAAGAGAGACAGGCAAATAATTTTAATAGCAATTCCTTTAGAATATTTATTGATTTTCTGAAATATATTCACAGTGTAGTTTTTCTAAATTGAATTGAAAAAAAATTGTCAGTGTTCCTGTATAATCTAAACGCATGCTGAGAGAGAAGCTTATACGTAGATGGCAGCACACACAAGAAGGGATATTGATAATGACTGACAATAACACTGTGTATATGATAACTTTCTGCCATAAGTAAGCATCCTGATTAGAACCTTGGGAACTACTTGTTAAAAGGCCCGCAACGCAGGGCCCAAAATCATCTGAATGCCAATGCTATTGCCACTGGTCACTGGTCGCTGGCACAGTGCCTGTCCTTAGACTACAATTTGACAGGCACATTAAACTCTTTTTTGCCATGCTTGGGGAAAGACAACTTGAGAAAGTCATTATTATTAAGAAGAAAACTTTAATTGAACATTCCAGGTCTTCTCTCCTCATTGCAAATTCCATGAAATATTAATGGGGCCTTTTTTCTCTGTTTCAAAAATCATTTCTCCCTCAGTTCTGTTATAGAACTCTCCTACGCTCTCCTACGCCATCACGAGAGGGTCACCCTCTAAAGGTGCGCCTTTGATGGTGGACGGCGCAGGACACAAAAGAATATTGGAACGTGTGTGTGTGTGTGTGTGTGTGTGTGTGTGTGTGCACGCGTGCATGTCTGTGTACAAGTGTGTGTAAATCGTAGGTATGTATTCACTCGTGTATTTATTTATGCATTTTTGGATTTATTGAATTAATAATTCCTTCAGCCATTTGTTTATATTTAGCTAGACTTTGTCCTCCATACTGCCACTGGGTTGAAGGTTGAATGTGCGTGCGTGCCGTGCGTGCGTGCGTGCGTGCCGTGCGTGCGTGTGTGCCGTGCGTGCGTGCCATGCGTGCGTTGTTTAAAATACCCCTTCCATGGGTATTTTGGAAGTGTGGTTCTGAAAGCCAGTTCCAGCTCATATTAAATTCCAGCCCAGATTGATTAGTTCTTTGTGGAAAATCAGTGTGTGTGATGGGGCATGCAGAATGGAGGAAGCAGAGGAGAGGAGGATAATTGAGCTTATGGACCATAGACCATGCAGAAAAACAGGGCTGGAGGGCAGTCACATAGTGAAGGGGTGGGCTGCAGTTTTCCACCCACCATGCTAATCAAACCTCACCTTATCTAGTATGCATGCACACGCACAATGCTAATCACTCACACCTCACCTTATCCAGTACACACACACACACACACACATGCGCACACACACATATACAATCCTAATCGCTGAAACCTCACCTTATCCTCTACACACACACACACAATGTTCATCACTCACACCTCACCTCATCCTAAACACGCACAGAAACACAAACAAATAAACAGATTTGCCCTTGCGTTTGTTTCCCCCCTGAAGAAAGGTGACATCTGGTACAAAGGAAGTGTGCTGGGAGGAGGCAACCACAATATCCATAGGTGTATTCAGGGTCCTCTGTGCATTACAGAGAGATGTGTGGAATCTGCCTGATATCTCAATGTGTGGCTCAGCGTGGCAAAAACAGTGGCAATAAAATGGCCACCACTCCATATAAAAGATGCTGGAAATTAACCTGTCACTGGTCATGTGACACAATTGTGACAGTAAACATGAAGAGTCGCTCAGGGACATGCCCAGTGGCAACAGATTCATGTGCTTTGGAATAAAGGTGTGCCTGAACACATGGCATTTAAACACTGGCTTTGCTTGCGTTGTTTACAGTGTTTTGTATTGGTTTGGTTGGGAATATTCTGCTCAAATGAAAAATGTTTTTGTTCACATTTTTCCCAGTTCAGTTTGTGGGGAAAAAAAAACATTCCGATCTTACTGCTAACTCCAGGAATGTTCATGTTCGAAACCCAACCTGTTTCCTATAGGATTTTCCAGGCCACCCCTGACTGTGTCACACGTTTTGAAGTCTTAACACTTAGTCCTGATTTTAGTGATATGGTAATTCAGCCCCATGGCTCTCCTTTAACTTCCTACTCATTTCACAAAATGAGTTTCCCTCATTTAGTTTCAGTTCTCTATTTCTTTATTGGAAGGTACAGGCACTCAAATCTGTTTAAACCCATTTCTGGGACCTAAATCCGAGATATTGCAGTGCATATGATTTACAGTATGCATTCAAATTGCATTTCCAAAAGAAATTGCTGATGGACTGAGTTCTTTACCACTGAGATTTAGAAAGGGCCAATTTTATGGCATATTGGATGTAATGTGTAAGGTTAATAATGTTATAATTAGTTTTCAGACCAGAAATGGTAAAATTCCCCCAAGAAGATCCTCTGCACCCTGACTTCAGCCTTCTTGCGTTTCTTTTTGCAACTGTCATCTGTCGTAACCTTTAATCCCGGCCCCGTCTAATCTACCAGCAATTCCTAATCTTAATCTTTGAAGCCTCTGTTCCAATAACATTTCAAGCCCTTAATCCCACTTCTGGCTGAGTGCATCATGTCTGGGGAGATTCGCACGTGAGAAACCCCGCGTTGGCGCCGCCCTGTCAGATCATAGGAGCCGCTCGCATCACACAGACACCCCACTGCGGCTCCTGAGTGACAGAGAAAATCTAAATCCGGCTGCCTGGGCACGCCTCGCTGAGCCATTTATCAAGGCTCAAGCAAGAGAAAGTGATACCCTTAGATCTACATCTAGCTGTACACACTTAGCGTAAGGTGCAAAGTCAAAGTAGCACATTCGGTGAAATAAAATAAAAAAACCATTGGAGTGCAAGTTAGCATGCAACTTTTATTCCTCATTTCCCTTTGCCACAATATACAATGAATCAGAGAGAGGTGCCCTAATTAAAGGGATTGCCAACTCAAATCGACGATTCAGCTTTTCAATGGTTAATTGTTGTCATCCTGGGGTGGAATAAACATAACCAAAATATCAGTACTGAGTACTAAGTGATGTGCCTAAATTGAGATAGGCTTTCCTTTTTTTTCCGCCATTGCTTGTAATTGATCAGGCAAAGTTTTGAGCGGGTGGGATTAAAACGTGACCAGTACATGTCATCTAGTCCTCTCAGCCAATAGAGAACCGCGGTCATACGTCACCGAAGCGTTTGTGTGAATGCCACACCCCACTTTGGGGAATAATTCAGACTTTCTCCCATAAAAAACAACGATGCAGGAGGAAGACAACAAAGATCGGGAAAAAAAACCTATAAAATTCCCAAAAGCTGTTGCATTGTGAACTTCACAGCAAATGCAATTTAAAAAACCCAACTTGTCCAATCGGAAATCCCAAAAGACGAGCCCTGTGGCTACATGCTATTACGAGAGAGCAGGTGGAAGGAAACATGGTGTCCTGCATCCCCATATATGTCTGCGGAAAGCACTTTTTAACAGGTAAATAAACGTCGCATAATATGGATAGTTAGAACTACAGGCTTCCACAATAACTGTTGCCCGAAACTTGAGCTCGCTGTTCCAATCGCGTTTATGCCCTCATTAGGCTAAATGTTGCTGGAGATATAGCTAACGTTAGCTAACTAAGATTTTAGGCCAATGGTAAATTTTACGTGTTTACTGATGATAACTGGCATGCAACACAACACCAGCTATTCCTCTCAGTAATCAAACACAGAAATACAGTTCAAGGTAATACAATTGCTACCAATGAGCTTAATGCTAACAACTACTATGGAAAACCCCATCGTGTGAAGGGACGAGGTAAGGTTCTGAGAACCAAACGCGACAGATAGGGAATCTAAAAGTGTACCTCGAGGGATATGTAACAAAGCGGAGAAACCGCAACAGGAAAAGGAGAATAAAGGAATGGGAGAAAAAACTTCCCGACCTAAGTCAAAACAAATCTACCTCAAAAGGAGACGAGCTCGAAGAAGCGAGTATAGCAAACAAAAGTACCTCACGCTGTAAGACAAAGAGCGTAGACGAGAGGTAGAGAAAATAAAAGAAAACCCCGAGCAACACGCGTGTAGACTTAAACAGAAAAACAGCCTGTTACATAAGCTCTGTAGCCAAAGAGCTGAAAACAAAAAACGGTAACAGAACGAGAGAATAAAGGACAAAGAAAAGGGATAGGAGCTTTAAAGGAAATAACCAATCCTATCCTAACTCTTTAACCGGA
This sequence comes from Synaphobranchus kaupii, assembly GCA_029718625.1. NCBI lineage: Eukaryota > Metazoa > Chordata > Actinopteri > Anguilliformes > Synaphobranchidae > Synaphobranchus > Synaphobranchus kaupii. The sequence goes on from CM056385.1 coordinate 7,457,858, forward strand.
CTTGCTGCGTTTCTTATTTGTACAAACCAGAAAGGCAGTGACCGTATTCCTATAACTTACCGACTTCGATGTCAAATAGCAACGACAATATTGAAGTGCAGGAAAGCAGAAGTCCTACGCTATTTATAGCCAACAGGAAACCGAACACAGGTGTGGGAAATAATGACTGGGCGAGATCCAAACACCGGGACTGAGACGAAAAAAATCAGATGGAGCATCAGACGACGCCAAATAGAATCGGTTGACGTTTTAGTTATATACATTACAAAACATATCTTTTGTTTTTTTTATTTATACAGGGATTTTATTGTTGTGTCTCAGGACAATCCCATTAAGTTGATGCACAATACGCATGCTACACTGTGCCAGTAACGTTACTATTTGGAAGATATTAGCGTTAGCATTATTATGTGAACGGATCTTCTTTAGTTCAGTGGCTCAAATGGTACGGTTGCACCACGCACTTACTTTTTTAGGCTATTTAGCTATCGTTTGTTTTGCGAAGTGGTATTTGCATTTCTGAGTCTGTGCGTAACTTGCCTAGAGGTTCTTGGGCGTGGCCTGAATATTAACTAGCTTTCACGCCCACCCAGGCCTGAGAACTGCATAGTCGGCAGAAAGTGACACCATTCAATCTTAATTTTTTTCAGCTGTAGACGTTTTTAAAGGCTGAAATCTTGGTGGATGGTTATTTTAATAATGAGGAGTAATGTCAAGTAAAGAAAACCACGTCTTAAGCACAGTTTTCAATCCCTTTAATGTATACGTAGGCAGAATACTATATATTCAGTATGTTTGGTTTTGTGGTGTCATTTCACATTAAGTGACCCTATTGTTAGATGTGCACTGCCACTTGTAGCTGAATTTGTATATACCTCTGGTATTTAAAGTGGTCTGCCCTGAAAATCTAGAATGAGGTTTTATAGGGGCTTACTACTAGAATTAATATATGCAGCATGAAAAGGTCTTGGCACAAGGTGCGAGTTAGACTGGCAGTTATTTGATCCCCAGGGTGCTTTATTTGAACAGACCCGTGTGACTTTTCCTGATGTATATCTATGGGTTAAAAGACTTACTGCCATGTCAGGAAATTATCACTGTGGACCGCAAGTACATGTACGTGTGTGAGGGTTTTTCGTAGTGGGTTATCTCCACACACACTCCAAAGAGGTCTTAGGTAAGGTGCAAGATTCAAAGTGTCACCTATTGTGAAATAAAATAATTGACCTTTGGAGCATAAGCAAGCGTTAGGGTTGGGAAATCGTCTGTATGTTCACTCCCAGGGATCGCCGAATAAACAATTGTGGGGGTGGGGGGTGGTCGGTTGGATTTCTCATGAATGACAGGTCAGTTTTGCAGTTTGAAATTTTGATTTACAGCCTAGCTTAGTAAAATTAGTACTTTTTATTATATACTACTATTAGACTATAATTATATAGGCTTCTCAGGGATTTAGAGTGCCACGGTAACATAAATCCCCAAAATAAAATCTAATACATTTTAATGTGATTACTGACAACACTCAATACAAATTTCTGAAATATAATCTGACCACCGCTCGGGGTGTGGAGCGATGCCACTATCTGTATCTGTATCTGTTGGACCATCAACATTATCTGTATCTGTATCTGTATCTGTATTCTGATTCAGAAATGGGCGGGGCTTCGACCAGAAGTGGTGTTAGATATAGGAAATGTCATTTTCTAGTCTAAAATTAATTGCTATTCACCCCCTTCCCTGTTTTTTTTTTCTTTTCAAAACCTTTTATAAGAACTATATTCTGGACTTTATACTTATTTATCTAACTGGGGGACACTGAACAATAATTTTGGATAAGAACTGGAAAAAATCTGAGGTACATTATATAATCAACTCAGAATGAAAAGGCAGTTTTATAAAAACATGAAACCATTCCATTGTACATTTGAATGAAAACTATTTCCACAATACAAACCTTTCTGCCTGTTGTGATTTCATATACTTTTTTTTGTTAGTTTATTTCTTTTACCATATGAATTTGGAAACCCCCTCCCCCCACACCTCAATGGTTTCAGCCCCTGTATTGCTCGTACCTAGCTCAGCCTGCCCTCTCGTTTTGTTTTTGCGCTATGTGAAATGAAAGGTGAAATGGTTATTATGTGAAATGCGATGCTAAATTCCCGATGGTTAAACATATTATAGATTGTAGGTTGCACAAAACGGGAGGTGAGGGTTTGTGTGTGTGTGCTTGTGTCATTGTAATTGTAACATTAGCCTTGCACAGCGTTGAGCACTGAGATTTGGCGTAACATTTGCACTACAATCAGCGTAGCTAGCCAGCCACTCACTTTCGCCCTCCATACGAGAAAATGAATGACAGACCGCCTGGTGGAGTTGAGAGAAATATCCGTTTCCAACCCACTATCCGTTTCATTCATTAAATGAATTCCAACTGTACATGTTAGCTTGCTAACTAGAGCCAGCTCCGGCTGCTGTGGTGTTAATGGGTGGAGATAAAACAACATCAAAAGTGGATTCATGTAGGTACATATTCGCGACAATCGCACTGTGGTAACTTAATTAAAATGAATATTTAGCCTATATCACGGATTCTGTGAATGCTTGTTTCTACCCAAATTGTTTAACATTCAACTTGCAATGAATCCACACTGTGGACTTGTAAGGTTAACGTAACATACTCTAGTCAATAACATACAGGAGACCTTCCTGAACTAGAGTAATACGTTAGCAAAATATCTTTATAAACATTAAGTCACAGTTTGGTTTTATAATGCTGATTTTGATAGGGCATTTGTGTTAATCAGTCCTGTTAGTGGCTATTTCAATGAATTAAATCTCTTGCAGATAGCTAGTTGTGCCGAATTAGTGCCTCTCTCTCTCTCTCGTTTTTTTTTTTTCCCCCGACTATTAACAAAAAAATTTCTGTTCCAACGTATTATTCGTGCCTTCCCGAATAGGGCATTCGGCTCCAGATACACCCCTAACCACCAGATACACTGACAAACTGGCCTCTATAATACCATATGCAGTCTATAGGCTATTAAGATTGTCACGATATCCGTTAATATTGCATATCGTGATATTTGAAAATATCGCCGAGATGACCGTCTTTAGCCACGATATTAAAATATATTATTTTTTTAAATAATAATAATTATTATCATTGTTATTGATAGTCTACGGTAGTCTAGATAGTCTAGTACATGATAATATTTGTTGGAAATAAATAGTCATGTGATAAGATATTAGTCCCGTGTGAATGAGCATCTCAGTAATTTGAGGGGGTATTTTTTCTCCCGCGGAAAAATACGTAAGCTAGCCTATCATTTTCCACATCTTTTACTGTATCTTTTCCGGTCGAGAATTATGGAGGCAATAGTTTGTTTAAAGTCTGTTGAAACGGTCATCGCAGATGCCAATAACCTCCTTAGGTCAAAACCCTAATCCAATTATAAACAAGCAGTAACTGGGAAGATGGAAGATATTTAACAAATGCAGTTCAGCTGGGGGAGTACTGTTGGAAACTAAGTCATGGCCTCAAATTTCTTCAATGCAGCACTAAATAAACCACTAGCACATCAGATACATGGAATATGATATGAAAACAAATTAAAATATGGATAGTGAATAAACAATGGCAGGAGATTTTCACTTTCATAGCTGTTATTTTCTCATTTTTCTATCCTTCCCTAAATTTAAAAATCTCTCGCTCTCTCATTGTTTCTCTCATTATTCATTCCATAATTATGAGTTATATGTATGTCAGACAGATGCACACAGACAAAAGAACAAGTGCAATACTACTACTCAAATCTCAGAGTCATTTTTCACTACAGATTGCTAAAAAAACAACAACATTCTCACAGTCACATGTTCCCTGGCCCCTCTGCCATTTTTGAGAAACATTTATTTTCGTTTTTATTTTCTTATGCAAGGTAGTAGCCTATAGCAGAAAAGGTTCATTGAGGATGTGATTGGCTGAGCTGCCAGCGTTACGAGGGGCTGGCTAAAAGACACACACACCCCCAATAGCCTGTCCCACGTCCTCTGCTTTTGACCTTTTGTCCCTGGCAGCCCGAATGTGTCAGTTTACCCCCCTCTTCTCTCTCACCAGCCCTCCTCCCCCGCTCCTTAGCTGTCTCTTCCCACCTGTCCTTTTTTCTTACGGTCTTACTCGCGCTGCGACAGCCCTATCCAGGGCAATTTTCCTGGGGTACCATCTTAATCAGCTGCATATTTACGTAAAGGTTGAGTCCTCAAGGGCAGAAGAGTGCCGTCCCAGTCCCACCTCAGATCAAGACGGGCCAGTCGCAGGGCCCGTTCCCTCACTGATACCCAGCGCTTCATTCACATGTCCCTTTGTGTCACCCACTCTGGGGTTTTCTATTTCCTCTTCATTTCTGCCTGCTCTCCTCCTGCCCGCAGCACGATCAGCTCCAGCCAAGAATCAGGAAGTCATAAATGGGATGTTTCTTAAAGCTTTCATTTGGGTGTTTTCCTGGGCCGTCGGGCAACGCGTCCACCTGAAGCTCTCATCCGTGCTTTGCAAGAAGTGTAATCTTCTAAAGTATTGACTGCACGGCTCAGCTAGTGGACTGCGGAGTGAGAAGAAGCCGCAGCTGGCAGAACGGTACCCACTCTATTGAACACTGTCCACAATTTACTGATAAATTTACAGCAGTGTGCGGGGCCTCCAAATGCATTTGTGAATTGCAAACTACAAATTTAATTGCTAAAGTTTTTCTAAGTTTTTGATCAGATACTAGTTTTATATGTGCAAAAGACAGAGTACCCTTTGTTAATCTATGATAAAAGAAAGCGGTGGGAAAAAATAAAAAAATAAAACATAAGGATTGATGTATAATTACAGTGATTTGCACCCTATAAAAAAATTTAAAGAGAAAAAAGCATCTCCTTTTTAAAAAAAAATACTCACGTAATCTCTCAACATTGCTAATTGCAATGCTGTCAATGTATTTATGTGCACATGTGTGTCTGTGTGTGCACACTTGCAGTGCCCTCCACTATTATTGGCACCCCTGGTAATGATGATTAGAAAGGGTTATAAAACATTCACTGTTTGGTGAATTACCTTAATGTCACACTGAAAAAATGAGAAAAATCCAACCTTTAATTCCCCCTGACGTGACTGTTTCCTGTTTCCTGTTTGGTGAGCGACTGAGCTGTGCTACTGAACTGTGTGTAGAAAAGTTTGGTGGTGATCGTTTTTGTGCTGGCAAATCTGCAAATTGCGATTGTTCTCAAAAAACAAAAACAAAATATATTAGGCTACAAACTAACGTTAGGTAAGACGAATTCGCTGCTGAGCAGGCTTTTACCGGGCCAGCAGTGTTAGGCTAGGTAAGATTGTTCTCAAAAAACAAAACAAAATATATTAGGCTACAAACTAACGTTAGGAAGTATCACTTAGAGCCCGCATAAACGGGGCATAAGTGTTTACTGTGGAAGTCCTCGTTTACAAAGACTCCTCTTTGGTGAGCGAAAAACAAAACAAAATATATTAGGCTACAAACTAACATTAGGAAGTATCACTTAGAGCCCGCATAAACGGGGCATAAGTGTTTACTGTGGAAGTCCTCGTTTACAAAGACTCCTGTTTGGTGAGCGACTGAGCTGTGCTACTGAAAAAACAGTAGCTCTCAAAAAACAAAACAAAATATATTAGGCTACAAACTAACGTTAGGAAGTATCACTTAGAGCCCGCATAAACGGGGCATAAGTGTTTATTTGTTAACAAAACAAAATATAGTGTTGATCCTGCTTCCGACGAATTTTGTATATCTTCTAATACAAGGGTAAGCTATGGCTTCGTTTGATCCCTCAGTCTCTCCCATTCCTCGCTCGGTTTCTCCTTCCTCGCCATATTGGGCTATCTCTTGCCCGGTATGTGACATGTTTACCTATTCCTTCTCCGCCACTAGTGGGAACTTTACTTGTGATAAGTGTAAATTAAATGCTAGGTTGACTGCGAAGATAGCCGAATTGGAATCTCGCATCCGTACCCTACATGAAATTAGAGAAACCGAAAAGTTCATAGAATCCTTCTCGATTTCGGGTGCTCCAGCTAGCCCGTCCCCAACTAATGTTAGAAATTCGAAAATGCCTCTGCAGGAAGGTAACAGCAGGTGGATTACAGTTCGCGAACGTAGTCATAAACCACCGGTACTCCACCAACCACCAATTCGGGTTTCGAATAGGTTCTCTCCCCTGAGCAATGCACCTTCGGTAAAACCGGCTGAAAAAGCTTTGATAATCGGTGATTCTATTCTACGAAACGTAGAAATTGCGAGTCCAAAGACCGTAGTTCAGTGCATTCCTGGTGCTAGAGCGACCGACATAGAAGCAAATTTAAAAATGCTGGCAAAAACTAACTGTAAATTTTCTAGCATTATTATTCACGTCGGTGCAAATGATGTCCGGTTGAAGCAATCGGAGATAACGAAAAGTAATTTTGAATCAGCATGTGAAGTAGCAAAACGTTGTCTAACACTGTTATTTGCTCTGGCCCCATTCCTTCTAGGCGTGGTGACGAAACTTATAGTAGACTAACGTCACTAAATCGTTGGCTATCTGAGTGGTGTCCCTCTAATAATATTGGCTATATAGATCATTGGCACACTTTTTGGGGGACTAATCTTTTAAAAAGAGATGGTGTTGGGAGGGTTCAGCTCTTATCTCTAAAAAACTGGCCTATAGTCTTAGAAATTCAAGTCCCTGACTAATTAGAGCCAAGGCCAGGAAGCAGAACTTCTTGTCTGCTTGTTCCCCAGAACCATCAGCTAGGGTTCACCCTTTAGAAATTGAAACTGTGTCTGTCCCACGTATACAAAACCATGTCAAATCTGGCAAAAACCGTGAAGTTTGTTTTAATAATCTGATTAAGATTAAAACAAAACACAATCCTATTAGCTCAAGTGATATTACTACCATGAGAGTTGGCTTATTAAATATAAGATCCCTTAATTCCAAGGCAGCTCTTGTGAATGAATTAATCTCAGACTGCTCTCTTGATATACTATGTTTAACTGAAACATGGCTGAAAGTGGATGAGAACTTCACATTAAATGAATCCTCTCCACCTGGGTTCATATATAGCCAAAATCCCCGTCTCTGTCGAAGAGGGGGTGGGGTTGCTGTTATTTATAAATCTGTCTTTCAGTCAATTCCAAAATTAGAGTATGCATTTGATTCATTTGAAGTGTTAGTTATGAACACTCAGCCAGCAGTGGTTGGTAGAAACCGCCCCTCCTCTCAGCCTATTTTACTTGTAACTGTCTATAGACCTCCTGGCCCATATGCTGGCTTTATTCATGAATTTGCAGATTTTCTTTCTCATTTAGCTGTAAGTCATGACAAAGTGTTAATATTGGGTGATTTTAACCTGCATTTTGAAAATACAGATGATCCTTTTACCTCAGCATTTACGGTCATTTTGGAATCAATTGGTTTCATTAAAAATGTTTTTGGCCCCACGCATTGTCATAGTCATACTTTAGACCTGGTCTTAAGTCTTGGTATTGACATTGTTAATGTTAAAATTCACTCGCATAATCCTATTTTGTCTGACCATTTCCTCATTACTCTGCAGTTAAAATTAGCCCATTCTGTAGAATCTGAACTCAGAACGTATACAGGTCGCACTATCACTACCTCCACTACTGGAAACTTTATGCATGTGCTACCTGATTACCTTGATTTAGACACTTCATCCAGCTCCCTGTCAACCAATGATCTGGCAGAGGAATTAGCTACTGCTCTACGCAAAACCCTTGAAGTAGTTGCTCCGTTAAAAAGCAAAAAAGTAATTGAGAAGAGGCTTGCCCCTTGGTACACCGACCACACGCGGGCTCTTAAACAAAAGTTTCGGCAGCTTGAACGCAAATGGCGTTCTACTAAACTGCAGGTATTCCACTTAGCCTGGAAAGAGAGTCTTAGTGCCTATAAGCATGCTCTCTCCAATGCTAGGTCCTCTTACTTTTCAAAGCTTATACAAGAAAATAAGACCAATCCCCGATTTCTATTCAGAACAGTTGCTGAACTAACTAATAATCATGCAACAACTAACCCTCAAATTCCAGTCTCATGTAGTAGTAATGATTTCTCGAATTTCTTTAGTGGTAAAATTATTGAAATTAGGGAAAAGATCACACAAGTTAGTGACCATGGTTTTGACGGTATAGAACTGCCTCCTAGACACACTGAACGTCTTGAATCATTTACTCCAATACTTGAGAGCGAGCTAATTCAGTTAGTTTCTTCTTCAAAATCATCCACCTGTCTTCTAGACCCCATACCCACAAAGTTATTGAAGGAGATATTGCCTATGCTCATCAAACCAATTATTCATTTAATTAACTCATCATTGCTATCGGGCCATGTTCCTACATCCTTTAAATTGGCAGAAATCAAGCCACTACTTAAGAAACCAAATTTGGATCCCACTGTCCTGGCCAATTATAGACCCATTTCAAACCTCCCATTTTAATCAAAGATTCTTGAGAAATGTGTAGCGCAACAGCTTTCTTCATTTTTACATACTTATAATGTGTATGAAAGGTTTCAATCTGGGTTTAGGAAGCACCATAGCACCGAGACCGCCCTTGCCCTAGTAATGAATGACTTGTTCCTCTCTCTGGACTGTGGCTGTATTTCTATTCTTGTTTTACTTGACCTGAGCGCTGCCTTTGATACTATAGACCAGGGGTGTCAAACTCCAGTCCTGGAGGGCCGCAGTGTCTGCTGGTTTTTGTTGTGTTTCTGCACAAGTGATTTATTTAAGTAATTGAATTGCGAAACTAGAGTCCACACACCTTGTTCTCAAGGCCTTAATTGGCTGCTGATTGAAAGGAAACCACAAAAACCTGCAGACACTGTGGCCCTCCAGGACTGGAGTTTGACACCCCTGCTATAGACCATAATATTCTCCTCTGCAGGTTAGAAAATTTAGTCTTACCGGGCATGCTCTTATGTGGTTTAAATCTTATATCTATGATAGATCCCAGTTTGTTAGGGTAAACAGTCAGTCCTCTGAATTTTCTAAGGTGAACTTTGGAGTACCACAAGGATCGGTCTTGGGTCCTCTGCTCTTTTCTCTTTACATGCTCCCTCTTGGGAACATTATAAGCAGACATGGTGTTAACTACCACTGCTACGCAGATGACACACAACTTTATATATCAGTTAAGCCAGGTGAAGTTGACCAGTTGTCTAAACTAGAGACCTGTCTCAAAGATGTAAAGGCCTGGATGACCCAAAATTTCCTCTTATTGAACTCAGATAAGACTGAGATATTAGTATTAGGTCCCAAATCCCTTCGAGATAAATTCTTACAGCTTCCCTTAAATTTAGATTGCTTCCTGTCTCCCCTAACAAGGTTGTTAAAAACCTTGGTGTAATTATTGATTCAGATCTCTTCTTTCAGCCCCATATTAACAATATCACAAGAATGGCCTTCTTCCACCTGAGGAATATATCTAAATTAAGGAAGGTGTTGTCCCTGGAGGATGCTGAAAAAAACGGTTCATGCCTTTGTAACCTCTCGACTAGATTACTGCAATGCATTATTGTCTGGTTGCACTGGCTCAGCCCTGAATCGCCTCCAACTTGTACAGAATGCAGCTGCTAGGGTTCTTACTAGAACCAAGAAATGGAAGCATATCAGCCCGGTGCTCAAAACTCTTCATTGGCTGCCTGTCAAATTCAGAATTGACTACAAGATTTTACTTCTAGCGTTTAAAGCTTTAAATGGCTTGGCCCCTGAATATCTGAGTGACTTACTCATTCCTTACTGTCCTCCTAGATTACTTCGCTCTCAAAATGCTGGCTATTTGAAAATTCCTATTATATCTAAAATTACAATGGGTGGCAGAGCCTTCTCTTACAGAGCCCCTTTTTTATGGAATAATCTTCCCATGTACGTACGGGCTGCAGACACACTTTCTGTCTTTAAGTGTAGGCTAAAAACGTACCTCTTTAGTCAATCCTATAGTTAAGGATGTCGGGGGGGGGGGGGGGGGGGGGGGCTAACCTTCTCTTTTCCTCTCTCACCCTGAGCTGCAGATTACTCCAGCCCGTCCCCCTCTCACCCTGAGTTTGCAGACTGCTCCAGTTATGCCCCTCACCCTGAGTTTGCAGACTGCTTCGGACCCGTCCCTCCTTTGGTTTATCCTCCCGACTTCACGCAACCGGAGTCCCCAGATGCATCACCCCGCCCCCTTTGAACTGATGATTGAACTGATTATTGAATTGACTATTACCATTCAGTCCGCCTTTAGTCTAAACCGGGCCGGCCAGCGAAGGATGGGCACCCCCCTCTCTAGCCAGGTTCCTTCCGAGATTTCTTCCCACTGGGGAGTTTTTTCTCGCCACTGCTCAGTGTTTTTTTTCTCCCCTACCGGGGAGTTTTTTACCTCATTTTGCTGGTTGGGGGGCTATGGCCTGGTTTTTTGCTCAATTTTCCTTCTGTTTCCCTGTGCAGCGTCTTTGTGACAGTTCTCTGTAAAAAGCGCTATACAAATAAAATTGAATTGAATTGAATTAATTGAAGTAAATTTATTATGAGAAAAAAAATTCCCTCATCAAGAAATAATTATTTTTAACAAAACCACGTGTGCCACAATTATTGGCTCTTTAAGGGTCTCCACTGGAACAGTATGGAACACATGGTTGGCTAAATGGCTGTAAGTCATCAAGGGTCTGACGTACCAAACAAGCCTTAAACCATCACTCTGCTGTCAGAAATACAGTAAATATGGATGGATAACTTGAAGGATTTCTTCTCCTGACTTATTTTTCCAGAGAGTTCAATAGAAAAATTTGTCAGGAGAAGAAATCCTTCGTTATCCATCCATATTTACTGTATTTCTGACAGCAGAGTGATGGGTTAAGGCTTGTTTGGTACGTCAGACCCTTGATGACTTACAGCCATTTAGCCAACCATGTGTTCCATACTGTTCCAGTGTTATTTACAGCTAAATCTAGTTCCACCCCCCCAATTCCCATAGAGATCCATTCAAATGCAGAGACGTTATCGCTTGTATGAGTACCAGAAAATAAGATATCAAGAGTCTTTTGATGTTGTTGGGTCACAGACATCAGGAAGTCATGGCATGCAAAGGATATGCGACAAAATATTAAAAATGATTACTTTATTCTATATACAAATGCAGGGGTGCCAATAATTGTGGCACATGTAGTTTTGTTAAAAAAAATCCCTTATCAAGAAATTATTATTTTTTCTCATAATAAATTTACTTAAATTAAAGGGTGGATTTTTCTTATTTTTTCCAGTGTGAGATTAAGCTAGTTCACCAAACGGTGAATATTTTATAACCCTTTTTACTCATCTTTACCAGGGGTGCCAATAATAGTGGAGGGCACTGTATGTGTGTCTGTGTGCACACGTGTCTTTTTGCGTGTGCTTGAGTTTGAGTTAAACAATGTCAGAAATATAACTTGGACGGGTCCACTTGCGTGACCTGAAACATGGTCTGAACTAATGACAAGCGCGCAATCTGTTCCCTGTGGACCAGGAGGAGAGAGAACGCTGGATCCCCTTCATCAGCCCGATAGCCCCAGGACCCCACTCAGAGAAAGTCCCCCCTACGCCCCATTGCCATTGGCCACAATCAGACATGCCAGGCCTGCTCTGTGTTAATCAACATGTTGATGCGCTTTTAATTACCTTTAATGGTACTTCTGGCTGACTAACTAGAGACTAACTCTCCCCTCTCCCCAACCCCACAGATATGTTCAGCCATTAGTTTTTAAAAAACAGTCACGTCAAATCAGTGGAGGGGAATGTAAGTGGTGTTTGGTGGAAACTCAGCCCAATGTGCCAGTAAGCGATGGCACGGCCATGTTTTCACGTCGCCTCGCTTCCCAATTGCTTATGCATGGTTTTACTGCTGTTACAGGGTACTGAAATCCTATTAGCTTCCAGCGCTAATGGCTTCCTTGCAACGTGCAATGGCCCTTAGCCTGTTAGCACATTAGCCGGCAGGCTCATCGGCAGCATATCGGAATCTAGGTGCAATCTCCACCTTGTACACAATAAGGGAATGCTGGAGAACACTGACCCCTGTTAAAAGTGTCAAACCACTTAGACTGTGTCACGAGACACGATTCGGTCATGCAGAGTGTGCAAAACTCATGCATGTCAACGTTCTTTAGGCCACACACGGCGCGAGTATACCGGCGGCCAGAGTAACCATGACAGGGGGGGGTAGGTTCTTCCACAACGAGGTAGGGAGCACGCCGTTAGTCGGGGCACACTGCCCAAAGGTCTATGGCACGCTGACAGATGGCAGTTGGCATTTGCTCTCAAATCAAAATTATTAGGGTGGCACTTTTGTGGCAGATTTAGAGGAAGACGGATTGTGACAGACAGCTCAGCGGTTTTAAATGAGTCGATGGCCACATCCCAGTGCACACATTTTTCGTCTCTTTAAACACCCCCATCAGTTCAGCTGATTTTAATCAATATTTTCATTAAATGGAAATGGACCTGGCTCGGGGGGAGAAGAGAGGGAGAGAATAAGAAAAACTAAGCAAAGGGATATGATCTGTCTTCCTCTTTGGGGAAGTGGCGAATCCTATTTTTTTTATTTTCTAAATGGTTTTTCATTTAGAGTCGCAAGATTTAATTTCCCTGGTCATTTTATTATTTTATTTTTTTTTCTAACATGAAAATGATCCCTTCTGGCCAGTCTTCGACGGGCTGCAATTTATTCAAATGGGAAAAAGATTCCATCTGGAATTAAAAACCACTCAGCCACGGCCGATATGCCAGACAGGAGTTGAACACCAAGACAATCAAAAGATTTCCTACTGCCGCTTTTTAATGGCTTCCTCTGGTGTGGCGGATCTATACGCGCGGAACATCCCACAATCCTATACCATTACAACTGCCATGACGTTGCTGGTGAGCTGGGGGTGCGAGCAGATAGGATTGACCAGACTGATAAGTGGGCTTTCATCCCTTCAGAAAGGCCTGTTTTCATTGATTATTAGTGCTTCTTCTTCTGTGAAGCAAGCCCAATGAAAGCATCTGACCTGGCCGGGCGTGTCTGAAGCCATGGTGTGTCCGGCTTCCAGCAGAGGGGCCGAAGGCCCTTGTCTCGTCTCCGCATGGATGGGAAACAAGGTATTTAACGAAGGGCAGGGAGGGTCAGGCGTTACCACAGCCGCGAGGCCGCGACCCCGTTCCCTATTAAAGGGAAGTTAAATATTAAAATGCATTCAAACGGAAGCTTTCTGTGTGCGCTGGAGCAAGCCCACATTGCATGGCTGGCCGGCTCTTTGCTCCATCAGTATCACCAGGGTAGCCGCTTCCTCATCAGTTGCTCCTGGAAAGCGCCGGCGACCGTGGAGCCTGCACCTCTGCCCTCTCAGAAGAAGCCGTCTGAGATTTCGAAGAAGCCGTGCCACGCTCCCTGGGTTCATGTCCAGGCTCGAAAATGTAGTTTCAAGCGGTCATTATGTCACCGGCGTTATCTGCTTGAGTGCCAGAAAAGCCATTTAAAACAAGATTCAGCCAATAAAGCCAGTGCTTAGTCCATGGCATTGTTACCTGTACACTGCATAGACATAGCTCATGGTTATAACCAACAGGAAGTGTTACATCAACTCCGCAGTAACAATAACAGCAACATCAGTGAACCCAGTCATATAATGTTGCTATGAACTCTATACTGAAAAAAAAATTCTGTAAAATAATGAATGTACAAAATTGTATGATGAACCAAATTTCCACTTATAGTCCCTGGACTACACGTCTTTGGAGAATGTGAGGAAACCGGAGTGCCCGGAGGAAACCCACGCAAACTTAGGGAGAACATGCAAACTCCACACAGGGAGGATCCGGGGCTGGCTGGAACTCGAACCCAGAACCACCTTCTTGCGAGGCAACAGTGCCGCCTCCGTGCTGCCCACCAAGCATAGATAAACTTGTTAAAAAATCTAAGCTATAATCATAAAAATCTTACAAATATATTGCTCAATAGTGACTAGTAACATAAACAAAAAGGCTTGTTTGCAAAGAGTACTTAGTTATTAACCTAAAATTATTGCTTTATTAGAATATACGGTATAGTTTACCTGGGGTGAAAGAGCAAAATGCACTCCTCTTCCACTGTGCATGTGTTGACCACCCCAGGTCAGTTGCTAAAATATCAAGTACTCTTTGAGCAGGGGAGCAAGTGCACCATACAACTATCCTTGTATTTCACTGCTTAGGAATTCCCCAGATTTGTTTTATACAGGCAGTGAGTCTATCGCAATACACACAGATGCATGTATACACACACACGCACGCACGCACACTCACACACACATCTCTTGAGCTGTGATTGTGGAAGTGTGTCTTTACTGCGGTCTGGCTTTATTTTCACCACAGGTTTTGGTCCTAGCTTTCCTTAGATGGATAAAATGGTAAAATTAGCTGTGCTGTCAAGGTCTAAATTGGGTTGTTTTTTTCCCTGAATTAAGTGCCCTGATAAAAACCTGCCTGGAAGCCCCCTGTTCAGCCATGGTGTTTCCTCTGGTATGAAGTGAGACACATTTAAGAAGAAAAAAATAACTCTTTTGGTTGCAAGTGGGTGTTAAATGTCAGGCCTGCTGTTCACAAGAGACTCAAAGATATCACACAGATGAGATGACTGTGAAGCTGGTGCTGCTGTAAATCAGTTCACAAGGCCTGGGTAATCAGTCCTGTTTGCTCATATTTAAGCTAGTTATTCCCTTTGAAAAGAATACATCAGAGGTTGTGATGAGGTACAGTAGCTAGCTCTTTAAAATGACCTTAGCTTCACATTGTTATATGTACATTCCTAAGAATAATAGTGTAAAAGTAAACCTGCAATTATCTAACCATTTATCAGAAAAATTATACCCACCATGAAAAATATGGTTTTTGAAAACTGGACTTAGTGACGTTTGCAGTGTGCCTTTAAGTTGGAGACGGGATTTTCTCAAGACTTTCCGTATTTTAAAGATCAAGACTAAATTGCAGCATGCTCTCAAACTCGTTAGTATAGTCCATGTGAATCCCGATTATAGCGTTCTTTAAACAGAACCAATTGGATACTACAGTTGCATACTTCATAAACCTACTGCTGACCAGGGCTGTGTCCAAATCAGAACCAAATCAGATCTCAGTGGTTGGGAACCGATGGCTCTCGAGCCAAGTTATTATATGGCTCCTGTTTCACCAATAAGGGTAATAATAATAATAAAATAAACAATTAATTAATTATTGCACATTTACTAATATGGCCTAATATTAATTACTGGTTTATTGTACCTCTACTGATTAAAATATTATTTGTCAATATTTAGCATATGAACAGCTAGTAGGCTACGTCAGTGGTGTCAGACCCCAGTGTCAGCTAGGATAG
Organism: Synaphobranchus kaupii; assembly: GCA_029718625.1. Classification (NCBI taxonomy): domain Eukaryota; kingdom Metazoa; phylum Chordata; class Actinopteri; order Anguilliformes; family Synaphobranchidae; genus Synaphobranchus; species Synaphobranchus kaupii. The sequence goes on from CM056385.1 coordinate 7,473,274, forward strand.
CTTTCGCGCCAGCTAGCAAAATGGCAAAAAGAAAGCCAGACAATGAGTATCATACGTTTCAATCTGATTGGACTGTTCAATAGCCTACGCTTTTTTTGAAAATTTGTGGGTGCCTGTGAATTGTGAATTATGGTACGTTACACTTTTTTATGTTGACATGAGACTGGGTTTATACAGAAACTGTAGCCTAAATGCTACAATTATTTAATTTGACCTGTCAGGTCGAGTTCATGAAGTTCAGCACCGTCTTTTGGACAAAGTGCACATTCTTGAGTTGCATTTTATTAATTTACGGGTGCGGCAGCATCTGTTTTACTGCTTGCTTGTATTGTCTTGTTTGTAATTACTACACTCTCATATCTTTCAGGGATTAAAAACATATTAAAACATTGCCTCCGATTCTCCGATTCGCTGTGCTTACAACAGAACTGGTGCAAACCCCTTTAAATGTCTCTGAATTCCGCTCAGGAGCATGCGCACAACAGCGGGCAGAACATAAACAGTGAACTCCTGGACTAGCAGGAGACTTTCTGGGGATCAGCTGATACGAAACTCCAATCAAGACCACCCTAGACCTAATACGTAGCAAATCCTGTGTTACGGTACCTTATACGCAGGTGTGGACTAAAAACTGAAGGCACGCTGCAATCGACCCGCTGATTTTAAATGGGCCTTCTGTGCCTTCTTGGTGGTATCACACTCTTGTATTCCTGAGCGTATCACTGTTCTCCCAGGCACTGATAAGGGCATTTGCTAAGCAACTGTTATGTAGTGGTATGAAGTATCTCTCTAATGTAACTGATATTGTTGGTATCGGTGATTTACATTTCATGTAAATGATTGCTTTTTCCTATGTGTGCATTGTTTGGTCATGCTAATAAAGGCATATTTGATTTTGAATGTAGTTGGTGAGGTGTCTTTGGTAGCTACTATTCATAATTCCATAGTGTAGTACTTATTCCTATGTCCTGTTGATGGAGTCATGTGATTTTCATTGCATAACACCAAAGCCCATAAATTATTCAATATCCCAGCAATGAGAACAAATGCAAAAGAGGATAACGAGGACAGCAAATAGTCTGTCAGACAGATAGATGGATAGATGGTGCTTTTTTAAATTCAAGGCAGGTGAGTGTTCTCCCCATTTTAGGAAAAGTGGAAGAAACAGAATGAATGAGGTAAAGAGGGAGCCCGAGACATTCAAAGCCTCATTATGAACTCCTCCTACCTCCCACAAGCTGCCATTTACAGGCTAGCATCAATATCTCACCTGCCTATCTGTGTTGTATTTGGGCCCCTGGTAGAGGTGGGGTACAGGGCTGTTGGACAGGGCCCTCTGGGACCAGCTAAGCTACACCGTGGCTGTAATTTGTATTTGAATACTCAGTTGTGGTGTTTTTCCAACATGAGATTACCATGTCTGTGCCCAATCTCTTTCTGGGAAGAGAGAGCTGGGAATGAGGCATCAAGAACCCTGAAATCGCACGGCATGCTGGGTAATTCTGTCTCCATGCCACTGAAACCGTTCCAGGCCTTGATCACAGTCTGACTTTTCAGTACTATACACTGTATGTTTAGACATTCCATCACTTAGGTACTGTCGCTATTTTTCACTTTCTGTCAAGCACCAAGATGCAGTTCTTTCTATCTCTTTCTCTCTCTCCTTCCCTCTCTCTGTCAAGTATCGAAAGTGCTCAGAAATCTCTACACTTAAACAGAAGCACGCTGTCCATCCTCCGTTTCTCTCCCCCCCCCCCCGTTCCTTCCATTCTCCAGTGTGCACTGTGAACAGACCACACTGTTTGCTTTTATTCTGTTTATCCTCAAGCTTCCCTCACATTGGAACTGTGTGACCCCCTGAAGAGCAGTGCTCTATGGCAGCACATAATAATTAATAATAAGAATAAGAATTATAATAATAACAACAATAACAACAACAATAATAATAATAATTGTATTTATGTGCACCTTTCAAGAAACTCAAGGACACAGTACAGAGTGGGGGGGAGTGGGGGGGGCAAACACAGGACAATACAAGTAGGAGGAAAGGTCACATAGAGAAAATAAAAGGAGGAGGAAGGGACACAGGATGAGAAAGGAGGAGGGGGAGAGGCAGGGGGGGTATTTCATTTACTTTGGTGGCAGCAGATCTCAATGTCGTTCTAGTTTTAGAAGAATTACTCCTTTTAAACCACTTGCTGTTATCTATTTTTATAGGCTAATAAAGGGAGATGTACCACAATATAAAGACAAAGTAGTTACGATAATGGTATGCTAACCACGAGGGATGCACCAATTTGGATTTTGGCGGCCAAAAACTGGTAGCAGTAGAAAGCCTAACAAAGCTAAAAAATAAAAAAAACTTTTTTTTCTATATGTTCATGAAAATTGCACTGTTGTTCTGTCTATTCAGCGAATATATTTGCTTCTGCTGGCCATGATGTCTTGCGTAGGTGTTCCCTTGCTCTAGACTTTTCTTTATTTCACAACTTCCACAATAACACACTTGCTGAAAACAGCGGCAATAGGGATGGGCGTTTGGGATCTTTTTTTTTTTAACCTGTGTACATGTTTGAGTATTGGGGTATACAGTATTACATTACATTTTTACATTACAGGCATTTAGCAGACGCTCTTATCCAGAGCGACTTACACAACGTCTTATTACATTTATCCATTTATACAGCTGGATTTATACTGAAGCAATTCAGGTTAAGTACCTTGCTCAAGGGTACAACGCCCTACCTGGGAATCGAACCTGCAACCTTTCGGTTACAAGACCAGTTCCTTAACCATTATACTACACTGCCGCCCAGTATACAGCTAACAGTGGCATAGGTTAATAAGGACTAAAAAGAAAAATTTTTAATTCATTGCTTTTTTATTTTTAAAGTACAACAAATTGAGTGACCGAGCGATAATTATCGTTTCTCGTAATAAAAAAAAGATACAACACAATTCTTGAAGGACAGTTACCATTTTATTTTATTAATTCATACATTTTAGCAGTAGGCATATTTGTATCCTAGGCATATCTAAATATGTAAATTATATCTTCTATTGAATATTACTAGTGCACAGTATTGAATGTTTTTTTTAAAGCTAATGTAATATGGCAATCACTATTATAATGAAATAAAGAAATACATGTACACTGTCTGTTAGTTTCTAAAGAATAACAAAACCAATAAACAAACAAAAAATTGCACATATTGTGTGATTTTTAACCAGCCGTTGATCATGGCCATGTGCCCTATTACTTCTGTATAGGCCTACTTCAAGAAGGCCTTTCAGAAAAGTAGCATGTCCACATTTTTTAATACAGTCTAGTCGTCTTCTGTTTAAAACAAATGCAAAAATGTTTAAAACATATTTTATAAAGAATAATTACATATGATATATATATTTAATATTATATTATTAAATATGTATTTAAGTTTCATTTAATTTCCATTATTTAACCATGTAACCGCACCCATCCCTTTTCCTTATTACCAAATTCACAAAACTCACAAAACAAGTGTAAGGGGATATAACTGTTTAACAGTAATCATCACAGCCCTGTGCGTGTTACCTGTCAGGGTTGTTATTACAATAACAATTTTCTTTCAATTTCCATCACCTGTTTGTGTGTTTTGTAAATGGTTGCATAATACTGTGATACTGTAAAACCATTACATTTTTGGATAGGGTTATAATACTGTTAAAATCTCACACCGTGACACCCCTATACCTATTAAATCGAACAGAAATGTTGATAAACAGCCCGATAGTTGAATGATTGTTGTTGAAATGCTTTTTCATCCATCGTATTAGACTGGTTCGCCTTTATTTCAAAGAAAAAGTCAGTGACCCAAAATGTATTTTAGGAACACAAAAATGTTGATTATTGGAACGAAATAATGTGTTTCGGAGTAGGCCGATAGAATAGGCTATTGCTCAGAATAACAGACATAGCCTATAAAGAACGAATGGTAGGTCTATATATAGCCTATCATTAATTAATGAAAAAACCTTTAAGCGCTTTATTAAATTTGTGGCGTTGAATGTTTTAGTCTTGATTTACATAGGTAGTTAATGACAGTTGTTGCATCTGCCTCACACACTTTTAAAAACCGCCAAATCGCTATTTGTTTACAGTGAAACGTGCAACGCAACTCTCCTCATAGCAGATAATTAGGCCACGTGATTTGTGTTGTCGAACGGCTCTCCTTATCGGCCTTTATAAAGACAATTCTCCAATCTCAGGTTCAGAGTGAATATTGGCCGGTTTTGATCGGGGGTGATCAATCGGTGCATCCCTACTAACCACTCGTGGCTAGCTAGTTAGCTGATATTTTTTCCAATAGTCTGCTCAACTACGAGCGGGAAGTCCAATCAGATAACACTTTCGTTGTGCACGTTTATGAAAAGACAAGCTACCTTTTTGAACCCATCCGGTCAGTAGCTAGCATTCGTGCTACGTAATGTGAGTGTAGAACTCGCTAATAATGTTTATATACAGACCAATTGAACAAATACATTGAAAAGTATCAGTTCAGAGCTAGGTGCTAGTAGCTAGCGAGACGTAGCCTACAGTCAAGCAACAGATCTGGAAGTGGGAAAAAGTTATACGCTGGGAAGAATTGTATGCTACACTGGTCCGACTGCCTTGTTATGAGAGAGAGATGGGGAGAGGTAGGACAATTTTCATATTCTATTCAATTCATTTGTGGCTTGGTCATATATTGATTGGTCATGTAAAGGTATGTAAAGTTGGCCATGTGTGTTTTTTGGCTGCCGTGCCATGCGCGTGTGTGTGAATGTGTCTGTGACATGAATTGCATTGGTAAAAGACAGCCAATTCACATAAATAGATGTAAGCTAAATTACATTATTCTTTCTCAATCATACAGTTTTAATGCAGCGGCTTCCACTTCTGCTCGTTATTAGCGCAGTACAAATCATATGTCTCTTTGTAAAATAATGGCTGAAATGTAATTGTTCAAGTTTTTATTTTTGGTTTGGTGGGGGATAAATTACATAGGCCTACAGGTAAATAAACTGTGGTGGCCTGTAAACTGTAATTTGTTCCGCTACAGTTTCAGAACAAGGGCGACCTGCACCTAAAAAACTGAGGGGGCACAGAGAAATAATGATAGGAGTTGATAACAATATCCTGTTTGGAGAATAGTTTTGAGGGAATATACAGTCATCTTACAATATTTTTGGAAGTATACTAACATTTGGAAATAAAATAAAATTTACTTATTTATATGTGAAAAGCTTAATCTGAAATCTGGCCAAATTGGGGGCTCGTTGAATGGGCAGATTGCCATCACTGTTTCAGAATGAAGGCAGATTTTTTTAATTCATATAATTAGCATAAAAGATAGCTACTACTTTGCAGCGTCGGTTGAGCTAAGCCATCAGTCCAGAGCGTATTTTGAGGAGACGTTTGCAGTAATTATCTATTTTCTAGCTACATCGATGTGAATGTGGTTACAATGGTTTAAAACATTATTTCCAGCATCAAGTTAGCAAAGCTGTATCCCGACTGTGAAGTTGAATGTGATCTCTAAATCTGATGTAGCATGCGGTGCCATATATTTTTACTGCAAGCTTGGACTGTGATTCCAAACACTTTAAATAAACCAGTACAACAAACGTGACCGCTTTTATGTAATTTATTTGATGGCTCAAATGTAGGATCAAGCGTCTTACAAGTTGATGGGTTTTTGGATTGTTTACAAGAGCACACATTTCTTCACGGATCTAGCGTCTTAATTTTCCTCTCAAAGTGCACCAGATTGATGCATTTAACTGTTAAAATGTACAAACATTTCTCCCGGTGGGAGGCATGACCCCGGACCCCCTTAGAGGGCAGGGGTTTACCCCCTCATAGTAGAACCAACCATTTTTATTATAAATTTTTTTATGGATGCATTCAACTGTAGTAACATATTTCTAATTATAGTCTAAACGTGACATATTGCATAGGCTACATACAGCAAAATTAATAGGCTATATTTTTGAAAGGATATGGGTTAACGTTAAGCATTGAACATTGCGTTTCCTAGTAAAAAACACACTGAGTGATATGGGAAACAAAAACGTCAGTAATAAATTAAAAGGAACGGTAAAATTGGATTGTGTGTGACTGCCTGCGGCAAATGTATAGCAATCACTTACACATTTTAGTTTAAACCCCCCTGTCAACAAACAGCGTCCCCCTTGTTAACATTTTACAATTGGAACCCTGTGTGTAACTGTAGCAGCCTGTTAAACAGTTATTCTTTCTGTGTTTGGGTAATGAAATCCCCAAAAGCGGTTACTTTACTATATGAATGGCTGCTTTTTTGAATCATGAGACAGTGGTGTTTGTGCCTTTTCAACCTAGAAGTTGATTTAACTTTTAGGTTGAAGTAAAGATACGGGCTTATTTCAGTGTGTACATTATTTACGGTAACATGGCTCTGCAGTTTTATTTGCAGGTTAAAAGGATTTCAAAGGTGATTTCTGTTCTCTCTAACACAGTACATGAAGTACACAGTACACAGTACATCTTCATGAAGCTGTATCGGGGTCTGTCCAGGGCTCCCAAACTTTTTAAGGCCTGCACCTGAGTTACACTTCCAAAATTTTCTAAAGTTTGGCAAGTACAAACAAATTCTATCTCCATTCACCCTGTGGGTAGTGGCCTTTAGTGATGGAATTGATACCAACCGGGATTTGAATAATAGCACTTGTTAGCATATTAGCAAGTAACAGCAAACAAATTAATACATTATAATATGAATAATTAAGATATTAATGAATTAATTTTCAATGCGTGTTTGCATATGTGCATGTATGTACACGAATGTAGTGTTTCCCCTATTATTTTTTCCAGCACTGTCACATGCATGTTGCAAGAGGTTAACTCAACTCAAGTGCAACTCAATTCAATGTTCTCTGCGTGCACACACACATGCACACAGCTGATTCTTGGAACTTTACTGAAGCAGATTTGCGCCTTAGCTGATTCACTGATTTTCGCGCCATTTTCCTCCTTCACACGTACCATAAAGCCAGTCATCCATCACTCGTATGCTTTCCCTTGGTATGATACGAGTTGCGGTAGCTAACAACACCGCAAGGGACTCCATAATGTTCTCTAAAGCAACCAACAACGACTGAAGACATTACGTATTACAAGTTAACTTAAAAGCGGAAATGAGCACCATCATGCCTGAATTACAATATGGCAAAAGATTAATGTCCTGCTGATAGTATTGTTGAGGAAATAAATGTTTTGCAAGATAATCGGCCACAGCTTTACTCATTTGTTTCAACAAAATTATTCTGAGCCAATGGACCCATTTGCCTCTAAGTACAGTTTAAAAAAATCTAAAATACAAATGATAGCAGCGGCGCCAGATGTATATGCATTTTTGTGCGCCTACATTCATCTTTCCCACATTCCCAATCTAGATACAAGAGGCTTAATGAGAACTGTGTATTTAGGGACAAGGACTCCTTAGTCCTGTACTCTCAAAAGTCTTCAATGAATGCGAATAAATATATAGCATTTATCTGGTTCTTAAAATTGTATTAATGGTTATCTGCTTTGTATAAAGGGATCTCTGCTTAAATGCCTTACTTGTTTTCCAATATGATATAGGCATGCTAAGAGCCTCTTTGTGATCAGTGCGTAAAGAAAAATTGCGGTTGATGGGGGCGCATTAACACAATTCTAAGTACAGTATTAAGTCATTTACCGCATTTCTGCTCCATGATAATCCTCACTTCATACAGAGCAGAAGGCGTTAGGAAAGTAACACATTGAGGAAGAAAAAGAACTCTTCCATTACACAATTATTTCTGCACCGTAGAGTAATCTCAACATTTAACTAGCACCGGTTGGTATGTTTACGGGTGACAATAGCCCCGTTACTCCCAACCCCCAATATGGCCGGTTTTGACACACTAGAGGTTGAACTGACCAACAATGAAGTGCACTGAGAAAATTAGTTTGAATTTCTCAGGCAGAGTAAAATGGCTCTAATGAAGGGAGACAACATCAATTATTGGCCGAGGGAGGGAGGGGTAGGTCGGAGTGTGTGTGTGAGAGAGAGAGAGAGAGGGCGAGGGGCGAGGGGAGAAGGGAGGAGGTTTGCCGTAGGAAAGGGCGAGACGATGAGAAGAGCCAGCGATGACGGGCGGAAATGCAGGATCGAAACCGTAAGTCAAGGTTCACAGAACAGGGTCATTTCAAGACCGACCGCGGTTAATGACTTATCTACATACCAGGCCAAGCTACATTACGACACATCATTTAGCCTATCTCATAAATAGCATTGGCAGAAGAGAAACAGGTGTACCGCTGGTCTTTGACGCGGTGCAGTGCTGAATACCGGTCTTGTGACCGTTTTAAAAACTCTTGGTCTGGATTCAAGACTGCATTTCCCCTGGTCTCACTCTCGACTGATCTTAAAGAAGCCAGCCTCAGCTGAGAGCTTGGCCGGCACAGAATTCTGTAGTTTTGAACGAATCATTTTGGCAGACTGTTGAGAGATCTGAGAGTGCTATTTTATCATGTGAAGCATGACTTACATGCCAGCCTATGCACATTAGACATGTGAATGAAAATCCAATTCATACAGCGCATTCAATTCAAATGGACTTTGCTGTTCAGATTTTCTCAATGATGAGCCACAAACTAGTTATGAGGGACATACAGTAATTCACATGCCCCAGATTACAATTTTAGCATTTTTATACGGCTGAGATTGTGTGTAACAATAGAGAATCTGTTTATGACAGCAACCTTATTTTTGTTTCATGAGCAAAGCGTTCTCCTCTTTAGTGAAAAATAAACCACCGCTCAATCAAGTTTCCTCCCAACACTGACCGCATTTACGTATATGCACACAATGTACAGAAAACTTGGAATATTTTAAATGGGAGCAATAGGAAAGGTGGCAATATTACCCGCGGTCTCGTATCCGAGGCATCATTACTTCAGCGGCTAATTAACGTTTGTGAGACACGCTGCTGACAGTGAGTAACTGCAGCTCTCTAACTGCTTAGTTTTAGAGAGAAAGCGTTTGATAAAATTAAGTTTTAATAATTAAAATAACAGGCTATTGCGGACTGACCATGCTTCCCCATTGTTGGTGTATGCTATAGTAGCCACTGTCACAGCATATACTTGTGCACAAAAGAATAAACATAAGCTAATTTCCCCTCATTTTTAAGGACATTTTAAACAAGGTATTTTCATAAAGGCCAGCTTTACATATGATCTATATATTATTTTAATTTAATAATTTTAAATCTAGTATATTTCTAAGAGAATGGTGGGCTCAGGCTATCTTTGCCTCAGTGTTGGCTTGGTCTCGAACAAAATGGTCTCCACTTCTCTGAAGTGAAGAAAATACATTTCAAGACACTCAAAAAATATATGAAATTATTGCATTCTTTCAGTATAACTCCATGTAATATGTTTCTAAGTATGATATGGGTCCTGCTTTTGAATATATATGGGCAAACCTATGACTTTTTTCCACAGTGGTAGGGCAGTCTCCTCCTGTTCTCAGTCTTGTCCTTTTTTTCTGTTTCTGTGGTCATAACGTGTATGAAATTGCCCACACTGGCTAAGCCAGACCCCTCATAAACCCAGAGTACGCAGAAGGGTTAAGCCATCGACAAATGCGTTCTAATGTATTTTTCATGTTAGCTGTGACAGACTGGATGATTGGGGGGGGGGGGGGGGGCAGTCCTGCAACGTGGGGTCTCATGCAAGCCAATGTGGGGGGTGGGGGGGGGCTGCGGGCATGCAGGCATGCAGGGCGGAACACATGAACCTCTGACCCATAGTGTTCTGTGAACAAAGAGGGTGGCAGGGTCTAGTTATGGAAGAGTTGTTACTGTCATTTCCAGTCATCCATTTTTATTCAGGATCATGCATTTTATTTGACATTAGCCCGGGCTTTGCTACCCTTATCCTGCTTGACATACATGGCGTGCAAACCTTCTGGTTCCAAATTTTATCAGATGGAGGTAAATCACCATTCCCAGTGGTGGAGTGGCAGTGTACTAACTGGATCCTGAACAAACGTTGTCATGTTCCACAGGTCCAGAGTCCAGAGTGACCTGGCAGAGTTAAATTCTTGCTTTTCCTCCCCCAGGATGTTCCTCCTGTTCTGTTCCCCTACCTGTGTTCCAGACAGCTAACAGTCATGGCCCACCATGCCCTCCATGGGACCGAGAATGCCTTGTGCAATTAATGGTCTCTTAACAAACCAATTAGAGATATCGTCCCTTGATCAGAATGAGGGAGAGGGAAAGAGGGAGGAGAGGAGAGAGAGAGAGAGAAAAACCTATAGAGAAGGGATGATAAGGGAGATGGGCCTTTCTCTTTCCATCATTCTTCTCTCCACTAATTAGACAGAATGTGAGTGTGAGCAGAATCCTAAAGCGATGGTGAGAGGACTGGGGGGGGGGAATGAAAATGAGAGCGAGATGGTTGCAGGCAGCAACAGAGAAAGATAAAAATGAATAAAATAGGAAGCGGAGGAGAGACAGAGAGCGATGTTAGAACTGCAAACAAATACCATGCTAAGCTGTTTACGGAGGGCTCAGATCAAAATGCATCATGTTTCACAAGGACAGCAGTCAACAAGTGTTTCTGAGTGCACTCATCAGTCTTCCACACTGATCTTGTTTTCATAAATTACACGCACACGCACACACAGAGCAATGCACCCGCACAAATATACAAACACACCAGCACGCACGCACAAACAGACACACACGTTCCAGTATGCAAATACAGAAACACACACCCATACATGCATACACACATGCTTGCACACAGAGATGAAAATCAATGTGGACCAACTCCGAGTGGGACTACAGCACCTTGCTGTAATGTCAGTCATAAAAACACAGGCATGTATAAAACCAACATAGGCTTTGCTGATATTAGGTTTTCATTGAGATTAATGGGAAGACACTGAAGTGTGTGAGCTTGGGACATTCAACTGGAATTCTTACAGTCCTGGCAGAGTGGGTGTCAGTTTAACCATTCTTTAACTTCCAGTTGTTTATGTGTTAAATGAACCAAAATCAACCAACCATGCAAGTCTGAGTCACACACTTTCTGGGGAGTGGGAGGACGGGGGCAGGCGTGCTTTCCGAACAATATAAAATCAATCAAACGTTCATCCCCGTGCTCCACTCTCTCAATCGGGAAAGGTTTTCATGTAGCTCTGCTTCTCATCCTTTTTCAAGAACAGAAAGCCATTTTGGGAAACACGCTAACCGGCTAATCCGTCAGACAGAAGAGCTTTCAGACGCTTAATTACATTTCCTAACGATCGCCAGCTACAGTCTACAGATGGATCCGGCAATGGAAGGAACCGGCCATCAGAGAAATTAGACCTTTAAAATAAGGCTTAACATCTATCCAGGTTCTGACATGGTAGCATTACACCTTTACTCCACAATTTAACCCATCACTTTGCAATTTCCCTGCTGAGCTTACACATGCTATATTTTCAGACCGTAAACACACTGTAAACACAGTTTCATCATAAAAGATTTTTTTTCCACCAGTAAAAAAAAAATAATTACAAAATAATTGTAAAAGTTTGCTTCCGTCGCCATGTGAGTCAGCTTTGGGCTCTGGTCCGTTCAGATGCAGTACGCCCATATTTATGCAGCGTTGCAGGAGGAAGCAGCCCACGTAGTTTGTCAAGTGGCAACAGTACTCATTACTCTGTGACAGTGGCTGCAGAAGTAGAGGATCTTGTACAATTGGAGACCATCTGTACTTGTCAGCTTAACCCAAACACTATTTATTTTTTTTCATATTTGCAGACTGATCAGGGAGGGAGGGGAGGAGGGGGGGTGTGAAGCCAGCGTGTACAACGAGGCCAAATGAATCTAACGACTCTTCCACTCTTTAACTAAGCACCCTTTTCAAACAGAGTGATGGTAATGAGGACTCTGCTGACGACCTTTCAGACGAGTAAACACGGCGGATAAATGAATTAAAAACTTTTTTTTAAAAAGACAAAAATAAAGCGAGTGAGAGAAGGTGGGCGGATGAATAAATGGCTGTGACCCGTGATGTGGTCGAGAGAATGGTGTGATCTTTATGAATGAGTTGAGCGAGGTTTGTTAGCGGCAGGCCAGGTGTTCTCTGTGTGAGATTGCAGTCTGGCTACACACTTTCTGCACCATTTATTTGGCTCTCCCTTGTCTTTGTGTTGGCTGTCTGCTCAGTGTTTTGCCGTTTGCTGCCAGGAACAGAGAGCGGGGACGAGAAGGGTATCATCCATTTTCAAACAGAGCCCTAGGCTTAGTTCAGCACTATCTGACAATGGAACCAGCCAAAATAATAATTATTAGGTGCCTGCTTTCAACCGTGTTTGCAATAAAAGAAATTGGCCACACTCTGATTTCCTCCAGTTTTTGTGCATGATGAGAAGCAACTAGTTTAGAATAAAGAGCTTATCCGAGGCAATCCTTTTGCAGTGAATATGTCTGACTATCTCCAGTACCATATAAAAACCCTAATAAAAATAAGTAAAGCAAGATGCTGGTGAGTTTGAGATGGTAAATGTGGCCTGCGTTTCTTGGGTGTCAGCTAAGTGTTGAATCAAACTGCAGAAGTTTGCGAGATAAGCTCAAGTTTGTGAGACAACCGATGGTCAGCAAAACAGCAACAAACTTGAGTTTGTGGTGGGCCACTGTGGCATGTGCTGGGTAGTGGGGATTTTACAGTATGTGGTGTATAGTGTGTGTGGTATAAACCAGCATCGAGCATGTGATGGGTAGTTACAGTGGTATGGTTTGTGGTGTATAGTGTGTGTGTGTGTGTGTGTGTGTGTGTGTGTGTGTGTGTGTGTGTGTGTGTGTGTGTGTGTGTGTGTGTGTGTGTGTGTGTGTGTGTGTGTGTGTGTGTGTGTGTGTGTGTGTGTGTGTGTGTGTGTGTGTGTGTGTGTGGTATAGACTAGCATGTGATGGGTGGTTACAGTGGTACGGTTTGTGGTGTATAGTGTGTGCGGTATAGACTAGCATGTCATGGGTGGCACAGTGGCACAGTGGTACGGTTTGTGGTGTACACTGTGTGTGGTATAGACTAGCATGTGATGGGTGGTTACAGTGGTACAGTTTGTGGTGTATACTGTGTGTGGTATAGACTAGCATGTGATGGGTGGTTACAGTGGCACGGTTTGTGGTGTATACTGTGTGTGGTATAGACTAGCATGTGATGGGTGGTACAGTGGTACGGTTTGTGGTGTATACTGTGTGTGGTATAGACTAGCATGTGATGGGTGGTACGGTTTGTGGTGTATACTGTGTGTGGTATAGACTCGCATGTGATGGGTTGTTACAGTGGTACGGTTTGTGGTGTATAGTGTGTGTGTGTGTGTGTGTGGTATAGACTAGCATGTGATGGGTGGTTACAGTGGTACCGTTTGTGGTGTATAGTGTGTGGGTGGTATAGACTAGCATGTGATGGGTGGTACAGTTGTTACGGTTTGTGGTGTATAGTGTGTTGTACAGTAGTATGTAATGGGTTGTTACAGTGGTACAGTATGCATGTAGACTGGGTGTAGTACAATATGTGACTTATGTGACTGTGTGATATGGACTGTGGTGTAGATGGCGGTACAGAGTGTATGCGGTATAGTCTGCGGTGTAGAGGGGGTGAAGTGCAGTATATACGCTTGTATATTATAGAAGTTATAAGTGGAGCTGAAGCCCTCCCCGTGTTTGTCTTATTTTAACAGAATGATGCCACTTCCCGAGAGCACAGGAGTCTGATGAGAAGGTGATAAAGACATGAGCTGTTTGTGCCAAACACATCTGAGTCACTGGGGAGGGAGGAGGAAACACTGGAAAAAAAAAAAAAAATGAAACAGGGAAATAATCAGTAAAAAAACACTGAGAATGGAGGGAGCGAAAAGAGGGATGAGCACACTGGTGATTAAATCCAGACCCCTCACTGAGAACGTAGGCACTTCTTCACGGCTCACACAGACGAGTTCACACTCGTGCTGTTCATTGTGAAATGAAGCCAGCCTTGGACAACGACTGCAATGCTGGAACATGCACAACAACATGATCACCTTTGGGTGTCTGTGCAATACTAAATCCGGGTCTATAGAAAACACACTATTGTAATACAGTACTATAATGTTAAGACAAATGGGACATTGTTTCACTGGACAATCATTATGTTCCTATCGACAGACTGAGATGTGAAGAATGCAAGGTTGTAAGTATTCTCCTTTTTCGCCATAATCATGGTAAAAACTTTAAATTTTAAAAATTTCGTAATTCACATGTTGTTAAGTATAATGTAACAGCAACGTGTACACATCAGTTACCCATACTGTACATTCTGATGCAGTTACATGTGTCTGCATTAGTGAAAGATAAAGACCAATGGCGGCTGAATGTTTGAAGATTAGAAGAGTCTTGGGAAAGATGAGGAAGATCAAGTGTTTGTTTTCTACAACACTAAAGCTAAAACACTAAAGCACAACACAAAGGACTGTCAAAGCCAAGTGCTCACATGTCAAGAAGCATCTTTCAGTGACATCTCCTTTAACCGAAATCATTTCAGTGAATAGTTCCTTAAATAGATGGGAAAAGGAATCATCTGGAAAATGTAACCAATGCGATGAACAAGTACATCCGTTTAGCGAACAGCTAATGCACCGTTCGAAAGATGAAAACGCGTCGCAGGTGGGAAATTGTTCCCATTTATCAATTATATTTCTGGCATCATCCTTGCAGCTTTAACTGCCATTAGAAATGAGTGGTTGTGCTGTGAGCGTCGTTATGACAGGGCCTCAAAGGACGTGCACTGACATGTTTACAGGCGGTTTGGGCTGTGCTTTTTCCAGAAGAAACACCCGGCCTTGTTAAACAGACCGCGGACGGAAATGGATCGCGCCAGTTCAGCGGCCGCGGGCTTCAGGCAAGCCACAGGAAGTGAAGTCATCTGAAAGAGCTGAGCCCCGAACCAGGAGGCTTGTCAAGTGCCTGGCAACAGAAGCTTATGCCCTGGATGGGAAAGGGCAAACAAAGAGTTACAGAGAGGCAGGCGGGCACTGACATCTGTGGAAACAGTCAGTCAGATCACTGCAGAAATGACTGGAGGAACTAGACAGCAGGACTGGAGGGGAGGGGGGGGGTGACTATCTGCTCCCTTTCCCACCTCAATTTGAGATCTTGTTAAGAGGACTGCAGCCAGCACAATAGCAGCACACACTCGTGGCATTGTGGGCAGTAACTGGCTTTGGCTGGCGGTACTTATTTCGTTGCCGAGTTACACAATGAGCCATTATAAAACGGTACGGCAGAGAGTGCTTTGATAATTTCTGCTTTTCAAAAAAAAAAAAATCCTGTCACGTCTTTTTTAGCTCCCGAATGCACCTTTTTTTTTGTGCATGTAATAACATTCAAATTCCCTTCTTGAACAATCTGAATGGCAATAAAAATGCTAAATCAAATTGTGAAGGTGTGTAGGCTGGGAGGGTATGAACGAAAGGCCAGATTAGGCTTTCTTTTATCTTGAAGAACAT
This sequence comes from Synaphobranchus kaupii, assembly GCA_029718625.1. NCBI lineage: Eukaryota > Metazoa > Chordata > Actinopteri > Anguilliformes > Synaphobranchidae > Synaphobranchus > Synaphobranchus kaupii. The sequence goes on from CM056385.1 coordinate 7,488,843, forward strand.
ACACGAAAAAGTCCACTTTTTAGATTAGAGGGCTGAAATAACACATGGGACCTGAATGCTCCCTTTGCAGAGGGAAGTTGAATGTGCAACACAGTGGAGATCCACCATAAGATACAACCCCCCCCCCCCCACACAGTCGCAATGAGTTGGTACAGTGGCTGACTGACCCCAGGCCAATTCAGTACATTATATTGCATTTATGGGAATTTAGTTGTATTTTCTCATCCCGCATTGGTTTAGTGGTCATTCTGGACTCATTGGGACTTTAATCTCAGATCTCTGTAAAACTGTTCATGAGCAGCTACTTTTCAGAGGGTGTCAGATCTGAGCTTTGAGTAGCTGAAAGTCATCTCTATCTCACTCCATCTCTTGTAGCTTTTAGTTTTTGTCTTGTTTTGTAACATTCTGGCAGTGGCGGATATAATAATGGTGAAGATGAACATAATACTACACTCTATCTACAGTTTCTATTAAAAAAGGGCTAAAAGTTATCTCTAACTCTATCGCTTGTAGCTTTTAGTTTCTTTCTTATTTTGTTACATTCTGGCAGTGGTTGTTTTCTTTCTCACACACACATTGGCGATTTTAACTACCAACCAATAAGGGTCTGTGGAGCAGTGAGAAGGTTTGTGCAAAGTTTAGATCAAGGCTAAGGTACAGACTCAACTGAAGCTTTCCTGAACTTGACCTTCAAATCAAAGCAGCCAAGACCTTGTCCTTTCACCTTGAGACAACTGAGAATCAATGTGGGTCTACAAATCACAATGTGGACAGTATTACTGCCAACGGTCATCGGAATCCACATGTAACCTTTAACAGAATGAAAGGGGCAGAGAAGTTGAGCAGACAGACAACCTGAAATGTTTTCGACTTTGTCACCAGGTCATAAAAGCAGTGACTTTGGATGTGGCCTCACGTGACTTTGGACACATAGTCGCCATTTTAGGGGACCAAAAGTAATTGGACAAATTAATATTTGGTTGCATATTCTGTGCATGTGTCTGTGATCCTACAACTTCAAAGACTCTTGATATCATATTTCAGGTAATCTTACAAGCAATATAAAACCTCTCTGCATTTGAATGGATCTTTATGGGAATTGGGGGGGGGGGGGTCTAGTTTAAGCTGTAAATAATGCTGGAACCGTATGGAACAATGGTTGGCTAAATGGTTGTAAGTCATCAAGGGTCTGCGGTAACAAACGAGCCTCAAACCATCACTCTGCTGCCAGATATGGAGTAGATATGGATGGATCCTTTTCAGGGTTGTTTCTCCTGACTCATTTTCCTATTGAACTCTACGGAAAAATAAGTCAGGAGAAGAAACCCTTGAAGTGATCCATCAACATCTACTGCATATCTGGCAGCAGATTGGGACAAATCATATTACTTAAAACAACAACTTAAATCCAACTTTTTTCTGGTGAAAATTTACATTTAAGTGTTATATAAGTAAATATAATTTAATATAATTAACATCTATACCTGCAGAGCGCCAGGAAACACCCTTGTCCCAGACAAGAATTCACAATTTCAAACTTAAAAAATGTGTTAAAAGCCTTCAAAACCTAAAAATAACAATTCCTACTGATTTACATTATAAGAGGACTTTTACTTATAATCCTCTTGGTTTTAAAATATTTTTTTTATAATAATGCTGGCCCTTGAAAGTTGTGTTCCAGATTTTTTGTGTATATAAATGTAAAAATGTAATTCACTCCATTATAAAAAGGGGTTAGCCATATCCTAAGGAGTGAGGACCCCTGTCTCACTCTAGTTTCACAGAAGGCAGCAAGATTACTTGTCCTCTGGTAAGTTTTCTATTTTTTGAAAAAGTTAAGAAAACATATTGAGATCAGCAGTGTCTCAAATATAACAGGTCAACTTCATCTCCGTTCTAAATTGAAACAAAGAATTAAGGTTTAAAAATGTGTATTTTCACTTGCATTAAGAGACCTCTTAGCAACTGAGAAAAATAAAATGGCTACTCACAACATCTATGCCATGAAATGAGAAAATACAACATTTTGTCAACTCCCTAAGATGTCAACTCTATTATTTTATCTGACAAGAGTTCACGTCTATGCTGACGAAGGTCAATTCTCTTTAGTAATTGAATGTTATTGAAATTGGCTATGTATTTTAAATGAAGTTATTTAAATACTATTAAAACATTAATACATTAGCTGAAACACTTGCTTTATTGAGCGAAATTAGCTTCTTGTAATGGGAGTCCTGTGTGAATGTTAGTAAATGCTAAGAAAAAAATGTATCACTGGGAGATGGCCCCTTCACAGGGTTTAATATCCAAGACTTGATCAATCAAAATATACAGCATAATTTAAGAGTAAAGAACAAAAACAAAAAATATATATACAGTATATATATGTATATATATATGTACAGTGAGCACCATAATTAATTGGACGGTGACACATTTCTTGGTATTTTGGTTCTGTACTCTAGCACTTTGAGTTTGAAAGGATACAATGACAATGAGGTTGAAGTGCAGACTGTCAGCTTTAATTTGAGGGTATCCTTTCAAACTCAAAGTGCTAGAGTACAGAACCAAAATAGCAAAAAATGTGTCACCGTCCAATGAATTATGGTGCTCACTGTATAGTGCCCTCTACAATTATTGGCACCCCTGGTAAAGATGAGTAAAAAAGGGTTATAAAAAATTCACCTTTTGGTGAATTAGCTTAATCTCACACTAAGAAAATGAGAAAAATCCAACCTTTAATTGAGGTAAATTTATTCTGAGAAACAATCCCTCAATGGGGGTGGGACTAGATTTAGCTGTAAATTACACTGGAACAGTATGGAACACATGGTTGGCTAAATGGTTCTAAGTCATCAAGGATCTGATGTATCAAACAAGCCTCAAACCATCAGTCTGCTGCCATAAATACAGTAGATATGGATGGATAACTTGAAGGGTTTCTTCTCCTGACTTATTTTTCCAGAGAGTTCAATAGGAGAAACAACCCTTAAAGTGATCCATCCATATCTACTGCATATCTGGCAGCAGAGCGGCTCATTTGATACCGCAGACCCTTGATGACTTACAGCCATTTTACCAACCATGTATTCCATACTGTTCTAGCATAATTTACAGCTAAATCTAGTTCCACCCCCCATTTCCCATAGAGATCCATTCAAATGCAGAGATGTCACTTGTAAGAGTACCAGAAAATAAGATATCAAGAGTCTTTTGATGTTGTTGGGTCACAGACATCAGGAAGTCATGGCATGCAAAGGATATGCGACCAAATATTAAAAATGATTACTTTATTCTATATATAAATGTATTCTCTATATATTATGTGCCAATAATTGTGGCACACATGGTTTTCTTAAAAATAATTATTTCTTGATGAGGGATTTTTTTTTTCTCATAATAAATTTACTTAATTTAAAGGTTGGAGATTAAGCTAATTCACCAAACGGTGAATTTTTTATAACATTTTTTACTCATCTTTACCAGGGGTGCCAATAATAGTGGAGGGCACTGTATATGTGTGTGTGTGTGTGTATGTATATATATATATATATATATATATATATATAGTCCTTTTCACTCCACAAAAGTAAAAACCCTAGTAGTAAGATAATTTATGAATTCCTGAGGCTGACACTATGAAGGACCTTTTTATGGCTTCACAAAAGGCTGACCATTTTAAATCAGAAACAACACAAACAAGACCAAAGAAAATAACAAATAAATAAAGCCTAAAATCCATTAAGAAGAAACAGGGACGACTCTCCTATAAAACTCAATTTCCCAGAAGGCTCCTCAGGACAGTTTTAAAATTTGCAGTCTTCCTTCTTCACACACTGATGCCTTAATTGTGCCTGTGCAAGGACTCTCAGGCCAGCCCTTCTCAACTGCCATGGTGCTGCATCACAGTTTGCAAGGAGATTTCCAAGAGCATTCAAGAGTGCTGTGCTGTGCTGACAATTGGAACAGGTCTGGCAATCACATCACACCCCCTCTGCCTCACAGCTCAAGCCCCTAGCCTTGTCTCAGCACACGCAGACTAGGGCATGTGATCTTTAATGACTCATTCACCACTCGCTTGCATCACTGTACCTTGTCATAAATGAGCAAACTCGCACACGCCGATGCTCAAATCACATGCTTCTCAAAACGCCCAGATGAAAGAGCAAACCCCTATCGCGCAGCCCTCTGAAACATTAAGAGCTCTTCCGCCAAAATGAAGCCATGCAGCATGAGTGATTGGCTAATCAGGTCTGTCTTATCCTACTTTGAATACGCCTGCACACGCAGCAGTCTCCCAGCTAATGCCATGTCTATGTTTAGACTCAGAAGTGGAGCGGTAGTCTCCAGCTGGAAGGGTAAAACCTGGACCGGCACCAGCCACAGCGCAGCCGGGTCTTCTCTGCTGCCGGCTCACCTGCTGCGGATCGCCTTCCCGTCTCCTTCCGCTCAACCCGGACCCGCGAGGTGGAGCTATGCCCTTCCGTCCACACCCACCATGCAGTGCGAGTGGCTCATGCTGGCAGGGGGAGGGAGAAAGGGTGACAGAATCCACCCAATGAGGAGGGGCCGTGTTTCGATTGTTTGAGATGGGCTGCGGTGCACAGAGCGCGGGGTGGGACACAATGGGCCCAACGGCCTCTCTCCCCAACACCTTGTTCCTTCTTTTTATGATCTTTTTCTCTCTCTTCTCTTCTCTCTGTCTGAAATCTCAATATCTACCTCTCTCTCGCTCTCTCAAATTAAAATTCAAAATGCTTCATTGTCAGGAAATACATTTGTAAAAGGTGTACAGCAATTAATTTGAACATGGACACAAGTGAATAATCAGTAAAATGTATACATGCACAGTGACAATTATCTCCCTCTCTGTCTGTGTCACTTCTCTAACACTTTCTTCCCCGTCTCTATTTATGTCTCTTTTTATCAGTATGTTCTCTCTCTCTCTCTCTCTCTCTCTCTCTCTCTCTCTCTCTCTCTGTCTCTGTCTCTGTCTCTGTCTCTGTCTCTGTCTCTGTCTCTGTCTCTGTCTCTGTCTCTGTCTCTGTCTCTGTGTCTCTGTCTGTCTGTCTTATCATCATTATCATTCCCCTGCATTGGCATTACATGGAGGCCTGTGGCTGCCGGCGCTGGCAGGGAGAAGCGCCCTGTCCTCATTACACCAGTGATTTCAATCCAAAACAGTTTGGCAAGCAAATCCAGGAAACGAATCAAATGCACGCGCGGAGATACCTTCAGGAGCTGGCCTTGCGCAGGTGGGACTTGGCGGGGGGATGGCGGGGGGATGGGGGTTGAATTGGAGGGGGGCGCGGATCTCCCCTCCCCGGGCCCTCGTCACTGACTCTCCTCTTTCCAGCGTCATCTATGTAACTCCTCCGCTTATCCGCTCCTTTCAGGTCTTCCCGAATGGGCAGCGTGTGTGTGTGTGTGTGTGTGTGTGTGTGTGTGTGTGTGTGTGTGTGTGTGTGTGTGTGTGTGTGTGTGTGTGTGTGTGTGTGTGTGTGTGTGTGTGTGTGTGTGTGTGTGTGTGTGTGTGTGTGTGTGTGTGTGTGTGTGTGTAATTCTGTCTGTTTGAGTGTGTGTGTGTGTGTAATTCTGTCTGTTTGAGTGTGTGTGTGTGTGTGTGTGTAATTCTGTCTGTTTGAGTGTGTGTGTGTGTGTGTGTAATTCTGTCTGTTTGAGTGTGTGTGTGTGTGTGTGTGTGTATAATTCTGTCTGTTTGAGTGTGTGTGTGCGCGCCCTCCGTTTGCAATTCCCGAGGCTTGAAGTGTGCTGTGCATTGTATATACGGGGAGGAATTTATGTATAAATCCATGATACAGCGTATGAAAGCACAGACTGTACACAAGTGTCCAAAACCATCCATCTCCGTGGACAGGGCCACGTTATTTACGTCTGCCCAACTCCGGTGCTGAGCAGAGCGTCCTGACAGTCCACTCTGTTTCATCGCAAGAAATCAAAATAATAAAATACACAACGGAGAGCTTCAAGGGCTTTGATTTTTATTTGGAGAGTCATCTATCATCGGCCCCCTAGTTGGGGAGGCGGAGATAAAACCGCGTCGATGCTGTTTTATAGCTGGAGGTAGACAGCTGAAGTGACGGTGCCAAGAAACGGCACACAAAGTCTTTCTGTCAGGATCGGTGACAGGGGGGCCGGCCTTCCGCTCGCGCTCCACGTGCCCTTAAACGCCTGCGATGTAAGCCCGAGCGCCGCGTCAACATCACTGGACCGCGTGGGGAAGAGCAGCTATAACATCACTGGACCGCGTGGGGAAGAGCAGCTATAACATCACTGGACCGCGTGGGGAAGAGCAGCTATAACATCACTGGACCGCGTGGGGAAGAGCAGCTATAACATCACTGGACCGCGTGGGGAAGAGCAGCTATAACATCACTGGACCGCGTGGGGAAGAGCAGCTATAACATCACTGGACCGCGTGGGGAAATGTATTTCATACAAAATGTATTTCATACATTTTGCTAGGGGTTTGTAAAGGGCAGCAGTGGTGGCAAACTGCCATAGTCGTACGCCCAGGCAACACGCTAGCCGGTACACAACACACGACAGAGCTGGCGAATGCACTTACCTCTTCCATTATGACATTGTAACAGAAATCCAATAAGATAAGAGAATTAATACCGTTGTAGGCAGTGGGATTGAACAATTCTACTCAATATCCTGGCTTTCGGCGCTCTGTCCTTTCAAGTTTGATTAATATACTGGTGTGATAAATAAATAATGCGCATTTCTGTGCTTCTCGCTTCACCCCTTTCCCCCTTCCTGCTACTTAGGGGTCAGTGACAACGACACAATTTTTATTTGATTACACACTGATTAATCACAGCCAGCGTCCACCTGTTTTATGTCACGCTTGACATTTCACGAGACTGCGAGGGGAATCCAATCCGCCGAATTAATTTCGATGGGCAACAATTAGAGCATTCAGGCCCACACTGCTATTGCTTTCCTCCATTTTAATCCGCCCATAATCACCCCGGCCCGTCATGTAAACATCGCTGAGCAGCAGAGTAATTACGGTTCAGGACGCTGACGCCCTTTTCATCATTCACAGACAACAACAAAAAAACGAATGAAAAAACAATCGCCCACGTTTTCGCGCTCCGTTTTGACTGTTTTATAAACCTTTCCATTGATTGAGGCTGTTTTTTGTTTTACCTCAGTCAATGTAAGCGTGCGCTACGGGGCGTTATGGCACAGGGGTTCTCCCCCTCTCCCTCTCCTGCCTGTACAGAATCTCTATCTCTGTTCTGGCGGTCATGCTGCTGTAAATAACTCCTGGGGGGATCATGCGTTTCCAAATTTCCGCCCTGTGTCCCTGTCTGCTATCCAGCTCTCCCCTAACAGCCTTTTAATGTTCTCGTCTCCCCTTCTCTCACTAGTGGTCCCGAGCCACGCCCGAAGTCTGCTCTCTGCCCCCCGCCCCCCACCCCAACCCCAACTCTGACTGTCCTTCATACAAGGTATTTCAGGACTGACTGTATGAATGGAGCGCGATGATCATCATGTACACACACCCTGAGCTGGTGGCTCCCTCTCTCTGTTTCCATAATGCCTTGCATTTAGCTATATAGTGCCTTTCTCAAGGTGCACTCAAAGCGCTTTACAATGATGAGGGGGGAAACTCGCCTCAACCACCACCGATGTGTAGCACCCACCTGTGTGATGCAACGGCAGCCATTTTGCCCCAGAATGCTCACCACACATCAGCTGAGGTGGAGAGGGAGTGAACCATTTTTAGCCAAACAACTGGGAGATGATTAGGTGATTGAAAGAGCCAGGTTGGGAATTTAGCCAAGACAACTGGGAAAACCCCTACTCTTTGGGATAAGTGTCATGGGATCTTTAGGCCAGGATGTGCTTTGAAGCAAGGTTTTTGTTAAATGCACTATATAAATACATTTTGATTTGAGGAAAGTGCGAGGCCATCGCAGCAAGCCCCTGTCATCTCACTTCTGTACCCGATGGAGGGAGGGAGGGAGTTAGGGAGGAACGGACCAGTTGAGAGCCTCTGGCTCCCAGAAGATGGGAGAGTGCATTGACTGATTGTCTGTAGTGGTATGATGACCCTTGACAAGGACAGCCTCACTGCAGGGGCTCTGACAAGCTTCGCTGTGCACTCACGCTAATGCACATGAGTGTGTGTGTGAGAGGATGCTATCATTCACAAATTATAAGTGATTGTTTTAAAGTACTGAATCCCCACACTTGTCTGTTTATCGGGATATTGGTATCCAGGTTGGCATGCACATACAGGAGTCACTTGAATCCATTTGTGTGTGTGTGTGTGTGTGTGTGTGTGTGTGTGTGTGTGTGTGTGTGTGTGTGTGTGTGTGTGTGTGTGTGTGTGTGTGTGTGTGTGTGTGTGTGTGTGTGTGTGTGTGTGTGTGTGTGTGTGTGTGTGTGTGTGTGTGTGCTCTGCATCTGAGGCACTGAGGTTTTGCTAGTGGGCTTCTGGGGTACGTGTGAGAGAAATGGGCGCGGTGAGAAAGGACGGGTCAGCGGGGTGAGTGGGAGGGGTGCAGGGGGTGAATGGGAGGGGTCAGCGGGCTGAGTGGGAGGGGTGCAGGGGGTGAATGGGAGGGGTCAGTGGGGTGAGTGGGAGGGGTGCAGGGGGTGAGTGGGAGGGGTGCAGGGGGTGAGTGGGAGGGGTCAGCAGGGTGAGTGGGAGGGATCAGCGGGGTGAGTGGGAGGGGTCAGCGGGATGAGTGGGAGGGGTCAGCGGGATGAGTGGGAGGGGTCAGCGGGATGAGTGGGAGGGGTCAGCTGGATGAGTGGGAGGGGTGCAGGGGGTGAGTGGGAGCGGTCAGCGGGGTGAGTGGGAGGGGTCAGCAGGGTGAGTGGGAGGGGTCAGCAGGGTGAGTGGGAGGGGTCAGCAGGGTGAGTGGGAGGGGTGCAGGAGGTGAGTGGGACGGGTCAGCGGGGTGAGTGGGACGGGTCAGCGGGGTAAGTAGGAGGGGTCAGCTGGATGAGTGGGAGGGGTCAGCGGGGTGAGTGGGAGGGGTGCAGGGGGAGCGCAGGTGAAGGAAAGGGGCGAGTGCAGGTACAGGGTACAGGAGTGGAACAGACGGCCACAGAGCAGCTGTTGGGTTCTCCCGCGCTGCCATGGCGGTTATTTATCGCAGTGCTGGTGGGGAACCTGCCTGCGAGTCTGTAAAGTGGGTCACTCTCTCTCTCTCTCTCTCTCTCTCTCTCTCTCTCCCTCCCCCTCGTTCCCTCTGTTCCCTTCCCATCTCACCCCCCCCCCCACCTGCACTGTAGGGAATTGGAGGGCGGAGATTGAGAGACGTCTCCTCTCGTTTGTGACCGCTGCCTCTGATCTGCTGAAAAACGGCCACCTGCCATTCCGTGGCCATAGCCCGGACTCCGGAGCCTGCTTTAGCTCAGGAACTAAATAAATATACCCCACCCCCCACCTGCAAACACTCACTCAGACACACATTCCTCATCTGCCTACAACTCCCATTAGACCTTGCAGAGTGGCATTTAATTTATACCACTGTGGTCAGACATCAACTTCCCTGCAGGGCGGGGGGGGGGGGGGGGGGGTGACGTGGCACGCTGATGTGAGGGAACTGGGCGTGTCACCAGGAAGTGGCAGGTTCCGTCGGTTCTGCAGGTTTTTCTGGGTTTCTCCGGCGCTGCGACTCTACCCTTCAGCTATAGGAACTTCCCCTTAATTGTTTTGGCAAATATGTACAGAGGGAACACAAACGGGCCATTGTTGAAATGTCAGCCGGTGGTAAGTCACCTTGCATAAGGCCTAATAAATAACGTGATCCAGCTTGAGCGTTTCCGTATTAACCGGCCTACGGGCAGCGCCGGGCCTGCCGCCACTCGCCAAATTGACATCTGCGAAAAGGGTCAATATGGATAAGTACAGCACAGTACCCCCCCAAAAAAACAGAGCCAGATACAATATACAGATACAGTAACCCAGATGCACTGCTGATGACGCTGTGAAGAGGCTGGCCATGAGACTCCCTCACTGCCACCACTGAAAACAAAACAAAAATAAAAAAAACAGAAGAAGAAAAGAAACGCCCCGTGGAGCGCGGAGCACAGCCCCGCTGTAGGCCTGCAGCAGCCGCCCTGCTACCAATTACAGGAAGCTTGCAGCTCTCCGGGAAAGCGCGTGTAGACCAGACAGAGCAGCCTGTTTGTAATCTAGCCCAGTGTCTCCTTGCTGGCCCTGGCTCATCAATCCCCACTGCAGCAGCTAGAGAAAGAGCTTTTTTTTGGGGGGGGGGGGGGGACCGATTGCGCATGGGGTCTCCCTCGTCCCTTTTCTGCTTCTTGGTGTCAGGACCCTGTCGGGGAGTTTTTTACCCTCAAAACCGCAGTGGAGCTCGGAGCTCATCCTAAAAGCCCTGAAGCCAAAAAACCCCACAGCCTCTCAAACCTGCCCCCTCTGACAGCTATCCCTTATGAAAAGGAATATGCAGAAAATTTCCTTTGACAAAATAGTATCAAGATGTTGCACCTCACAATATATAGATAACGATACAAATTATCGTTATCTATATAAGCTTTCATATTTTGCCCCCCCCTCTCCCCCCTTTCACCCCCCCCATCGCCTCACTTCTCCCCCTCTACACGCCTGCCACACTTTTACCTATACCTTCTTTATTTCCATTTGTTTCCTGCGCTTCTCTGCTGTTCTTTTAATGTAGTTTAATGGTCATTAACTTAGCTTAATGTTCATTAGGGTTGTTGATATGTTGTCAAGCGAGTTTGCACTTCTTGCACTTGCTGTCCCTGTTGGGACTATACTTTCCCCCTCTAGGGAATTACTGCACTTCCATCCCTGATATGTGCACTTGCTTTTTTTAATTGTAAGTCGCTCTGGATAAGATACCAGTGAAGTTAAACGCCACTGAAGTTATTGGTTCCCAGTACATTTCAACCTAGAGGCTAGCCACTGAAGTACTGAACGCTGACAGGCAAACCATTTGGCCAGATAACGGCAAAACCTCTGAGAACTATCGAAACCAGGGGTGTTAAAGGGTAAGTTCGCTATTTTGGACCTTGGACCCTGGACCCTATTTGCGGTCTGTCTTCCATGAACCTGACACATTGAGTCCATTTTTTCGCTGATCGGTCCAGTATTGAGTTCGCTACAGATTTCCTGTAGGCTCTCACTGGGCTACAATAGAAGTCAACGGGGCAATTATAAATGTTATGGAAAAACAACGATAAATGTGCTTTCATGTACAATAAATGAGACGGGAAGCTCAGGGTGTATTGTTACCGGTCTCAGTATGCTCTCCTGTGAAATGTATCTCTATCCGAACATTTTTACGTGCTTGGCATGGCTTGGAAGTAAGCATTTCTCTGTTGCTTGTTTTCGCTGCTCCCGCGGAGTACTATGTGTTGGGGGTAGGGGAGCGGGAAGGTGTGCCGGCCGTTTACGAAACTATCTAGGTGAGCAGTCTGCGTTTGTTTACCTGCAGCAACGTAGGCTACACTTTGCACAAAAAAACTTGGATGATGGATTACTATAATGATTACAAAGACGAAGAATTTGATTTTGACTGACGTTACTGGCTACAGATTTGAGCCAGAATACACGGACACGGAACTACAAGAGATGGATGATAAGAGAGCAAGAGAAGAGAGAGAGGCTGAAGTTGCGCAGGTAATGTTATCCGAAGTCAGTGCGAGGTAGTGCGGTCGGAGAAATAGTTCTGTTTCAAATGGAACTGTTGTTTCAACGTTCGGTTTGCGTTTGCGATAGCCTACATTTCACAGGAGAGCATACTGAGACCGTAAGAATACACACTGAGCTATAAAAGCACATTTATCGTTGTTTTTCCATAACATTTATAATTGCCCCCGTTGACTTCTATTGTAGCCCAGTGAGAGCCTACAGGAAATCTGTAGCGAACTCAATACTGGACCGATCAGCGAAAAAATGGACTCTGTGTCAGGTTCATGGAAGACAGACCGCAAATAGGGTCCAAGGTCCAAAATAGCGAACTTACCCTTTAAGCTTCTGTCCTGGAAGGCTGCAGTATTTGCAGGTATTTGTGGTTTCCTTTCATTCAGCAGCCAATTAAGGCCTTGGGAACACGGTGTGTGAGCTCTTTAGCCAATCAATTACTTAAATTATTCACTGGTGCCTAAACACACCAAAAACCAGCAGAAACTGCTGACCTCCAGGACTGAACTCCCCTTATCTAAACAATGCCTGCACAAGATCTGACTACTCAGACTCTGGGGCAGAGTGCAGGATGCCCAACACACCTCTAAAGTGTTATTTTAACTACACTGTGTGGAGATTAGAGAGCCAAGCAAATTGCCCTGTGAGAAATAGTAAAGTGCGACTTATCTTAATTTCACATACAGACATCATTAGAACTGGAATGCAGAAAGCCGGCTGATATGAGGAGCAAAGAGGTTTAGCAATAAGGGGATGTTAAGGGAAAAAGCCACCTCATGCGTTTTTAAAGATGTTTGAACTACCAATTGGCTGATGCGTTTTTTTTTTTTTTTTTTTTTTTAAAAAGGAAAACCACAATCACTTCCCTTCCCTTAAATTACAGACCCAGCCTGCTTACATGGCATTCATTGATCTTAGTGACGATTATGAGCTGTGAAATCCATAGATCTTTCATACTTACTAAAAGATTCAACATCAAAAATAAAATATTAGATGCCCCATACAATCTGCATGTAGGCCTTGACAAGACATTGAAGATGTACTAGTCTGTCTTCTCCATAGAATAATATGTACCATGCAGATAAATCAAAACCTCCCCATTCATATGTATGATTTTGTTGCCTTTGCGTACCCTTGCTGTGCTCCGTCTATCCATACTGACATTGATGTAAATTCCTGCTTAATTCCTAGGGCTGAAGGGTTTCTTATGAACTGCAACCCTTTACGTTCGAGTTAATCCAGGGATGTCTGAGACCCTAATCACTAATATAGGAGCCCCCCTGGGTAGTCTGACAGCTCCGATAGTCTATACGCTGTATGCTAATGTCCGCCTTCCTGGTGACAGCAGACTGCGTTACAGTTAAATACAGAATGCCAATAGGTTCAATCAAAGGATCCGAAGATGTCCGGACGTGATTTGTGGAGCGGCGTAAAACAATCTATATCTCACCAAACATCACGGAAAGAACGGAGATGTTAATTTTAGCAGGCCCGTTAAAGAGGAAATTGAACCTGTCTGCATGGAAGAATATCCCTGTCTGGACTCCATTATTAGCTTATGCTAACCGTTTTAGAACACAAATCACCCCACATCTCTGTCATAAAGGCCTGGGAAGGTTGTGCATTAAGGCGTAATTCAAGTGTTCGTTTTTGAACTGATAAAAACAATAAAGCCTCTTTACTGTGTGACCCCTCGTCCAGCGGCTCATCCTGGTTTCCGTCGAGCGTACGGAGCGCTGCCTCTCACAGACGGGAACAACACGGGCCAAACCCTAATGAAGATGGAGTATACTCACAATATATTGAAATAAAATATATTATCGTTCAGAAAATATATTGCAGCACTCGATAGTCTATGGACAAATACACAAATTACTGGCACATTTAGGCCTTTAGCAGATGTACAGTCCAGTCCGTAGATATTTAGACGTTGACTAAATTTGAGCTGTTTTGCCTCTGTACTCCAGCACATTGGATTTGAAATGAAACGATGAATACGAGGTTAATGTGCAGTCTGTCACTGTGATCCGTGTAGGAATTACAGCCCTTTTTATATACAGCTGGGTTATACATAGCTAGTATTTTTTAGTGAAGCAATTCAGGTTAAGTACATTGTTAAAGGGTACAACTGCAGTGCCCCACCTGGGAATGAAAAACCTACAGTCTAGCCTTGCAGTCTAGCCAATTTCCCAAACGATTATGCATTTTTTAAATGGATTGCTGTGAAGTACATGTATATTATACACTGCCTGGCCAAAAAAAAAAGTCACACACTCTAATATTTCGTTGGACCGTCTTTAGCTTTGATTATGGCGCGCATTCGTCGTGGTATTGTTTCGACAACCTTATGCAACATCACAACATTTATTTCCGTCCAGAGTTGCATTCATTTTTGGCCGAGATCTTGTATTGACGACGGGAGAGTCAAACCACTCCGTCAAGTCTTCTCCAGTACATGCCAAAGACTTTCAATGGGGTTAAGGTCAGGACTCTGGTAGCCAATTCATGTGTGAAAATGATTCCTCATGCTCCCTGAGCCACTCTTTCACAATTTGAGCCAGATGAATCTTAGCATTGTCGTCCTGGAATATGCCCATTGATGGGATAACCTGGTCATCCAGTAGCTACATTGACATTCAAGTACTCAGCTAACATGCTGCATAACGTTTCTGAGCCTAGACCTGACCAATTGAATCAACCCCAGATCATAACACTGCCTCCAGAGGCTTGTACAGTGGGCACTATGCATGACTGGTGCAACAGCGACTTTTTTTTTTTGGCCAGGCAGTGTATCTTCCAAAAGTCCATATGTTTACAAAATATTGCAATGTGTTACATTTCCGTAAGGGAATAGAGCCGGTGAACTGTACATGCATGGCTTAATGGAAAATGAAGGTAAAATCTTGTATGAGATCACACGCCCATCGCAAGGCCCAGAAACTGTATTATCATCAGCCCATATTCACAGTGAAGACTCAATAGACTCAATAGAGCCTAAAAGTCATTTTTACTTCTCAATAGTACATTTCTAAAAGATGAAAAAATGAGAAACTGATCACATTTATAACATTATATTCAAGATGAAGACGGAACACTAGCCTGATTTGCTTAAAGCTTGCATCTGTCTTCCTCTGCCGCACTGTTATATAAAACACCGTCCAGCATTAATGCAATTGTTTTTTTTCCCTGCATAAAATCCTTCTCTTTTCTGCTTGGTGAGTGTTTGTTTATGTAACTCATACGCAAACTGTTGCCTAAGCCTCTTGCGAATGATGCAAGACAATTTGCCTCGCACGAGGATATATGACAACAAAGTCCAGTCATCTTACTGTGCTATTGTGCTTGTTTTTTTAAGCACACAGTGGAAAATGCCATCTCACAGACACTCCACACCACAGAAGTCCCTCAAGCTGGGGATCCTCTGGTCACTAAAGGAGTAATAACGGCTGTAAGGATGGGCTCTAATCTTACCAGCGGCCCCAATGCAGCCAGTATTGGACGCAGGAAACAGAGTGTGGCAGGCTTGCCTCCCATTAACAGCCTGTTTGCCATCACCCTTCTTCCTGACATTTACAGGCTCTGTGCTCTTGTCAGGTTTTAATACCCTGAAAGGAAATCTCTTGTTCGTCCGTCATCTTTTCCATCCCTCCGCTGAATGCCAGATTTCATCCCCCGTTTCCTTCCCTGAAGTACAACCATGTATCCTCTTGCAAAACTCATCCACCCATTATTTACTTTCCCTCCCACCCTCCTGCTCTCTCTCTCCCTTTCTCACTCTCTTTATTCCTCTCTTTCTGTCACTCCTTCTGTCCCTCTTCCCCTTTCTCACTCCCTCACTAGACATTTTTATTATTATTATTAGCATTATTACCAATGCTGTTGTTTTTGTCAATGTTTTCTTTATTAAAAACCCAAATGCATTTTCTCTGACCTCTTCCCTCCCATATGCACTCATGTGTTTCAGGCTCCTACCACTCATCATTTCCTAGCTAATAACAGGGATGAAGTTATATAAAGAGAATTGATTGCCTTGCCACTACTGCTATTAGGACAGTCAATGCATTAACGCAGCAAAGATGACCTCCTGCATCCGTGCGCCGGTGACTGCATGAGTATCTGCGCGCGTGCTTAATATTCAAAAGCGAAATCCGATGTATGATGAGGTGCACTGATGCAATGGCAATATCTTCACTGTCTGCGCATTTATCTCAGAGTTTATGTGACAGCGGGAACTCCGAACACCCATTAGCGCTTGATTTTTATTGTGAAATGCATATGTGTTTGTGTCCGCAATACATATTCTGTCGTTGTTTGAACCTTCGTCTTTATTTTTATGAATTTGTTTCTTGTTCAGGCACTGGTAGGAGTTCAGAACCGTGGACAGCTCCTTAGTGCACTTTTAACGGGAAGCAGTTGGAGAAAAACTGCGCGTGGGAATACACGCAGGCAACACAGTTACAGAGCTCCCCTTCATCTCCGAAAACAAACCCTGTATTTGTACGTCACTGTTTGCACAATGCGAAAAAGGCACAGTGTTGACTGAAGCTGGGGATGTGAAAACTATTCGCCGTTTCAGATACAGCGAGCCTGTGCAAGGAGAGACTTATTCTAACTGCTCCCACGGCTCATTCTGCCTGTGTGCTTTCGTCAATCCCCAATTGTATAGATCGCCCGCTTCGGAAACCCTTCACTTCCCTTCCAATAGCCCACAGCCTGCAGCACGTCTGACGGTGCACTTTCTAAAAGTTGAACTCCTCTTTACTTGCAGAACCCCCCATTAGCGTTGCGAAGGCCTTGTGTCCATCATCAGCGCAGATGCAGGCTGCATACTGCGCCTGTGTAATGCACGTTCCCACCGGGGGGGGTGGCAGTCAAACGGATGTCACTCATCAGGTTGTTATCACAGTCATTTTGTACTGCAGTTCATACTTGAGTCCTGATGCTGTTTTGACCTCTGTGTTCAAATAATATTATAATTTCCTGCCTCTTCAAAGAGACACGTGGGATCAGGCTGTGAGCTTGTATGGAAGTAGCTTCATCACGCTAATCTGTACTGATGCACACACAGACACACGCGCACATTCATGCCCACACATAGACTCACTCACACATACACATTATACACACATAAATGTACACATTATAAATATAGAAATATAAAAACACACATATGCACGCACGCACGCACACACACACACACACACACACACACACACACACACACACACACACACCCCCCCCCCCCCCCCAAGCACGCAAACAGACTCACAAACCCACAACGCACACATGCAAATTGCAGCAGCAGATAGGGCAGGGGGATCACGGTCACGCAGCGCAGGTCAGAGACGCTGTCCCGTACCGCACACGCTCCGCTCTTTAATGACCCTGAAAATATGCACATTTATAATGGGCCAAAACACTACGGCTGCCTCACCATGCCCTCTCTGCATCTCATTAATCACTTTTCCCACAATTATAATGAAAAGGGCTTCTGGGAAAGAGAGTGAGAAATAGCCACTGTTAGCGGCTGCGGGCTCAGGTGGCTCCGAGATCAATTATAAATGACGGGAGAGGCGCGAGTCCGTCAGGACTGCCGCGCGTGTATCGGCATCGGTAAGAAACGCTCATTAGTGCCTCAGCCCCGCGCGGACGCAGCACGTGTTCGCGCAGCGTGACAGCGCAGCCTTCTCCCTGCCCGCCGCAGGGCTGCGCAGTGGACGTAGGTGCGCCGGTCTGCAGGTTTACGCAAGCTCTCTCTGCACCACACCGACCACATGCTTCTGCCCCGCCCTAAGCCACAGGTCTGTGAAGTTCCCTCTCTGACTGCGGGCATGCTACTCTGCATGCAGGTGGAAAATCATACAAGTGTGCAGCACAGACATACATGTATGGGCACAAACTCAATATACAAAAGCGATGTGAAAAAAATACAACTAAACTAACCCTCATGTAGTCCCAACAGTAGATACATCTAACCACATGTGACAAATAACACATAACACATTTTACTTTGCCATTATTTTTTTTTAAAAAGTAAAAAATAAGCCAACATGCAGAAGTCCGCGTGATTCAGAAGCTACTCATGATTCAGTAGCTTGTAGAACCGCCTTTAGCAACAATAGCCTTAAGTAATCATTTTCTATGAGTTGGCTCTTACATCACATCAGAGGGAGTGTGGCCCACTCCTACTCACAAACTGTTTCAGCTCATTGATGTGTGAGGGCATTCGTTTATGTAAGGTCCCACCACAACATTTCAATGGGGTTGAGATGTTGTTTGAACTTTGACTTGGCCACTCCAAAACCCTGATTCATTTCTTGTTCAGCCATTCAGTCGTAGATTTACTGGTGTGCTTAGCATCATTGTCCTGTTGCTAGATCCACTTTTACTCAAGGTTTAGCTGCCGGATTGATGGTCTCATATTTTCCTCTAGAATGTGGCGGACTCAATGATTACGACGCGTCCAGGTCAGGTTGCGGCTAAAAAGCACACATTCATCACCCCTCCACCACCATGCTTGACGGTGGGCATGAGGTGATGATATGTGAGATATGAGATCATCCCAGATATCTTTTATCCTTGGCATGCTGTGTTAAAACAAAAGGGACTGCAGATGGAAATGCATCATATGATGCTCTGGTGTGATGCATCAGATTTAACTTTTTGGGCGCTAAGCGCGGCGCAGCGTGCAAGTGGGCTGAACCTAGTCTCTTCATTAATTATAGGTGTGTCTTGGGCGTGACATGCAATAAACCAATCAAAATGTCATATCCCATTCCCTTTAAAAGCCTGCTTTTCCACCTTGGCGGATTGCTTATATGATGGCGAAACAGACATGCTCGTGCGTGTTTAGTGTGATCAAGGAATAGGCTAAATGGAGTATGATCAATATTATTCGGACTAACCATTAGCCTATGAGTTCCCGGTAATTCCCGACAGGGCTGTTATTTTACAAAATATATGCGGTTAAATTTCGTTAAAAGAACCTGCAACAGCTGAGAATAAGCTATCAATAGCTTCAGTCTCACCTTAGAAAACGCCAAATTAGCCTGCTTGTTCAGCGAATTTCATTTGATTATACAATGAAAGTGTCGAACATCAATTCCATGAGGCTGTTTTCATGGAGTTCTCGAAGTTCAAGCTTCATCCGAAGTTCATTAGGCTACCTGCATCGTAATATTTATTAATAACATAAATACCGTTATTTTAACTTAATGATGACACTAAATACAATAAAGCTGTCTGGTTGGCAACCCATATGTTCACGCACATTTCCCCTTGTTTAATAATGTCCTGTTTATGGAAATGTGACCAACCTGTTTTACTCGTAGCGTAATGCTTTAAAACAATCCACTTTCCCAGGAAGACCGTGAAACGTGCGACTTACAGCAGGGGAAACAGAGAACATGCAGCGCTTAGTGCTTAGTTCTCTTTAAAATCGTTTCGTTCAGTTATGGAATAACAGGTGAAATCAGCTGTGTTTTAATAAGCTGAGAGTATGGAAACCTGGTCGCTGTAATTTAAAAAATATGAAGGACGAAGAATAGCTAAGGTTACAATTTAGTTAACATGGTGACATTTATCTCCGTTTTTTAACCATAGGCTATCGAAAAAACCTTATGCACAGCGAATCCGCTGTAGCCTAGGCTATTTGAAAAACAATTAATGCAATATTCACTGGACAGGGTTTTGAACTTTTTTACAGGCTGTATTCCTAGATAAACAGAGCTGTATTGTAATGACATCTGAAGCGCATTTTCAGAACTCAAATGTCCATCTATTGCTGTTCACGAGTTTTCCATTGAATGACAATTCAAGCATTAGGTGTAAATGAGAATTTGCGCATTAGGCTTGATATAGGTGTTATCAGCTCCTTTTTAATGGATAGCCATTGTCCCGTACCATTGCACATCGCCTGGATGTTGATGGAGTGGGCTGAGAGCAATTTAAGGCATTCCCCTTCGCTGAGGGAAAGGTAAACTATGTGGACCTATGGACCCTTTTATTATTATGCATTTTTTGATATAGCCTACGCAATAATATTTCACATTGTAATCTTGATATTTTAGTCATGCTTGTGCATGCCCCTGTGTGTAACAGACAGGAGGGTACGCGCGTTGTGCACACACCTATGTAGACGCACTTATATGCGCCGTTAAAATAACATGTAAACAACTGCGACATGACTTTAGACCAGGTTTGTGGTGGTTCTAGTGCAAGCGCTTTCTGCTTGCTCAAGATAGCAATACGCCAAAAAGAATCCTGGCCACTCCTCATCTTAAGACCAACACGCCCAGTTCACTTGCAACGGGCGCAAGAATACATGGTAGTTAAAGGACGTGAGCGTTAGGCATTATAATGAACCCAGCGCCGGGTGTAAGATAGCAAAGACACTTGCGTTTGGGTTAGCGCCGCTTTGCGCCGGGTGTAAGATAGGGCCCACTGTCTCAGTGGGCACAGGGGCCTCCCTACTGAGCAGTGTGCGCTCGCTCTCTCTCTCTCTCTCTCTCTCCATCCTTCAAACATACGCACACACCAGCATCGTTAAACAGCCCACCACCATGGCACTAACTCCACAAAATACTTCAGTGGGAGTTGATGTCGTAGCACTCCACAAATCACACAGCGCACACGGACTGATTTAGAATTTCTCCACTGTCGCTGCTCCACACTGATGCTCCCACATCTTAGCTCGGCCGTGAGCAGCACTGAAATATCTCAAAGGCTTATGTGGATGCTATTTGGATTCATGCAAGCATGCTGGAAAAGCAATTTGATAAAAAATACACGGAAATGGCATTTTGGCACATGACTTGAACACGAGTGCTGGGGCCAGCATTTTTCTCCTGCGACGTAAGGAAAGCAAAGGTCAAAGGTTAAAGGTTAAGTCATCATGCGACAATTTCACATACTGGTGCTCGTGCTCTAATGTAACTAATGGCTTTTCATTCTCTGAGGACTCAGGAGTTCAGAAGGTTAGAGGAAGCAGCACAGCTGGACAAAGAAAGCTACACATTTAATAGACTTCTATCTCCTTCCTAATGTCAAACCGAGTGTAATTACCCACTCCAAGAGTCTGCGTGGCCAAGAGAAGGCTGTCCCATCCAATGATTAGGGCCATGAATTTATCAATAGCATGTGACCTGGGAAACCTTTAACCTGCTTTTCAGTCCTTACCCTCAAGGTGCCACTGTAGCCACTCCACACTCAGTAACCTGCACTAAGCGGTCAAAGAAACAGGACCAGTCACACAGTTAATCACTACGTCAAGAGCTTGGGTGCAAATCTGAAAACCAGTGGTGTGAAAATAGCCAGTGTGGGTCCAGATTTTTGTTCTTATCGAGTACTAAACCACCAGAGTCAACTGTTGAAGGTCTCAACTGAAGACCATAAATAGTTGAGTTTCCCCCTTCAATATGAAGCGCTTTGAGATCATGAAATGAAAAGCGCTATACAAATGTAATCTATTATTATTATTATTAATTTATTTTAATTAGTTGATTTATTGAAATGTGTAGTTTTAGGATAAGACACCCCTGTGGTGAATTAATGATTTATTAAGATGGTCATCACAATGTGTTTTGCTTAAAAATTTGCTTCAGAAAAACCTGCATCAACCACTTGGCATTGGAGTGCGGAGCTACAGGTTGCCTCATGTCCCGGCCTTCAACATCTGTTCAGACACTGCAGTCTGCCTTTCTGCTCACGTCCAATGGGACCAATCAAATGGGCTTAACCAAAGATCACAGAGCTTATGCTTTATAGCACTGGATCTCAACCCTGATCCTGGTGAGCCGCAGTGTCGTTTTCACCTTAAAATAAAATGGCAGGTGAGGAGAGCTACCCGTGTAGCTGCTGTGCGGCTACTTTAATTGATAAATTAAGCGCTGAGTCGCAACAAAAACCAGCAGACGCCACGGCCCGACAGGATCAGGGTTGAGAACAGCTGCTTTGCAGCAACAGCACTGTGAACGCTAACCGGCCACTTACGGCACAGTGGCTCTGCTGCGGTTTTGGGTCACTGGCGTTGTGTGCAATCAGACATCAGCGTGCCCTGCCTGTTGCTGCCATCAAATGGAACCAACTGACCCAGTGTAAGCGCGTATCACAGGTCTTAACACATTAAAGTAATGATTATCACACTGTGGGTACAACCTAGACATTCCAACCCAGACAATTTAAACTCAGGAAAAATGTGTATAAAGGAGTTTTACTGATGAAAAAACCAACGTTCCATTTCATACATTTTGGGGTGCAACTTGGGGAATAACACTTTACTTGAACTATATGTGATAAAGCTTACATACCACTGTCATAAGCATGGACTAACATGTCATAACCAACCATGAACATGTGATAGATGCCATAACACTGTCATAATGTATGCAACAATGATTTTGTTAGTCATCCCGAAATCTATTTAGTAAAATTTGCTGCATACATTATGACCTCCTCCAGGACGGTGTTATGGTGGACTTCGCGAAGGACAAGTGTCTGGTGAGAGAGAAATGGGGGGGGTGGACCATTGAAAAGAACTGATCATTTAGTCCACCCCCCTCCATCCCAAAGGAAGAGGGAGAAATTAAAAATAGAACATTTGCCCACCCAATAACCCGGGAACGCATGTATTCTTTATTCAATTCAAAGTCCTCGAATTTCCTTTTCTTGTTTCCTTTTGGTGAATTTCGATTTTGTATGTGATGTCTTTCTGTGGTGTCTTGATTGTTGTATGTTTATTTTAAAGTAAAAATTAGAAAGGGAAGGGAAATTAAAAATCCCCCCCCCCCGCCCCCGATAAAGAATGTTTTTCAAATATGTGAAATTATGTATGGTTAATTGTGTTTAAAAGAAAATGTTTTTTATTGGAAAACAAATTTTAAAAACCAATAAAAGACATTATCACTGCTATGACAGTTACCATGAGCTGTGATATGTTGGCAGGCTTATGTAGGCTTCAGGGCTTGAGTAAAGTGTTACTTTTGCTTAGAGTCTGGGGACAGGATGTAAAGACACACACTGACCCCGTTAACGGACATCACAGAGAAAAGGAAAGTGAAAGCAAAAGCAAAAAGGTGGACATGGGTGGAGAGACACAGTGAATAGCTGACAAGAGAGAGGCCGGAGGTTCATTGCATTTTTATACCTGTAGGAAAAACGATTTTTTAGCAAGCCAAGGTAATAGTGTGAGGAGTCATCTATAAATTTATCTCTGGAATCTTTGTTTTAAACTCCAATCAATTGCACAGTGGCCACACTGCAGGCCTGAGATGTGCTTTTAGCTGACCAACGTCCTCTCTGGGGGAGGGGGGGGATCTACTGGGCTGTTGATTGAAGCAGCAGTCTGAGGAAATGATGGGGTTAAAGTCGACAGATGCGAGCCACAGCATGGGCCCACAGGTGCCAGGGAACACTGAGAAGGGACAATTTGGACTAGATTACCTTCATCTGTTGCAATCACATTGATTGCTCAGCCATTTCCCTGTTTTTATTTTTTATTTTTTTAAAGAAAGAAAACACCGCGATTTACAGAATCAACCACTTGCATCCACACAGAATCAGACGTTAATGACCGTTGACCGAAACCTGGTTAAGGCGCTGTAGCTGGTGGTGGTGAAATTGGTGTGGGGGAGGGGTCTTGTCAGGCAACGGGTGATTGGAAATGGCCTGGCTGTCCGTCTAAAGGGAAACAGTCGCTGCTAGTTGGTTCTCACACGTGTCTGCGGCTCTATCGATTTTTAGCGTCACGGCACCGTCCTGCCGTAGACCAGCCTCAACACACACACACACACACACAGACACAGACACAGACACTCACAAACGGAGACAGTAATTATAACATCCTAAGTGGTAATGGGAAATGAGTGTCACGCATCCAGCCGCTGGAGTCGGCTCTGAAATGTGACTGAGAGAGAAGCAGTCAGGGAGCAGGGACTCGGTTTTAATTGTGTGCCGCAGGCCTGCCACGTCACAGCAGTGCTAGCGCTCGCAGGTGGGTTATTAGCATTGTCCTGTTTTTAGGATTAACTTTCCTCTTTCCGAGCAACCTGTACTTACTGATCAATGTGAGTCCTCTCCCTTCAGAATGTGGGCAGTGCGTCTCCTCCCTTCAGAATGTGGGCAGTGTGTCTCCTCCCTTCAGAATGTGGGCAGTGCGTCTCCTCCCTTCAGAATGTGGGCAGTGCGTCTCCTCCCTTCAGAATGTGGGCAGTGCGTCTCCTCCCTTCAGAATGTGGGCAGTGTGTCTCCTCCCTTCAGAATGTGGGCAGTGCGTCTCCTCCCTTCAGAATGTGGGCAGTGCGTCTCCTCCCTTCAGAATGTGGGCAGTGTGTCTCCTCCCTTCAGAATGTGGGCAGTGCGTCTCCTCCCTTCAGAATGTGGGCAGTGTGTCTCCTCCCTTCAGAGTGTGGGCAGTGCGTCTCCTCCCTTCAGAATGTGGGCAGTGCGTCTCCTCCCTTCAGAATGTGGGCAGTGTGTCTCCTCCCTTCAGAATGTGGGCAGTGCGTCTCCTCCCTTCAGAATGTGGGCAGTGTGTCTTCTCCCTTCAGAGTGTGGGCAGTGCGTCTCCTCCCTTCAGAATGTGGGCAGTGCGTCTCCTCCCTTCAGAATGTGGGCAGTGCGTCTCCTCCCTTCAGAATGTGGGCAGTGCGTCTCCTCCCTTCAGAGTGTGGGCAGTGCGTCTCCTCCCTTCAGAATGTGGGCAGTGTGTCTTCTCCCTTCAGAGTGTGGGCAGTGTGTCTCCTCCCTTCAGAATGTGGGCAGTGCGTCTCCTCCCTTCAGAATGTGGGCAGTGTGTCTCCTCCCTTCAGAGTGTGGGCAGTGTGTCTCCTCCCTTCAGAGTGTGGGCAGTGCGTCTCCTCCCTTCAGAATGTGGGCAGTGTGTCTCCTCCCTTCAGAGTGTGGGCAGTGCGTCTCCTCCCTTCAGAATGTGGGCAGTGCGTCTCCTCCCTTCAGAATGTGGGCAGTGCGTCTCCTCCCTTCAGAGTGTGGGCAGTGCGTCTCCTCCCTTCAGAGTGTGGGCAGTGCGTCTCCTCCCTTCAGAATGTGGGCAGTGTGTCTTCTCCCTTCAGAGTGTGGGCAGTGTGTCTCCTCCCTTCAGAATGTGGGCAGTGCGTCTCCTCCCTTCAGAATGTGGGCAGTGTGTCTCCTCCCTTCAGAGTGTGGGCAGTGCGTCTCCTCCCTTCAGAATGTGGGCAGTGTGTCTCCTCCCTTCAGAGTGTGGGCAGTGCGTCTCCTCCCTTCAGAGTGTGGGCAGTGCGTCTCCTCCCTTCAGAGTGTGGGCAGTGCGTCTCCTCCCTTCAGAGTGTGGGCAGTGCGTCTCCTCCCTTCAGAGTGTGGGCAGTGCGTCTCCTCCCTTCAGAGTGTGGGCAGTGCGTCTCCTCCCTTCAGAGTGTGGGCAGTGTGTCTCCTCCCTTCAGAGTGTGGGCAGTGCGTCTCCTCCCTTCAGAGTGTGGGCAGTGCGTCTCCTCCCTTCAGAATGTGGGCAGTGCGTCTCCTCCCTTCAGAATGTGGGCAGTGTGTCTCCTCCCTTCAGAGTGTGGGCAGTGCGTCTCCTCCCTTCAGAATGTGGGCAGTGTGTCTCCTCCCTTCAGAGTGTGGGCAGTGCGTCTCCTCCCTTCAGAGTGTGGGCAGTGCGTCTCCTCCCTTCAGAGTGTGGGCAGTGCGTCTCCTCCCTTCAGAGTGTGGGCAGTGCGTCTCCTCCCTTCAGAGTGTGGGCAGTGCGTCTCCTCCCTTCAGAGTGTGGGCAGTGCGTCTCCTCCCTTCAGAATGTGGGCAGTGCGTCTCCTCCCTTCAGAATGTGGGCAGTGTGTCTCCTCCCTTCAGAGTGTGGGCAGTGCGTCTCCTCCCTTCAGAATGTGGGCAGTGCGCTGAGCTGACATCTCTCATTCTTCTCCTCTCTATATTATTGTTTTCCTTATTCACAGCGCAGATCACAGTGACACACGCTGGAGCCTCACACACACACACACGCATTTCTCCTGTTTAAAGCCTGCCAAATTGGCTGTAGCCTTGCGGTGTCGCACAAGTGTGTGTGCTTGTGTGTTTTTGTGTGTGTGTGTGTGTGTGTGTATGTACGTACGTGCATGTGTGTGTGTGTGTGTGTGTGTGTGTGTGTGTGCATGTGTACGTACATGCATATGTGTATGTTTGTGCATGTGGGTGTGTGTATGTACATATATATGTGTGTGTGTTTGTGCGTGTGAGTGTGTGTGTACGTATGTGTGTGTGTGAGCATTTGTGCTCAGAACGCATGAGTATCTGTGTGCATATATGCGAGCACACATGAATGCAGATGCGTTTGTATGTGTGCGCACATACAGTATATGCATGCATGCTTGAATGCATTGATGTGCACATACAAGTGTGACTGAATTTCTGTGCATGCTTGTATGTACATATGTGAGCATGGATTTGTGTGTGTGTGTATTTGGGCCTGCTTGTACATACTATATGTGAGCATGCACAGATATATGTAGATATATGTTTATGTAGATGTGCATATGTGTGTGTGTGTGTGTGTGTGTGTGTGTGTGTGTGTGTGTGTGTAAAGGCATATGTGTGCATATGCAAGTGCCTGAATGCCTGATAGCTGTGTGTATAAATTTGTATTGTGCAGTGTGTGTGTGTGTGTGTGTGTGTGTGTGTGTGTGTGTGTGTGTGTGTGTGTGTCTGTGTGTGTGTGTGCGTGTGTGTGTGTGAAGTTATGTGTGCATATGCAAGTGCCTGAATGCCTACTTGCTGTGTGCATAATTTTGTATTGTGCAGTGTGCGTGCGTGTGTGTGTGCGTGCGTGCGTGCGTGTGTGTGTGCGCTTATCTATGGGGCTGGACGCTGCTCCTCTTGGCTCTGTCAGTGACAGTGCGTGGCCCAGGTTCCCCGTTCTCTCTCTCTGCCATGTTAATCTCACCAGGTACACGTCTCCACAGCTTCCACAGAGGAGCCCAACAGAGCCGACACACCTGGGCAGCTCATCATCCCCCCGAACACAGAGCACGTCACTGCCTGAACGGAGGAAGATGAAGGAAAGACAGCTGTACTGTCTCCATCAACCGCTTAGCTCTTCTGAGGCTGAGCATCACCATCGGTTACATTCGCAAGCACGGGAGGGACTCAGCCGTAGCTGCCAAAAACGACAACATCGCAGTTTTTAACGGCATAGCTTGGACGCTCGGAATATATTCTACGTTTAATGTGACGCTGAGTTAACTGTCCTGTTGTTTGTATCAGCTGAAAAACAGACCAACAGCTGGTAGCAATAAAAAGGCACAGTGCCACTGAAGGAATACGCAAGAGGATAATAACACAAAAGGCCCTGACAGGATGGATCATTCTCTTGAGGACGACCCTGGCGTAACTGCACAGCAACAGTGTGAGCCCACAGACACACACACACACACACACACACACACACACACAAAATATTAACGTTGACATATCAAAGCTTTGTCTACCGTCTTATTGATCTGGGTCTCAAGGAATGATTTAACAGATCCGCCAAGAGACACTCTGAAGACAGAAAAACACCTCTCTCTCTCTGTCTCTATCCCTCCCTCCCTTCCTCTCTCTCCCTCCCTCCCGTAAACACACACACATGCCCCCGTACACAGAAGCCTTGACCCCAGCTGTCTATTTGTGCAGATAGTCTCTTCATTCTCAGTCAACAGCTCCTGTTGTTAAGGGTTTCCTGCAGCTTTTAATGGATCGCACTTAACTGGCCAATCAGATGCCTGGCAGCCAGTCAGAGGACTGAGAGTGGAGCAGGGCTGTGGAGCTGCCGCACCCAGCTTCAGAGATGCAACAGCAGAGGGAACTATTCGCATCTCCTAGCGTAAGATCTGACAAACAGCAATCAGTGGGTTTTTAAAATGGATGTCTCCCCCTCTCTCCTTCCTCTGTCTCTCCCTCTCTCCTTCCTCTGTCTCTCCCTCTCTCTATCTCTCCTTTTACCCCCCCTCTCAATCTCTCTCCTTTTATCTCCTCTCTCTCTCTCTCTCTCTCTCTCTCTCTCTCTCTCTCTCTCTCTCTCTCACTCTCTCTCTATCTATCTCTCTCTCTCTGACCTTTGCAGTCTGTCTCTGGGCACAGATGGTGTGTGTGTGCCTGAGTACTCATTGCTCACACAGGCACCTCCACGCAGAGCCCCGCGGAGCCTGGTTCCACACACCCACAACTGCTGCTCATACCTCCTCCCCACGGGGGATTACATCTTTAGCTTTCACATAGAAAAATCTCACTGTACAGCAAGATTAGGCGATGGACGAATGGGGGGGAACAGGTAATGGGGTTCCATGGAGAAATAAAAGAACACACTGCTGAATGAGTGTCCTACCAGCTAGCATCACCACTGACATCCATTGGGTGTTAATAAGACAGGCAAACCGAAGCAATGTAAGCTACAAGCTACAAGGCCTTGCCGCTGATTGGCTGTCTTGTCAACACCCAATGGATATCAGTGGTGATGTTTTTTTCCCTCTGAAGCATTTCACGTGGCCTCTGAGGTTTGGAGGTTTACTACCATATCCAGCATGACAAAAAAATAAATAAAGACAAAAGAAAGCCAATATGCCGCATAGAGGAGATTATTGTTATTATGCTTAAAAAATTATATGGTTTGTCGCCCAGCCCTATTTCAGGGTTTAGCAAATAGAGATAGGATGTTGTTTACATCAGTTTTCACATAGAAACCAGAGACAAACTCCACCAATCAGGGGCTACACTGGTAACAACCAATAGAACAAAGGCAAAGGTGGCTGGAGGCTACCCTCTGGCTATACCTCTTGGATACCATCAGAGATCCCAGAAGTATAGCCAGAAAGTATCAGCCAATCACCATTGTCGTTCTACTGTTTCTTATTATCAACACATGCCTTGACTGGTGGCACTCCTCTCTTGTTTCTATGTGAATGTCCCATCCCTATTTTATTACCGCTGCTTCACAGCGAGCGAGTCTTTCTTACATACCTCCCTGCGTTTGTGAAAGGCAATCTTGGAGTGCTTCCTTTGATCTTGAACACACGCACGCATGCATACATATGCACACGCATGCATACATATGCGCACGCAAAAAGACAGACACATGCAAACGCACACACACACACAAAGGGGTGTGCATTAGCATCTCCTATGCAGCATGTAAGGAGGAAACAGATGCACTGTAGCTGGAGGAGCAGCTTTGCTTACAATGAGTATATAACACTACTAACTGAAGGAGGAATGGAGATAAAACCCCATGGAATTCACAGCACATTCTTTCTTTTTCTGGAACAACCCTCCCCCCACCTCCCCTTTTTCTCCCCAATTTCAAATAACCAACTGTACCTTTGAGTGACAGCTGTACCGCCCGCACTGAAGAGCACACGCGTACTCCTCTGAAACGCGGGTTATGATTTCACGTGCCGCTGGCCACACAGTACCGCAGGAGAGCTGGTGCCGATCAGGGGAAGATCTCAGGGGAAGATCTCACTGATCGCAGCTGGTAGCGTGAGGCTGCATTGTCGGGAGGAGCAAAGGCAGTGGTAACATAATGCCCGGGCCATTTTACTGCCGCTCCTGCCGAGGCAAAGCAGATGCAAACCCCCTCCCGCGGTCTAATGACACGACAAAAACCTAAATCTGCGACGCTCAGGTTCAGGCCGTTGGGCCCAAGCTCTGCCCATGTAATCTTGACTACTCAGCTACTCCAGATCCAGCCGAAATAAACACACGGCATTCATCAACTCCCTTTGAGTGGCACAAGCAACCTCTTACAGATTTCTCGGTTGTAACGAAGGTGCCATTTCTTTGCACGAGATTTTAAAAAAGAACTTTGACACATGGAGCTTCAAACTAAATTAAGATATTAAATAAAGCCACAAAGGAACCGCATGCTTCTTCCTTCATAAGTATAGCTGATTTTAACACATGGGTAATTAAATTACAGCGAGGTGTGTAAATATTCCATTAATTCAGCCTGAAATGCATCAGCCAACAATGACATCACAAACAAAGGCAATTAGTGCTTTAAGTTTAACTCTATAATGCTAGCGGCTATGGAACTGACTCGCAACTGAACACAACTTGGGTATTTTTTTGGGCATATTTTGAGAAAGATTTCACAAAGAAATCAAATTAATGAAATCGAAAGGTTCATGCTGAACATGAGGACTAATCTTCACAGTAGGCCATGGTGAATACCAGCGGCGTGTGGAGATTACAGACTCCATATCGGGGGGGGCACCATTCCAATCCTGGATGATCGGCATGTGTGCTGGTTTTTAATCGATTATTCCAAACAATTATTCCGACATAATTGTTTTTAAACAGCCGTATGCACACATGCTGCTTCGCTCGTACACTGTGTGAAAGTAAATCACTTTCAGCAGGGGTACACATGCAGTCTGCAGACGTACCTCACGACGCCCCTTATCAAAAATGGCAGCTCAAATAAATGATCGGGCTACTTGAATAATTAAGACCAAATGTTGTCATGAAATACAGAAACACCATAAAGCATATACAGAGTAGCTCACAACTTTATCAAACATGTATAGCCAAACATGGGCTAATCAATTAATTAAGAGTAGAGGTCATTGTGAAATCCTGAAATGGATCAGTGCACCCCTGCCTCATACCCAAACTTATGCAGTAGTACTTAATGTGTGTGTGTGTGTGTGTGTGTGTGTGTGTGTGTGTGTGTGTAAGAAGGAGTCAAAGCGGCAAAGGTGGCACACCTTGGTTGGACCTATGCGCTGTGAGAGAAGCATTGCCCCAGGTAAGTGCCACGCTACTGTCTTCCCCCGGCTGCCTGCATACACAATACACCAATCAGTCTGATAAGCGACCAGCCACAGTGACTGAAAAATTAATTAGTATTAAATAATGCATTTTGCTGTTATCATTCATTATAGAAGTCACTATATGGGGAAACGCTCTATTGTCAGCTAACTGAATAAAACTATAATGATAGGGGGAGAAAATAAATTAATAGTATTTGGTGTGCCTGTCAGATTACGGCTCTGACTTTATTTTCTTTCGCCCACTCCTGTTCCTACTGGCTAGACAACGCTCTTCCCTTTCGATACAGTAGGGATGATGTCCGCCCAGCCATTATCAACAACTCGAGTCAACAAACTAGAGCGCAAGCTGGCTTGGAAGAAATACGACATCAGTTGTCACTGAGGTTTAGCAAGCCGCACTTGGTCATGAAGGAGTCTGGGTAAAGATAGAAAATCTTTTTTTATATCGTTGATGGTTGGACTGTGTGTGTATGTGTGTGTGTGTTTGTGCTTGCACGCATGTGTACATGCGTGCACGCACGCGAGCGTGTGTATGTGCGTTCGCACACGTGTGCATGGTAATTCAGTCCGTGGAGCGGACCTAGATCTCGCTGCCTTTGAACGTGTCAGGGCAAGATGAAAGGGGCTGACACTGTGACATTGGATCTTTCCCCTCTCGCTCCCCCCTAATCTGCGTACATCCACACATTGACATGCGTCGGCTGTGCCAGTCTGCTCTTTAAAGTCAAATGGATTTTTGAGTAAAAGAGTCCTTGTGCACTTCTGCCTTGTTTCATGTCTCTGGGGGTCCAGGGAGGCTAGAAAAGACTGACGTGAGATGAATTCCCCACAGCAGGTGGATGGTGAGGCCTTCCTTATCTCTCCATCCTGCCTGTTCCCACCCTCTCTCTCCCTCCCTCACGCTGCTTCAGTATGTCTTGACACATGAACACTGTGCAGGACGCATGCTGCACATTCCATTTCCAATTTGGATAATGGCTTCATGCTGTGTTAACCACCGTTTTTACAACTTGACTCCTGCTTTCATGAATGAACGCGAAGGCGAGAACATGAGGGAGACAAAAATAAAATCAATTGTCTCCTATTAGCTCTGAGGTTCGAATTTGAGGCAGTTCCGTTAGTTGCTCCCTCTCTACGATTCCCAGTCATAACAACACCCTCATTCCAGAGCGAGTCTTATCAATCAATCCAAAAAAAAAACATTGTTACCAATGTTTATGTGAATATAGCTCCAGACAAAATGGCACCGAGTAGA
The DNA here is from genome assembly GCA_029718625.1 of Synaphobranchus kaupii. Lineage (NCBI taxonomy): Eukaryota > Metazoa > Chordata > Actinopteri > Anguilliformes > Synaphobranchidae > Synaphobranchus > Synaphobranchus kaupii. The sequence goes on from CM056385.1 coordinate 7,520,554, forward strand.
TTGACGGCCACAACGAGTTATGTAAGATCCTCTGTTTCAGTTTTGTCTGATTTCCCCCGGTGAGCTTGGCTCTCTCTTTCTCTCTCTCTCTCTCTCTCTCTCTCTCTCTCTTTCTCTCTCTCTCTCTCTCTCTCTCTCTCTCTCTCTCTCTGACCACATGCTGACGTGCCTTCCTGTATTTCCAGAGCTTGGACTACAAGATTGGACTTGTCTCCCAGCAGGGATCTCGGATCAATACGGCATCTATTCCTCCCCTCCGTCCACTCTTCCTCCCCTCCGTCCACTTCCCCCTCCTCTCCTCTCCTCTCCTGTCCACTCCTCCTCTCCTCCCAGCCCTGAGATTGGTAATGGGAGAGGATCAGGTATCAGCTTTGGCTTCCATTACCTCACGGAGCAAGAAGTCCAGAGTGACGGCAGAGCCTCATCTAGACTCTCTGTCTCGCCGTGAGCCCTAAATCCATCGGCGGGACGTAGAGGTAAAGGTGAGCAAATTATCTGCGTGCCGGCCCTGCCTGCAGCCAATAACGGGCCTGTGATTTGTAATTCCTAAAAGGGATCAATTTCCAACCACGGCTCTCCCCCGGTTTGTTCGCCAGGCTCGCGATTGGACGAGCACCGCGGAGAGGAACCCGCAGGCGAGCGCAATGATCCTTTTCAGCCTTCCGTCTCTTGAGTATGGGGTAGGCTCTCCTTAGCAACACGGGCCACTCCCTTCCAATGACGCTCCACGGCTTTCCCTGCACGTGTTGCCAAAGCGCCGCATTCAGTCGGGGAATGGCGCAGTTCAGCCTGGTGCAAAATCGGGGGGGAGTGGATGGGTGGATGAGTGGGAGGGGTTAACATGAGACAGGCCCCTGCTGGGATTTTGAGTGATGCATGAGTTGTGTTATAATACAGGTACATATTTATTTATAGATACAGATGAGGCCCTATCGCAGTGCAGATTTTTTCCCCCCAACTCAACCTGCACTAAATAATTTATTCTACAACCTAGAGCACTATGTTCCACCTTGCATATAAAAACCTCTCCACGTCCTACTGCAGGCTTTTCCAAGGCAGTAAGTAGGGTTTTACTCCAGACTGTGGGGCTATTAGATAATGGCTGGGTAGGTGACGGGAGGAATCTTGGGTTCAGGTTCGAAAGAGGGGCTGCGTTCGGAGCAGTTTGGAGCTGTCAATGGCAAGAGGGTTTAAAAAGCCGGCAGTTAGTACAGTGAGTAGGCCCTCCACCGCAGTGTTGTATGAAGGGGGGGGGGGGGGGTTTGAATTGTGAGCACATTGAGATCATGCGTGATGTAGGAGGCTGGGGGGGACGTGAAGCGAGAGGCAGATATATTTTTGAACAGCGGCGCACAGCGCACGGATGCGTCCGTAACCCCGCCCACATGACTGACACCTGGGTCGGCTTGTGAGGCGCTTTCATGTGTCATGTAATCAGACGGGGGGGGGGGGGGGAGGGGGGGGCAGGAGGGGGGTGCTTGCTTCAGAATTTCCACGTGCTCAGCTCTCAGCCTTTTCAGCTTGCCAAGTGAATCGGCAGCATCCACCTCCGTGTTTTCCGGCTTTCACACCCTTAACCCTCCCCTCCAAGCACAGACAAACAGCAGATGTGAGGTGGCTGCGCTTGCGGTTGCCAGGTTGTTTGTTTGGTTATTTTGTTTTTTTAGGTCAGCTGTCTGTATGTGAGCAACAAATCTTCATACTGCGTCATACATCATAACTTGAAAGGCCATAAAAAAAGTCTCATCCACCATAAAAATGCCATTTCCGCTGGTGGAGCTTAACAAAGGGAACTGTTTTTAAAAAGCATATCATGTTTCTCTTTAATATGAATCAATAAATATTCACAAAATATTCTATAACACAGAATTCCTTTACTGCTTTTTTTATACTCAGACAAAGGTGAAAAGTTTATTTATTTTTTTTCCCCTGAGTGCATGTTGTTTGATCTCCTTGTAATTCTGCCAATTCAATTGTGTTGCTTACATCTTTCTGTCTGGGTAGCCTGAGTGAACCGCCTGTTGGGTCCAAATAAAAGCAATAAAATGTCTGTTTGGAATAGTCTCTCAACCGGAAGCTGTAATGTGTAAAATCAGGCAAGAAAAAGATTCCTTTACCATGCGAATTATAGCTTTCTCATTTATCTCTACCCGACACTACACTGGAGTCATTAAATGACAATGTTCTGATAATTAACCCAATATTTGTTTTACACAACACCAAACAACAACCAAATTCCAATTAACGGAATACAGCACAATGTGTCAAATGAAGACGGAAGACACAGGCCTTAAATAGAAGCGAGGCTTTTTCCGCACACTCCCACAGCTTTGGGAATGTGCTGTTTGCATCAGAAGTTTATCATTAGCATTGACGTTTAAAAAGACTTACTTCACTCATGGCGTTAAAATGCAATTAATCAGGCATTCTTGCTTAGCTCTACCCTCTTCTCTCTATCCTTCCCTTTCTCCTCTTCCTTCTCTCATTTCCCCTCTCTGTTGACTGCATTCTTTTCCTCCTCCTCCTCTCTCCTAATCTTTTGCCCTTCCACTAGGGACATTTCCCCTCTCCTATCTCTTTGCCTTCTCTCCTCCACTTTTCTCTCCTCTCACCTTGCTTCCCCCCATTCTTCATCTCCCTCTCTCTCGCATGTCTTCCCCTTTCCCATATCTTCCCCTTACTCTGTCTCCTCCTCTCTCCTCTCTCTTCATCTCCTCCACTGCCCCTCCTGAGTGACGGTGTGTCTGACACGGGGTTGGGATCAGGCAAACGGGAGAGGGCCGGGTAGCGGGAGGCCGTAATGAGGCTCTCATGCTTATGCTCACAGTTCCTCTATGCTGGCCCCCGGGAGACTGTCAGTCCTATTAATAGCAGGCCTGTGCAGCAGGGAGAGTCCTGTGCCCAGCCCTTCTGGAACAAGCAGGAGGTCTGTAGCAGAGCAGGAGCCCATAGCCCCTGGGGTTCCTCTTCTCCAGCTTGTGTAAACACAGAAATATAACCAAGGCACAGAGCCCACCATTTTCAACCATGGTATATAAATACCATTTGTACAACACCTCCAAATGTACCCGAAGGCATCGCCGGTGTTTATTTTTAGAATCGGAAAGAAAGAAACCGCAAGTAAATGTAAGTCATCCAAGACAAGGACATCTGCTAAGCTAATAAACGTGTTAACAGTCTTTCCTTTACTTGGCAGGGCTCTCCCCTGACAATGGAACAACAATGCGATGCCATCCCAGTAATTCATTTGTGCCACCATGCTAATTGTTTATACAGAAGGAAAACATCTATCAAAGCTGTTTGCGGCAGGTACTGAGACAGGCCGGTTCCACCTGCCGTATGCAATGCACTTTTCAAGCTCACGCGCCGTTATTGGGTGACAGCCAGCCAGCTAGATACTTCTCTAGCAATGAGGGGAGCGATGTCAAAATGGGGTTAGGACAGAGCACGACGTACCCAGTTTCCGCCAACAGTCATGCCAATCCGTGGCTTTCTCCTGTCTAATGGCTGAAGCTATGTGGACCTGGAGAAGAAGACAGCTTGATGTTGGAAGAGATACTGATGTGCCAAAAGGAGGCAGTCTTGCCTCTGGATCAAGGAGACAGGCCAATGCTCCACAAATGGGGACACTGTGCTGTGGGAGATCCATAGATATCACCGTCAGTGTTTCCACGGTAATTTTTCTTGGTCTCGGATGGTGAAAATTGTGGACTCCCATTAATCCCAATTGAGACCATATAACAAATATATGCATATTATACATCAGTTAGTTCCGATCACACAGAAGCATTCCATGAGTGCTGATATACAGTATAACATCACTGGGACCTCATCACCGGCCGGGATCACTCCGCTAATTGATACATAGTCGTAAAAAAAAACATTTTTAAAAATGGATTTCTGAAATGGACTAAATTGATTTTTGTTGGCACAGCCAAATAAACAACAAATCATAATCTGTCACCTCAATCATTACTTGCTAGTATAACTGTTGTATAAAAGCAATATCACACCCGAGGTTGTGCTGCTATACTGTATATCAGCACGGCTGTGACTATCTCAGCCGATAGAATCACAGCTGTGCTGATATACAGTATAACAGCACTCCCACTTGTCATATTGCTTAAGTATGGATGTAAATATTTTCAAGGTATCTGAGCAGAAAATGTACTGTGTAACATAATGCCTGTAGATCAATGGTGCTAGCTCATTTGTTGTGATATTTGTACTTCTTTGGAGGCCGGGACATCATTGGACAACAGGAAGTTTTGGTTATAAAAACCAAAAATATGGTGACTATGTGGTCTAAAATGTTTTCAAAAAAACTGTGTAGGTTTCCTATTATAATAAATATGTTATCAAATATAACTTTTTTAGCTAGTTTAGTCAACCTAGCTAAAGTGACCGTGCTGATCGGCGGAACATATGTGCCCCAGTCAGTGTTATAGTCTCGGTCTCAAATTGTAATCAAATTCCTTTGATCTCAAATCGTCTGAATCCTCCTTGGTCTCTGTCTAGAATCAGACTCTAATTACCACTGACTATTATTGGACTCGACTCAACCAGGCTTGACTGTATCTGCCTTGTGTATGCATGTTATTCATAAAATGGAAACTAAATGGTAAAATAATCACCTGCTCCTGTGGTATAAGGCAGCTGAGATATTACACCATTCCATATATCAATAAAAAATGTTTATACAAATATAAAATGTTCCTATTAAATATTATAATATTGTATTATGCATAGTTGGATTGAAAAATGGTCAATGATTTGAATTGTGATTTGAGTAATCCTAAATCACATTGCTTGTGAATACCGGCACAAAGCACGTTTGATATGATATATTGCTGTAATCTGTGATTAAGCTGCCATGGAAACTCTGCTACACATATTTCCTGAATAATTTGGATTTGTTTCCTACCATCTCCTTTCATAAAATATTGAACAGCACAGTGCCGAATTTCAGCCTTCTTTGATGCTCTTTCATGATTTTCCTGTCATAAACCATTGTACCAGTGAAGTCGGTGGCAGCCTGTGTGTCATACATCTGGAAATCGCCTTTGACACAGAAACCGCCGCAGTGATGTCGGGATGCAGCAATCCGCTTCACATAAGAGGTTTCATCCCGTTGTTATCTGCACCTTAATGTACTGTGAAGAACAGAGCAGCAATAGGTTGGCACTGTTAAAGCAATCATTTGGATGCCACTTTATATACGGGCAGAACTTACATTGCATGGATACTGCGACATGCAGAGACACTAGAGGCAGCTTTTATGAATCACCAGGCTGTTTCCAATGAGACGTTAAACCGAGGTCCTGGCTCTCGGCAGTCATTAAGACCCCTACGGCACTTCCCCGGTGCCTTGGCCAAGTTCTCTCTCATTTGGCTCTCTCAACCTGCCTGTCTAATCATCCCCCAGTTTAATTGGTTTAATAAACCCCTCTGTCGATGTGTGGTGAGCATTCTGGCACAAAATGGCTGACATGCGCTACTGAGGTGTGTGAGCAAGAAATTCTTTTGTGGTTGAAGTGAGCCCCCCCCCCCCCCCCCACACCCTACTCGCTGTAAAACACTTTGAGATCCTGAGATGAGTAGGCACTGAATTTATTTTGTCCTTTATACGCTTTATGTAACCAGGTAGGCCCATAACATAGGACCCGTACAGACATGGAATATACTGCAAATATATTGAGATTAAATACATCATCGAGATGTTGCAAACAGTTCACAATATTTGGCCAAACATGCAAACTATTCTCTATTTAAGACTAAATGTTTTGAACACATCCATTATTATCAGTGCAAAACCATTTAATAACTTTGTGTAAGTAGATGGAGCTACTCAGTGGCAATTCCAGTTGGTTTGGGACCAATGCGTTTTACGGCACAGTCTGTACTAACCCTACTGTAATAACCATGAATGTGGGACAGAGCAGAAAACTACAGTACCTGGCTGCATCTGCAAAGCTTGACCTAAGAGGATGGAGTTAATCCGTTTGGAATTCAAATTACTCGCTTGCTGTTGCATCAACATGAATAATCCATACGGGAAAGCATCATTTTAAATTCATTCTTATGATATGTTATTACATGGAGATGTAGGGCAGTCAGGGATGTACAGGTAGGGATGGCAAGGCGTGCACAGGGCGTCACCACCTCTGTGTCAGAAAACTTCACTCATTTGTCATTGCAGTGCACAGGAAATATTAACGCATGTGCCCTGGTCGGAAAAAGCACCACTGGAAAAGCTGTTGGAAAGGCACAAGACTTCTCTATCTTTAAGGGTGACTGCGTGACCTACCTATTGTTCAAAACCAACCATCTGAAGCATTTCCGGTATTTACACAGAGGATTTTACACATGTACGCAAGAAATGGAGGTCAGTGACACACACATTTCTGCAAAACATGCATTGCAATATGAAGTGAGCTGAAGCATTTGTTTGTGAAATCAGTTAAAGCAGCAAGTGCTTGTTATCATCCACTGCTAGAATGAGAACTGACAACACAGAAAAAAATCACTTGGCAATGTGTTGACATAGGCTAAGTGCTACAGTAGATAACCGTGCCTACATTTTGCCATCGTTTAATAAACTGAGAAATAAAACATGCTCTGATGTCCTTTTCTATCACCTATAATAACTTCCGCTGTTAAACAAATTTTCAAAATCAACAGAAGCAAACCGCTACTGTTGATGCATCTCTCTCACTAATTAGCATTCTGTATGTCCTCATTACTAGCAGTTCTATCAGTCTGTAACCTTTCAAGTCAAATATTTCTTATTTTCTACTGTTTGAAATGGAACTGGTAATGATGGCCAAGGTCTTTACTCGTGATGTACACCAAACACAAAAGTTCATAAGCAATGTTTTTTTGAATGGGGAGGCCCCAACTTGAGTTGTTTAGACTGACCTCCAAATGATGCAAAAACAGCACACGAGAATACCAGCAATAACAGGATTCACAAAGCTACAATGTTTGTCCATTACTACATACAGTAGCCATTTGAACATTTAAGATTCACTGCAACGATGTCTCAAGAGTGAAAATATTTAACCCTCAATTTGACCCAGATTCAATGTTTGACTTCTCTTAAAACCTTATTTTTTCATCTCGACACTATATGATTTTTCCTAATTTGTTGGGATTAAATGGTAAACATACAATAAACATAATGCTATAAGTCCTATACCAACTTTGTATACAAAGGTGGGGTCATTCGTGGGGTATCTGTATAAAATGTAAAGAAATATACAACCTTTTTTGGTTGTTATCTCTGATCTTTTGTAGGCAATACACTTACCTACACTTTCCCATCAAGGTTTTAAACGCCACAAACGTTCACTTACCTCGGGCTCTAGAATAAGATGTTTCATCTCTGATTTTTAATATTTAGGGATAAAAGGCTAGCCAATTGGGAGACACACAAAAGGTGACACAGAACATGTAAATATTTTTCTATGAAAATAGTTTTGGGTCAATTTAAACTTTTGCCGTCAATTAGACCCTGAAAATAATGAAAATAATGCCATAAAATGTTAATATGAGGGTTAAGCAGTTTATCATACAATTAATGGTATTGTGCACAGATCATGATATTTAGAAGAAAAACATCCTTCATAGCGTCACTTCAAACCCTGTAAACCCTGATCTGCACCCTTTTGCTTTTTGTTATGTACCAATTGTAGTGCCAAGTTTGTGATGGTGGGGGGGGGGGGTCGTTGTTTCATGAGCCTGATGTTGGTTGGAGCTACGATGAGTTGCTGATCACAGCAGGCGCGGTTCTATGGGGTGGCAGCTGCCACTCCATAAAAAGTCCTTGCCACCCCAATTTCAGATGTAAATATTATTATATTATAAATAAAATAAAACAAATAGTGTTGAACATTCATGATATTTCTTCGAAGTTGTCGTAAATTGCTCCAATCACCAGTTTATAATTCGCTGTGCCACCCTCAATGTTAAAAAAAATGGTTGCGTCCGTCAACGCATCTTCTGTAACTTAAAAGTCTCGAGTCAGCTTCAGTAACGTTAGCCCTTTATTTGTAAAGTCCAACCCTAACAAAGTTAGCAACGAATATATGCTGGATTCAATATAGCTAGCATGGCCATTATAGCTAGCTAGTTGAGAGAACAAGTGCCCGTGTTCCACACTGTAACGTTAGCTAGCTAACGTTAACTGACGTTAGCTAGCTGTCAGCGTTAGTAGGGCAATGAATGCCAAAAAGTTCAATCAATGTCTTTTGTACAGATCATGTGCTTTGGTGATATTTGTGAGGGATTACAGTAACGTTTACGTTATCTACGCACAGACCCCTCCACTTTTACTTTTCCCTAGCTCCTATCGGTACTGTAGTCACACCAACATCGTTGGACGAGCTATGCTAGCTAACGTTAGCTCTCGTGAACTACAGTTCCTTATACGATCGTTAGAAAATTCTATCGTCGCCTTAAGCTGGTTTAAAGGTGCAATATGTGACTTTTATTTTATGGGCCTATGCACGTAAACAAACTTTTACCTGGTTAAATAAATGTCCCCTTATTACAATTAAGAGTTACACAATTTAAGAGTGGGCAAGTTCCCTAATATTAGGTCCTAGTTCAGTGGTTCCAGTCAGTATCAGTTAGTGGAATTCACTTGAACTGCCTCCTTTGTCTACCAGGTGTCAGCCTTGAATTACATTGCCAAATTAAGAACTGTAATTGTGGGTGGGTGGGGGTGATGTCTTTGAGGGTGTGGTGAGGGGAGGGGTACTGTTGAATGTGTGATGAAAAATTTAATTAAAATTTTAATATGTGACTGGTAAAAATATTCTGATTTAATGCTGTAATTGTGGGTGGGTGGCTGGAAGGAGGTTGGTGATATGTGGGGAGCGGGTGGTGGTGTGTATTAGAGTGATGGGGTGGGAGGGTGGATTTTGCTGTTCTGTTAAAAAAAAACTAAATAAAAAAATATTGGGGGTAAAAAAACTGTAATTGTGAGTCTTTGGGTAGCTCAGAACCAGTTTTATTGGATGTGTATGATGAAGTCAACTTGACTGTTAACAAATGTTAAATTATTTGTAAAAATATCTTAGATAATAGCTTTTTTTTTCAGACATAAATATCCCTAGGGTTTTTGTGGCTTTTTAATTGGCTAAAATCATTCTCTCCCTCTCCACCTCAGCTGATGTGTGGTGAGCATTCTGGCGCAAAATGGCTGACGTTGCATCACCCAGGTGGGTGCTACACATTGGTGGTGGTAGAGGTGAGTTTCCCCCTCATGATTGTAAAGCGCTTTGAGTCACCAGTTGGTGAGAAAGGCGCTATATAAATGCAAGGCATTATTATTATTGTGATTTACATGCTTAAAAATTCACCAGAATGCAGGAAATTAAGTTTCTGAAACTCAATTTTCCCAGACCTCCCCACTTAACCCCACGCCACCCTGCCAAAATGTCCCGACACCCCTTTGCCACCCCATGGAAAACTTCCTAGAACCGCCACTGGATCACAGGTTTGTTTAAACTAGTCAAAAGTTTTTTTTCCCCACAGCAACACACAAAGATTGGCTCAAATCACTCAAGTGAAATACTTTATCCAGTCACAACAAAACTGTATTCCTTCTTGTTTATAGCCTGCCTTCATGAAGGTAATCATAATGTCTATTATACCCAGCAGTATATAGCCTCATTATTAATTAGCCTGATTTTAAAAAAACTGCACCGCTGTTCACAGCTAACCTCCTTCACCTACAAAACATATGGCAAATGGCTGCCTGTTCTTGCTCCGTAGCATCCATTTAAGAGTAAAGAAACTTGCTCTTACTGCAGGCTGGTCCTCAGGGTGCTCTTCTATCCAGCTGTTCAGAAGGGCTGCACTTAGCGATTTGGACCAAAATCAAATATCGTAAAAAGGTCATAAATTATTTTATTTATTTATTTATTTAGAAGGTAGAGGGTGGCCGATGATAGGATTTTCATTTTTCTTTTACCTTCCCTGAAAACGGCGGCTGTAACAGGCTGCGAGGGGCGCTCCAGTGTCACTGATGAAAATGGAGGTGAGCGACGAAGAGTGAGGATCTGATTTGGTTCAGTAATGGTTTTATTATTGCTCAGCCTTTGGGTCACAAAAGTGCCAGAGCCTAAATAAGCAGATATTGCAGTGAAAGGGTATGCTCCGTCTCGCAGGAGATTCGCTCTCTATTGTCTTTCGTGTTTGTGCACAAGGCTTGTGTGTATGCAGGCTCCCAGTGTGTGTGACTTTTCTATTTATTTTCTGCGGGTGGGCACGTTTGACTACCTTTGTGTAAATCTTTTGTGTAAGTCTTTTTTATGTTTTGTTTTTCGTGAGTGCCGTTTGTGATTTTGTGAGTGCGTGTATGCGTCGGTAAGCGTTTGTGGAGAGCTTGGCAAGGCCTACAAGTTAATGTGTGCCTGGGGCTTGCTGTTTCAAGACAGAGATTGTTCAAGTCATTGATCAGGTGAGTTGACAGAATAGCACAAATAACGCTTGTCTTATGAACCAAAGGGAAATGTAATGCTTGCCTCATTTGAGACTTCTTTTCAACACTACCAGCCTCTCTCCTTCCCTGTTCCCTGTGTTTCTCTGCCTCGCTCCTGCCTCCATCTGCCTATCCAGTCCTGTTTCTCTGTGCCCCATCCATCTACGTTTCCCTATCTACTCCCTCTCTCACAGCGGTCTATAGGTAGACTAGAAACGGCATGTCATTCTTTGTTTAACCAAACACCTCACATGTATGAAGGTTTTGGGTAAACGAATAAAGGAGTCTAAATGGGCGGCGCCTCCTATCAAGCTGGAAGATCTCTATTGATGTGCTTCTTCCGGAACCGGATGATTTTCTGTCGACTTCAACTCGTTTATTTGCCACTTCAACAGTGTCTTCCTTTCATGATCTCAAAAAAAAAACAAAAAAAACAAAAAAAACAAAACAAAGTGACACAATCTCTGCATGGGCATTGAATTAAACTTTTTAAGGCATTGGCACTTTTCCCTGTCAAGAAAGAGAAACATTGCAGTGAGTGGCATGTAGAGAAATGCAGAAAGTGTCAAAACGGTCTTTTGTGATGGAAAAGAAAGAATAGGTTTTAATACCCAGCTAGTTTTGAAGAAAGAGATGAGCAGTCCCTCATAAACAATAACAAACAACCGATGGCTGTTTGATTTGGGAGCTTTCTGTGATAGTAAACTCCCTGCTGGTAGTGAGAGCATGTGAGAGGATGAAGTGGCCGTGCTCCCCAAAGTCCTTTCTAGCAAACGGCATCATGCTGGGGACAAAATTCTTTGGCCAGAATTTCATGTGAATGTTTTTTTTTTCTTCTTCTTTTGCATGTGTTTTGCTTTTCATAATCTCGAGAGGAGTCTTAATTTAGAACGAACTTAGTGCGCATAAACTTATTCAATATAGTCCCATGAATGTCCACGTAGGGAATACTGGGACAGTTTAGAATGTGGCTTCTGTTGTACCTGTTGGATTGCATTTGAATTTCAACAAAGACTTGATTGATTCGATCATAACTCCTGCCCATGCTGGGTACTGTTCTCCAACTTGTAACCTGGACTGGCCCTCTGTACCTGACAATTTATGATTATGCATGGTTTTCATTTTTTATTTACTGCATAGTTTGTATTGTATGTTTTTACTATATCCCTGCAGTCTGTGCTTGCATCCTCTAGTGCCCTGTAACTCACCATAACAGCAAATAATAAAGCAAAAAAAGGCAATAATAATGCCCACAAGAGGCTCGTGTATATATCTGCAAAGCCATTCTAGTCATTCTATTTCTATGGTAGAGACTGCCTCAGTGTTTCAGTTGGGTGTCATGAGACCAAGCTCTTTTGGATTGAAAAAGGATATTTGAAGCAACAGCAATTTGGTATGGTGAGGGACCTAGATTTGTCATAAGAAGCATGTTGGCTCAAATCTCCAGTGATTTGTTTAAGCTCCATCCACTACAAACACATATCCCTGTGTAACATTCTTCAAATTGAGTTCAAATGGGCCAGCGGATTGATGTAAATGGTTAGGGTGATTGATTTTTATTTTATTTTTTTCTCCAGAAAGTTCCATGCCGGAATCCCCTCTGGCACAATACGGTTGTATGATCCTGCAAGGTACTTAACCTGAATTGATTTAGTCATACACATCCAGCTGTATATATGGGTGAAGTGTTAAATACAAGGAGCAGAGAACGGTTTTTAATTTTTCAGACATGTCCCTCCTTTTTAATTTTACATAGTTAAGAAAAAACGGTAGCACTGTAAACAGGATACCCTGCGCGCCCCTTCCTTCTGTCTGCGAGCAGACGACAATCACAACATAGCCGTTACATATAACCTTCCTTCTCTGGCCCTCTGCTGCGACAGGCTTGCACAGAGCTGGCAGGTAGGATTCCCCCATCTGCTCACTCCCTACTAACGGGACAGCTGATCTGTTGTGGCCAGATAGTGAGAGACGTCCAAGTAGAAAGGCAGATAACATTTCCGTTTTAGTCGACAGATTCGCGATATTAGCGCCCACTCCGAACAGCCTGCATCTGTGGGCTGCCCTCGCTAACAAGTCACGCAGAAAGGCTTTAAAACGGCGTGTGCTCCCTCTCTGCTTGAATCTCAGCGTTAAAAAAGGCAAGCCTGAGACCGAAAGTTGAGGACAGACTTTGCAGACGGACTAGACCTCCCCTCGGGCGCACAGGTGTGTCCACTGCCCATGGAGGCCGAAAATACAATCAAATATAATAAATGCAATATCAAATATTTCTTCTTTTTAGTGCCTACTGTCAAGTTCCAATAACCTGGGGGCTCTGCCCCTCTCTGTCCCTGGTCCTTTATGAGGGAATCCAGACATGGCCTCTCGCTACATACGTAGGCCGTTGGCGTGGTTTTTTCCCCTCCCTAAGCTGTGGTGCAGATTTTAAAAATAGAAGCCGTTTCCACACTTCAAAGCCCTGTACTGACCACTGAATGGGCTGGAGCCGTGGAGTCGACACACTCTCTTGCTTTTCTGATTTTCCATACAGATCTGGGAGGGAGATCGAATGCAGAAGCCTTGTGCAAATTCCCAACTGTTGACCAGCAGGGTAGGGTGGCTCAACGGTTCGAAACCAAAAAATAAATAAAAATAGGAGGTAAAGCATGGAAAGGCGAAGGTAATTACATGACTTCATAATCCACGTACAGTAATGAAGGCCTGAGGGGCGATTTACTCTTGGGGAGGGGCTGCCGAGCCTGGATGTAAAGAAAATGTCAATTGATCGTCTTAACATTTTTTTCCCCCGAATCAATGCAATAATGATTTGATAGCGTCCATTCTCCGGTAGCATTCTTACAGAAACGCGCTCCTTTGGCGTAAAAGGTCACCCTGATCAAATCATTGTCCAATTAATGGAAATGCGTGTCTGTTTGACCTCCCAGGATGCCTTTCAGCACGCTAAGTTAATGAGCGCTAATTGTTTTTGACTGCCTCCTCGTACCCCCGCCCTCCCGTTCGCCTCGCCTGGCTTGAATTCCCTTTGATGGGGGCTGGGGGTACGGCACCAGCTGCCATCCACCCTCAGCTTCAGCCAGGTCTTTAGACCGTATTAGTGGGTTTTTCACTGGTGGGGGTTGCCCTGAATTTCTGGATAAGCGCTTCCCAGTGTTTTAGGAATTGAATATGCTACGGTGAATAAAAGCTGTTTTTTCTACATTTCCTCGCTCTAATAGAAATTAAATCACATTCTATACAGTAGGCCTGCTCAGCAGACTCCCCGTCTAACACTACATTATAATCATTAACAATTGTCTCAGGTAACATGAAAGAGCACAATTAAAAGTAAATTATTTGTCTCAACACTCAGCTGTGGAGTGTCTTTTTATTGGATTATTTAATTTAGAAGGCAGAACGAGTGTATGGGCTGTAAAACAAAATCATAATCAGCCTGAAGAACCAGTGATAACATAATCTAAGTGCAGCTCTGCTTCTTAGAAGAAACGAAAGGAAAGCAATAAAAACATGGAGCAACATCAAGGCACACATTCGCTCAGTTAAACTGCAGTCTGCTTAAATCCTACCTGTTTAATGCTAGCCATTAGACATCAGAGAGGGTTTGTATTACAAGGCTTTTCGAGGGTAGAGGCCCAGCAATCAAGCACCTATCGGACCACCACTGGTGCCGCCCATCGGCCAGCCAGCGTTTCGCATATCTGCACGGCAGCGGTCAGCTCGCAGCGAGACTTGAGTATGTTTCATCCTTTCAACAGCAATCCTCATCTCCAATGCCTACCCTTGACCGTCCACTAGTGTTACATTACATTACATTTACTTGGCAGATGCTTTTATCCAAAGCTACGTACAATAAGTGCATACCGAAGGTCACTGAAGCAACTACAAACAGGTCCATTAAGTACATTTCTATCATCATGTAGCAGTTATCCATAGACAATGCCTTTACTGTTTTGCCCATTCAAAAATGCTGGGGGACTGACATCTGGCACAGACAACAGCCCAGTAGGTGCCTGCTGGTTGGGAAGGCTGTGTGAATACCAGCCGAGACTCTGGTAGGGGGGAAAATATTAATTATTTTCTGGCAGGAACAGTAAATATACTGCAAGTTTGACTCCTCCGCCAAACCGCGGCATAGAGCAACGGAGCGCTTCTGGCACTTTATGTGCACCGCGCAGCCCCGAAACTGCCGCCTCCTTGTGTCCACAGGTATTGCACACCATACACTCAATGCCATCAGCCAGACTCATATGGAATCAACTGTGTGTCAGAAGTATCAAACAAAACATCTTTAATAAAAGCAACATTTCTGATTGAGAGCAAAGAAATAAATATGACCGGGAAAATATTGATTTCAAGAGAACAAATTTAAGACCTTGGTTTTGAACAAAAAGGAAAAAAACTGCAAGTAATTTTTTTATAAGCCTGTACAAATCTTGCTATTAACTGACTCAAGTAGCAATACTTTTGTTTACAGTTTTCTCCATTTCACTCACGCTGATCAAACCTTTGCGATTCTTTTTTACTTTTACTAAACTTGTTTTGTTTTTGACACAAATCTGATTCCATAGAATCACCCCGGCGATCTTTTCTTTTTAAGGAATCTGTGTTTGGCTGTTTTTCGGGGAAATTCCAATCAACCGAGGCGGCACATACACCACCAAGGCATCAGCAAACACTTGTAAGTGATGAGAGAATCAAAGCGAAAATCTGGATTATTTACACCTAATTTAAACAAAAAAAAATGGGAGCATAAACCACACCCTTTGAACAGACTTCCTCCCTCTCCCCGTAAGGCTGCTCATTTTCCACAGGCCATTCCTAATGAGCTTAATTTCCCAGACCATCCTTCCCAAGTACATCAACAGATTAATGCCCAGAATTCTCTCTGGATTTCTGGGCAATAATCTTTTAAAATGCCAACAAGGCATTAAAGCCACTGCCCCTCTTTAAAAAAAAAAGAACAACTGAAAATATGGAGAACACCTGACAAGCAGTAAGTCTAGTCTGTAACGGTCTGTAACGGGGGAGTGCCTGTAACTGGGCGGATGAGCCCAGTTTACCTAGCTCACAGCTGGGGGAGATAAGCCAGGAGAGAGAACTGGAACATCCAGGCTGTAGCAGGGAGATTCAGTTGGGGTAGGCGTGGCAGCCACTGCCTAGTGCCTACACAGTAAAATGCTCAGTTTTAATTGAACTCTTAACAGAATTAGTCAGAGGTATCAAATGTACTCTGAGAGCAAAATTTACTTTATCAGAATATAAACTCGACACCAAACATTTTGATACATTGTTCAAATCCAGCTAAAATAAAGTCATTTGATTTGTGTATGATTCTGCACTAGCTGTCATTTTCTCAATCATATTCTGCATAGTTTACATGAGTTCAGTAGGGTCTAAATATACTCTACTGTAGTTCTAAAGTACTCTACCGGAATTGATTTTTACACAAACGCATTTTTGCAGAGTACCTTGCCTACCCTTATTTCACATCACTGGGTTTTATGGTTTTAGTACCCCTGTGTTATTGGGGGGGTGCCTGACTACAAAAGCTTCTGAGAAAGAGATTATGGATGTGCACCTCTCTTTCTCTCTCTTTCTTCCCTTCCCCCCTCTCTCGCCTTAAATCAATCAAATTGAATTTATTTCTCTGCCCATTCCAGTAAAATCGCAGTGTATCACGTTGCACAATGCACCACACTGGAGTGCTTTCTGAAACAATGGAGAGAGCATTTACGAAGCAAAACAAAACAGAAGATGACAAAGAAAGCACTGACAAAAGCCCTGACAGCAACAAAAACACGTAGAGAAAGAGAATAGCAGGATAATGCCAATAGAGAAGGAAATGACAGAGTAACATAGAACAAGCGGTGATGGGACTATAACACAATGGCATAACAATGATGCACAAAGTACTGTTTCTACTAATTACAAAATTGATGATATTCAATCGATGGCGTCACATTTATGGGTTAGGCCACCCCGATATCCAGCACTCAATTAGCTGCTAGAAACCGTTGAAAGCCACGTAGCACATATCCATCTAAAAATATATCGTCTCAAACATCGTGTTTTTACCACACTGACATGACAAAGCTCTTCTCAAACTTGCATCCGTTAAGAATCTGCTATCCACCACCACCTATCAGCTAATCATCAATTTGCACTCAACGGTTACATAGCAAGAAGCATTGAGACACTGCGGCTTGTGTGTAGCCTGTGATTACACAGATATGAAATAATAATGCCTTGCAAAGAGCCCACTTGAGATCTGCGGCCCCCGAATGCCAACGGCGGCTCCATTATGAGTTGTGAAAGGTCTAATGAGCTCATGGTTTCCACCCCTGAAGAGCAGAGCCTGTGACGCTCTGGAAAAAAGGAAAACAAGGTAAACAGTCACAGCCCTGCTTTGAAAGGAATACCTAACACAGCCAGCTCCCCCCTCCCCCACTATCAGATTTCTTGATAGCTTATTAGAAGGTTGCCAGGACAGTGCTGGGCCTCTACTTCTTTGCTCTGCCTGTGAAGTATTCAGAGGAGATATAAAGATGGTCTTTCTGCATAGTCGGCCTGGATATTAAAGCTGCAGCACTGCAAAATACTGCAGACGCGTGCGAGGTAGTGGTCGTGCTTGCACTAGCGCTAACGCAGTGGCGGCACATGACCAGGTAGTCCTTATAATTACGAAATTTGTCGAGCTTTTACGTTAAAGGAAAGGTAGCAAAGCATTAAATGTGCTATTTATGTCTGAAAGGCAGGTGCTCCCCACAACATATGTAAGAGCCATTACTGCAGTGTGTACTGTCTCCTCCTTGCTCAAACTCCTGCACAAAAAAGGTAGACATCCTGGACAGGAGCATCCTGGAGTGTCACAAGTTTGGAGGGTCATCTTTTAGAAAATGAGCTACCCTTTCAAGACCTTTTTTGTGAATATTGAAACAAGGACAGGGAGAGGGATGTTTCTCCCATAAGAATTTGTCCCCCTGAGCAAATTTGGGACACGCTGTGCTACCTTCGCATTATGGGAAAGAGATGAACCCCCCCCACCCCATGTTTCCCAGAATACTGACCTGAATACAGAACCAGTGGAGGACTACAAAAGAGAACACCAGACAAAAAAAACAGCAGACTGTTTACCTATTTATCTATTTTAATAAAATGTTAGGTAGCATGTCAACAAATTCAGGAGCGGGAGACAAAAATGACTGGGAAAAGAGAAAGGGGAATGTTTCTGATGAAAAAAAGAGAAATAATCAACATGACTGCACTGCTGAACACTGCAGCCCGAGATCCACAATCACTCAGGGAATCAAAACACTATTTAATAATTCAGCATGAACTGAGAAAAGGTGGGGGGGGGGGGCTTCTGCAGCAAGCAAAGCAAGCCAGGCAACAACTCAGACAAAAGATAGGATAGGGTTTTGGGTGGAAGAGAAGCGCACACTCACCATACGGTCTAGTGTGCACGATAAGGGAACTGAGGGAGCATAGCCGCGCTTGCCACATTTAGCTGCTCCACGCTGTGTTCCTGGGATACCAGCACGTCAAGTGGCAGTGCATTGCATTGCAAGGAGGTTCAGCTGCAGCGTGTCATTTTAGGAGGCAGTGTGTTCAGTAGAGTGTTAACTTGCATTTTATTACAGTGTGTGTCACAGTGTTGGTATGACAGGCAGCGAGTGTGTTCAGTGTGTGATAGTGTTGGAAGTCATGGCGTTCTGTACAGTGTTACAATGTGCGAAAGTGTTGGAAGTCATGGCGTTCTGTACAGTGTTAGTGTGCGATAGTGTTGGAAGTCATGGCGTTCTGTACAGTGTTACAGTGTGCGATAGTGTTGGAAGTCATGGCGTTCGGTACAGTGTTACAGTGCGATAGTGTTGGAAGTCATGGCGTTCGGTACAGTGTTAGTGTGCGATAGTGTTGGAAGTCATGGCGTTCTGTACAGTGTTAGTTTGCGATAGTGTTGGAAGTCATGGCGTTCGGTACAGTGTTAGTATGCGATAGTGTTGGAAGTCATGGCGTTCGGTACAGTGTTACAGTGTGCGATAGTGTTGGAAGTCATGGCGTTCTGTACAGTGTTACAGTGTGCGATAGTGTTGGAAGTCATGGCGTTCTGTACAGTGTTACAGTGTGCGATAGTGTTGGAAGTCATGGCGTTCGGTACAGTGTTAGTGTGCGATAGTGTTGGAAATCATGGCGTTCGGTACATTGTTAGTGTGCAATAGTGTTGGAAGTCATGGCATTCTGTACAGTGTTAGTGTGCGATAGTGTTGGAAGTCATGGCGTTCTGTACAGTGTTAGTGTGCGATAGTGTTGGAAGTCATGGCATTCGGTACAGTGTTACAGTGTGCGATAGTGTTGGAAGTCATGGCGTTCGGTACAGTGTTAGTGTGCGATAGTGTTGGAAGTCATGGCGTTCTGTACAGTGTTAGTGGGCGATAGTGTTGGAAGTCATGGCGTTCGGTACAGTGTTAGTGTGCGATAGTGTTGGAAGTCATGGCATTCGGTACAGTGTTACAGTGTGCGATAGTGTTGGAAGTCATGGCATTCGGTACAGTGTTACAGTGTGCGGTAGTGTTGGAAGTCATGGCGTTCTGTACAGTGTTACAGTGTGCGGTAGTGTTGGAAGTCATGGTGTTCGGTACAGTGTTACAGTGTGCGGTAGTGTTGGAAGTCATGGCGTTCTGTACAGTGTTACAGTGTGCGATAGTGTTGGAAGTCATGGCGTTCGGTACAGTGTTAGTGTGCGATAGTGTTGGAAGTCATGGCGTTCGGTGCAGTGTTACAGTGTGCGGTAGTGTTGGAAGTCATGGCATTCGGTACAGTGTTAGTGTGCGATAGTGTTGGAAGTCATGGCGTTCGGTACAGTGTTAGTGTGCGATAGTGTTGGAAGTCATGGCGTTCTGTACAATGTTAGTGTGCGATAGTGTTGGAAGTCATGGCGTTCGGTACAGTGTTAGTGTGCGATAGTGCTGGAAGTCATGGTGTTCGGTACAGTGTTACAGTGTGCGGTAGTGTTGGAAGTCATGGCATTCGGTACAGTGTTAGTGTGCGATAGTGTTGGAAGTCATGGCGTTCTGTACAGTGTTAGTGTGCGATAGTGTTGGAAGTCATGGCGTTCGGTACAGTGTTACAGTGTGCGGTAGTGTTGGAAGTCATGGCGTTCGGTACAGTGTTACAGTGTGCGGTAGTGTTGGAAGTCATGGCGTTCGGTACAGTGTTACAGTGTGCGGTAGTGTTGGAAGTCATGGCATTCTGTACAGTGTTACAGTGTGCGGTAGTGTTGGAAGTCATGGCATTCGGTACAGTGTTAGTGTGCGATAGTGTTGGAAGTCATGGCGTTCGGTACAGTGTTAGTGTGCGATAGTGTTGGAAGTCATGGCGTTCTGTACAGTGTTACAGTGTGCGATAGTGTTGGAAGTCATGGCGTTCGGTACAGTGTTACAGTGCGATAGTGTTGGAAGTCATGGCGTTCGGTACAGTGTTACAGTGTGCGATAGTGTTGGAAGTCATGGCGTTCTGTACAGTGTTAGTGTGCGATAGTGTTGGAAGTCATGGCGTTCGGTACAGTGTTAGTGTGCGATAGTGCTGGAAGTCATGGTGTTCGGTACAGTGTTCAGTGTGCGATAGTGTTGGAAGTCATGGCGTTCTGTACAGTGTTACAGTGCGGTAGTGTTGGAAGTCATGGCGTTCTGTACAGTGTTACAGTGTGCGGTAGTGTTGGAAGTCATGGCATTCGGTACAGTGTTACAGTGTGCGATAGTGTTGGAAGTCATGGCGTTCTGTACAGTGTTAGTGTGCGATAGTGTTGGAAGTCATGGCGTTCGGTACAGTGTTACAGTGTGCGGTAGTGTTGGAAGTCATGGCGTTCGGTACAGTGTTAGTGTGCGATAGTGCTGGAAGTCATGGTGTTCGGTACAGTGTTACAGTGTGCGGTAGTGTTGGAAGTCATGGCATTCGGTACAGTGTTACAGTGTGCGATAGTGTTGGAAGTCATGGCGTTCTGTACAGTGTTAGTGTGCGATAGTGCTGGAAGTCATGGTGTTCGGTACAGTGTTACAGTGTGCGGTAGTGTTGGAAGTCATGGCGTTCGGTACAGTGTTAGTGTGCGATAGTGCTGGAAGTCATGGCATTCGGTACAGTGTTAGTGTGCGATAGTGTTGGAAGTCATGGCGTTCTGTACAGTGTTACAGTGCGATAGTGTTGGAAGTCATGGCGTTCGGTACAGTGTTAGTGTGCAATAGTGTTGGAAGTCATGGCGTTCGGTACAGTGTTAGTGTGCGATAGTGTTGGAAGTCATGGCGTTCGGTACAGTGTTAGTGTGCGATAGTGCTGGAAGTCATGGCGTTCTGTACAGTGTTACAGTGCGATAGTGTTGGAAGTCATGGTGTTCGGTACAGTGTTACAGTGTGCGGTAGTGTTGGAAGTCATGGCATTCGGTACAGTGTTACAGTGTGCGGTAGTGTTGGAAGTCATGGCGTTCTGTACAGTGTTAGTGTGCGATAGTGCTGGAAGTCATGGTGTTCGGTACAGTGTTACAGTGTGCGATAGTGCTGGAAGTCATGGCGTTCGGTACAGTGTTAGTATGCGGTAGTGTTGGAAGTCATGGCGTTCGGTACAGTGTTAGTATGCGATAGTGTTGGAAGTCATGGCGTTCGGTACAGTGTTAGTGTGCGATAGTGTTGGAAGTCATGGCGTTCGGTACAGTGTTAGTGTGCGATAGTGTTGGAAGTCATGGCGTTCTGTACAGTGTTACAGTGCGATAGTGTTGGAAGTCATGGCGTTCGGTACAGTGTTAGTATGCGGTAGTGTTGGAAGTCATGGCGTTCGGTACAGTGTTAGTATGCGATAGTGTTGGAAGTCATGGCGTTCGGTACAGTGTTAGTGTGCGATAGTGTTGAAAGTCATGGCGTTCGGTACAGTGTTAGTGTGCGATAGTGTTGGAAGTCATGGCATTCGGTACAGTGTTAGTGTGCGATAGTGCTGGAAGTCATGGCGTTCTGTACAGTGTTACAGTGCGATAGTGTTGGAAGTCATGGTGTTCGGTACAGTGTTACAGTGTGCGGTAGTGTTGGAAGTCATGGCATTCGGTACAGTGTTACAGTGTGCGGTAGTGTTGGAAGTCATGGCGTTCTGTACAGTGTTAGTGTGCGATAGTGCTGGAAGTCATGGTGTTCGGTACAGTGTTACAGTGTGCGATAGTGCTGGAAGTCATGGCGTTCGGTACAGTGTTAGTATGCGGTAGTGTTGGAAGTCATGGCGTTCGGTACAGTGTTAGTATGCGATAGTGTTGGAAGTCATGGCGTTCGGTACAGTGTTAGTGTGCGATAGTGTTGGAAGTCATGGCGTTCGGTACAGTGTTAGTGTGCGATAGTGTTGGAAGTCATGGCGTTCTGTACAGTGTTACAGTGCGATAGTGTTGGAAGTCATGGCGTTCGGTACAGTGTTAGTATGCGGTAGTGTTGGAAGTCATGGCGTTCGGTACAGTGTTAGTATGCGATAGTGTTGGAAGTCATGGCGTTCGGTACAGTGTTAGTGTGCGATAGTGTTGAAAGTCATGGCGTTCGGTACAGTGTTAGTGTGCGATAGTGTTGGAAGTCATGGCATTCGGTACAGTGTTAGTGTGCGATAGTGCTGGAAGTCATGGCGTTCTGTACAGTGTTACAGTGCGATAGTGTTGGAAGTCATGGTGTTCGGTACAGTGTTACAGTGTGCGATAGTGTTGGAAGTCATGGCGTTCTGTACAGTGTTAGTGTGCAATAGTGTTGGAAGTCATGGCGTTCGGTACAGTGTTAGTGTGCGATAGTGTTGGAAGTCATGGCGTTCGGTACAGTGTTAGTGTGCGATAGTGTTTAATGCTGTGAGGCAGCAGCTTAGTGTGATAATGTGTTTGGAAGCATTGTGTTCAGTAGCACAATGTGGTAATGTTTCTGTGACAGGTATTCACAAAAATATGGAGTATTTTTTACTTTACAGTGTGGTACCATGTTGGGAATGTGTTGAATAGCAGTGTTATAGTGTCAGTACACCAGGCAGTCGGATTGTTCAGCATTGACGTTGGGAACGTAGCAGTGTGTTACAGCGTTGGTATGAGAGGGCATGAGTTGTGCAGCTCAGTGTGACACTGTACTAAGGTGTTTAGCAGCAGTATATTACACAGTGGGGAGGCCACAGGTTCAGCCCACTGAAATGTCAGTATCTTTAAACAGGTTGGGGATTAGGCAGTTTTCACTCCACAACATGGGAGGGGAAAGGGATAGAATGATAAAAAAAATAAAAAGATCAGATGCAACTTTACTCAGAAACAATGCAATCAAGCCGCGCCTCCACGGCCTTCACTGTGACTTGTCTACCTTTCCCACAATACCTTTAGAGAAGGCGAGTAAATCACTGCCACTGCAATTTACCGGGAAAGATTTTTCAATTTGTCTGGTAGGTCTGCTGTGCACTACTTTTACAATGTGTTCCGAGTTGCCTTTTTTTGGGTGAAGAGTTTAATCTTAATTGAATTCTGTTGCCGAGAAAACAATCTGGAAGATGCCCAAACCCGTACCCATCTCTGCCCTAAAAGCGCTTTCTCCTCTGGTCACCGCTGTTAATCTCCCTGTTAAGCATATACGACAAGGTACAGGGCCGAAAAACACTCGGCAATTAGGCAGGGCCCTTGTGATTAAGTTGCTCTGAGCAACAATTCCCATTTGTGTGAATTATTTATGCCGAGCCTTCCCTGATCCGCCATGTCGGGCGGCCGGATCGGACTGACTGCGTGCACGTGGGGCTGTCTGACAGAGCCCTGCCTGAGCTGACTACACCGGGCCGTCTCCCTTCCAAAATCTACTGCCCCTCTGGGGACCCTCACGCTCCCCTGGGAGAGGGTGGGCGGGGCACGGAGTACCATTGCAGGAGAGTGGCACACCGCAGTCTCAGGGTCGGGGTCAATTCCATTACGATTCGGTCAGTCCAGGAACCAAATTGAAATTCTGTTCACGAACCGAAAAATTAGCGTAATGTTCTTTGCTGATTATTCGGTTAATGAAGTGAATCACGATTCATTCCCTGAGCTGGCTGACTCGGAATGGGGCCGGACAGCACCCGCGGGAGCCTGTCCACGCTCACATCAAACCTCTAAAATGGAGGGTGGGTACACGTGAGGTACCGGCACGTGGTTGCGCTCGTTATTAAGCTCGGCATACCCTGCTTGTCTTGTGTGACCCGTGAGGTTAGCGCCTGCCCCCCCCCCCCCCCCCCCCCCCCCCCCCTCACTGCCAGAGGAAGACAGGGCCCTCTTGTCTGTGTGAGTAAACACAAGCCCACGCTGAGCCCGGCGCACCTGCGACGCACTGCAGCTGTTCCGCAAAGCTCCACGCTCTGCTGTTGCCGTTGCTCCGCCGCGCGGTTGGGCCCGCCGCTGCTGCTCAGCAACCGTTTCTCCGGCAGCGCTTCTCTAGTGCTTTGGGAGCTGAGGACTGCCGCTGCGGTTGTGTGCGTGGCCTTCATGCAGGCCTTGAATCCTCTGGTGTGTGTGCGAAGACCTGTTTTGCTGAGCCAAGACTGTCATCTCCTGCCTGCCTGATGAAAGACTAGGCCGGGCGCCGCCTTGTGCTGGGTTACATGATGGAGAGCTTTAAAATGCTGTCAGGCTGAGAGAGTATGATAGAAAAATATAATTATAATTTGCAAATCTATGATATTACAATTATAATAAAAACTGAATCATCTTTGGATAATATTACTTAAAATGAGCAAGTTGAAACATAATAGATGTAGCTGAAACACTGACAACTGCCAGCCAAGCTGATTGTAACATGATATGTTCATTACACAGAAAATTAATCTGCATAGCACCCATTACAGTTTACACTACATATATTCCCCCAGTCCAAACTGTATCAATCTGATTCTGGCCGCTACGTCGTCCCATGCACTTTGTGTGAAGTTTGAACAGTGTAGCACTTGGAGAAGCTGTGTTTAAGATTGAGGTGTGACTGTAGACAACTTCTGTCTTTTTGACATCACACTCGTCTAAAGCTCAGAGTAATGCAGGGTTAAACACTCCTGATGCAGGTTTTCTCCTCCTCCTCCTGCACTCCTTCAAAATAGTTGAATTTCTCTGAGCATTCACCTCATGCTAACTGCTAAGTTCAGTTTTTGTTAAGAAATAGGTTTCCACATATTGCAACAGCAGTTCATAACGCTCAAAAAATCACCAGATTTATTCAAATCTTTAAGACTGGGTTTCTCTCAGCACTTCGAGGGTACCACTGCATGCAGACATACAGTATATGCACACCCACACACGCAAAAAAAAAAACACAAACACACACACACACACACAAACAAAAACACGCACACACATACACACACACACCTGTATACACACACACACACACACAAAAACATGCACAGTCACACAAACACAAGAAAGCATGGACACATGCACTTGCATGATATGCACGCACGTACAAGCACACACATGCACACAAACGTGCACGCACATGCGCAGAGGCAAGATCTTTTTATCGTTTTATACTCTCTCTCCTTCCTCAGTCACCAGCTGACGATGATCTATCTATTTTATTTTAATCCTCTGGGCAGATGTACTGTGCTCTCCGCTATGATGCATCAGTGTCGTCTCAAGGGTGTTTCGTGTCCTCACTCTTTCAGCTCGACGAGCAATAAGCCACTTACTCTCTGAGGTGCTTTAAGCTTCCCAGAGACAGTCCAATTCTGCCTCTACCAGAAAGCTCTTAAAAACTGCCCCCCCTAACCACGTGCTCCACCTCTCGAGAATCAACCCAGGATTTGTGCGGGCTGAGGCTATTCCCATCACAAACGGAGGCCGCGCTCACAGGCTGGGGCTATCAAGCTCCAGGAGAGCCTTTAGCCGTTCATTTATCGGATTAGGGATATAACTTTTATGATTTTGATTTGGAGAAAGAGGCTGAGATCAAATCCCGGTGTCTCCGGAACGGGGTGGAAAATGAGGACCGTGGTCAAGCTGGGTCTCAGGAGCGGTCCTGTCCACCTCCTCTCTGGTCAATTTATTATGCGTGATGTTCCATAGTGCACATGATCAGTCCTCTGCCCCCACTACTCCAGTCACGCCCAAGTTTTGTGAGGTTGAAAGAAATGCCAAAGTATTGCTCTCCAAAGGGCCTCTTAACTGGAGTCCAATTGCTGGTGGTGAATTGGCTACTTAGCATACTTCAATTAAGGCAGAAAGAGTAATTACGGAGCCCTTCCAGACTCACACGGACGGCTAACTCTTCCAATCCCTCAGCTCGATTTCTCGGTGAGCCGCGGGTCACTATAACGGCCATCTTGACTTTGTGCATTTTCTCTCCCTCCCCTGAGCCCTGTCTGTAGCTCTCCCTCACCTCCATGCCCCGCTCCTCCACCCACCCACACCCCTTTTCCCCTCATCACCCTCTTTTTTCTTCTTTCCCCAATAATCCCCACCGTCTTTGTCCATCCCTCTTCTCCCACCTCCCTGTTCATTTTGTCTGCGTTTCCTTGCGTTTGTCGCGACCTCCTCTCCATTTCCCCATGTTCGACATCGTTGTTGAGCTCCTTTGATCTGTTTCTGGTCTTCCTGTCAGCCCTCACGCTCACCAAAGCTACCATAACCACCCACTCCCGTCAGATGCTAACACGCGCTGTAGTGCGAGTGAGCTGATGCTAATCTAAGGCTGAATTGACATTTATTGTTTTAAACACACAGCAATCCACAGAGAGTACAGCTATCTATACAAGAAACATGACAAAAGTGTCAGGTCCTTATCCTAGTAGCATTTTTTCAATATATTGACTGTACATCTGGGAAGAGATAAAGCAATTCTGCTGAAATGCAATCTTTTCTCATGGGAAAAATAAATAAACTTCAGTATAATTTCTCATCTAGTCCCGGCCAATACAGAATTCAAAATGAAGGTTGAGCTTCCATATTCAAGCAAAGGTTATCAAGCATCAACATCAAGAGAAATCAAGAACCTCTGTTTCATGCATCATGGTTATCTCAACCATGTTGAATAACAGACAACCGAAGTGACCTTTCCGGGTCATTCTATTAGAGCATATCGTAACGGAATTGAAAGCAATGCCCACCAGTGGAAAAACGTTCCAAACCATAAGGACTTTCAGGTGAAAAGTCAAGATGGGTTATGGAGGCAGTGCCACTCTTCCACCGAGGAGCACAACACCAATACCTCAGTGATAACCATAAAAACATAATTGGGTTCCAGGGCATGTGTGTTGCCCCAAGATAAAGCCGTCAACCACAGTGATTCCTTCCCTCCTTTTTCTTACCTTCAATTGGTTCCTAAATCAAAGGTGTCCGAGGGCAAGCCATGTTAAAATTCTAGAAATATGTATCTATCTCTCTTTCTTTTTCTATCTATCTATTTATCTATCTATCTATCTATCTATCTATCTCTCTCTCTCTCTGGGCTCCCTATCTGCCCTGGCAATGAAAAACAGTGATCAGACACTGATAAAACTTCCCACTGTAGTAAATCTATATATTATGTGTTATTATTTTTCTCTTTTTTTTCTTTGTTTTGATTGAAGGCAAAACAAGAAACAGCATCTCCTTGCGGAACCTCTGTCAGTGGCAGTAAATCTGCTGAGGCCCTGCGAGATTAAAAATGGAAAAAAAAAGCAGGTTGGACACTCTGTGCACCCTCAGCATTAAACCGAGCCAGAGGCGCACTCCTCCTCTGCCTTAACAAAGCTCCAGCTGCACTCTTCAGAGAGACGTCCCATGGGAAGCCCTCATTTATGGAACTTTAGAATGTGGCAGCAAAATTGAGCGATTCCTTTAGTACGTTGCTTTAACCTGCAGGACCTTTTTTTTGTCAGGAAAGCCATTTAAATAAAAAAAAATAAAAAAACCCTTACGCTGAAATAATGAAATATATGTGAAACGGCTTACTTTGCCAACCGCACAGCGGGTTGGTGCCCAGTTTACATTTTCAGTCTTCCTGCAGGTTTGGATTCAAAGTAGGCTTGAAACATCTAGAGCAACAACCAAGAGCCAGTGCTTTATACTCGCGCGCTCATTAGGGGAAGATGGCGGCGATGTGTGGAATACAATTGATGTTGCCCCCGTCCGAGCGCCCGAAGGTGGCTGGTTTCTAACCGTCAATTCTCCACGAGCAGTAGGGCTCATGGGAAATGCAAAACAGCCTTTCCATTCGAGGACCCCCTGCTGTATGGCTCGGGTACGTCAGCCATGCTCTTATTCTTTTAGCATGCAGGAGCCTAAGCAACGGGGTGCCTGACAAGCGCGGTACCACTGTGTCCTACACTGGAACGCAAATCTGAATCTGTGTTGTGAACTAAAGGGCTACAGTAATTAACAGCGTTATCTCCAGCACACAAAGCAGCACCTGGTACTTAGATTGTGGCCACTGTACTCTAGAAGTCGCCGGTTTGTGGTGGTGCGCTCTTACTCAAATATTCCGGGAAAGGAGACTTCAGAAGCATCCGAAACACCCCCTTTCACACCAATAAAACACGGAAGCAATTTAAGGAATTCGCTGTAAATCAAGTTGACTCCATCACCGGTCCAGAAATAGAAAAAAATGTTGGCTTTGTTTGACTTAGAATAACAAATGAGTGTTTCATCAATTTATGTAGCAGATGACTTTATTCAGCATAACATGCAAATCAAGCGGTTTACAGATCGTATGTATATCTAGTTAAATATCTTCTAAAGCAAGGCCTTTCTCAGTGGAAATACAGAACATATATCTAAACTTGCTCAATCTGTGGTTGCACTTCCAATTTGACTAACCATCACTATACATTCGTGTAAGTTTTCTTCATGTGAGCCTTTTCAAACCTGAGTTCCTTTTCTTTCATTACCCGCACAGCATCATTTTGTTGTTAATTTCAGCCATGTTCATACCCTGAATCAGTCCAATGGCTGAGAAGATTGGTGTCCTACAGAGGAGCGATTGAGCCCATGCCAAAATCAATACTGCCAATCATATACTTTTCATATGATAAATAGCCTTCCCAGACCATAGCATATGAGCCGCGCGGTAAATACCACCGCCATTGATTTTTAAAAGAATAAGATCGAAGGGTGGAAAAAAGCATTAGGCGTAAATTCCTTCATCAGTATTCTAACGTTCACAGTGCTACTGTGCACTCTTACCCCTATTTCAGACACACTGTCTGCCTCCCCTATTATTCTTCAGTCAAAGCCTGATACTGAGCATTACAATCCGTCCACATCATGTTATGATATGCGTAAAATAAGCGTGCCTCGCTATCTCTCAACAGAAATTCTGTCTATCACACTTGTTCCATACAGGGCTTTTTCTCAAAAAAAATTTATAAATACAAGTCATCTATAGCCCAACCAATGTCCACAATAGCCCAAGAGCGATCATCTGACCATCCGCCCGTCCCTTTGAATGGTGTCAGTACTCAAAATGAACTGTTTTACTTAGCAGCACTGGAGCTTCCAAACTCAAAGAGTCAGGAGCACCAGCAAAATTTTAGGTGCACCCACCAAAATATAAAGAGTAACAGCCATTTGAACAATGGGCAGTAGTGTCTGTTGAAAATTACAGTTACAAAAGTTGTGAATGTTAGCACATGTGATCCTCTTCCAGGTACACTTGGATTGAAGTCATTATATAGGCTATAAATAGTTAAATCCTTCCATGCCCATGTTGAATATACTGTTTATTAGAAAAATCATTTTAAAATAATTATATGTTTCACAAATCAGCCAAGGGTTGTGAAAGTGTTTACATGGTGTCCTCCTTCAGATACATTTAGACTAAGGTTATTATGTGTTTTGGTAGTAACATTACTTTGAATAGCATATCCCAAGTCCATGCTAGAACATAGTTTATTAAACAAATTATTTAAAATGAATTAACGGTTTCACAAATCAGTAAAATCTTGCGAAAGGTTTTACTTTGGGTCCTCTTCTTCCAGATGATTGAGGTCATTATGTCATTATGTTATCAAAGGATCAAAGGAACCTGCTGTGTATTTAATAACTAGCCTACTTGATTAGAATTAATCCAGAACAGCTAAAAACTCTCCATAATACCAGTTCACATGAGGTGAGCATCAGCTGATTTGAGCGCTAATAGACTACTTCTGAGCGTCGGTATTGCCGCACTGGTGCAACTAACCTTTAAAAATCATGCTATGCATAACACAACTGATTTCCAAATATTTGCTCTTTGGAAAAAAGTTTAACAAACTTGAATACTAAACTGCAGGTCATCTTTACCGCAGTGTTGCAAACTGTGATCTCCACTCCACTCCGCAGAATTCACCCTGCTTACTTACGGATTTGCCAAAAGTCCAGCCAATAAGAATTAGCCAGAAAGGCACTTGCCCAAGTATAACTGGCCATCTTGTTTGACCAATCCAAGAACCATCAGGAAGTCATGGGATTCAAAGTATATGCGACCAAATATTTAAAATGATTACTTTATTCTACATTATGTTAAACTGTCCAATATTTTTTGATGCCCGAAAATGGGGGGGTTCTCTAATTTCTAAACAAAAGGTTCTATAATTTCTAAACGGATAATCCGATATGGATGAAAATACCCTCAAATTGAAGCTGACACTTTAATGCACTTAAAGTCTGCACTTTAACCTCATTGTCATTGTATCCTTTCAAACTAGAGTACAGAACCAAAATAACAAAAAATGTGTCACTGTCCAATTAATTATGGTGCTCACTGTATGTATGAGCATGTTTGTTTGAAGTCATTGGCAACGAGGACGGTTGTTGAAAGGTTTGTCAGCCACCACTGTATGATAACTTAGCTGGCTAACGTTAGCTAGTTACCACACAAACTATTTGTTATGTCTATGGCTAATACTAATTTAGTAGCCTATATAACTTTAGCATCTTGTTATCTTAATGTTACCTACTTCCTAAAATCCGTAAGCGAGAGGACGTAGTTTTGAGTGTGAGCACTATTGTTTTACGGTCTATGGTGTGAGCACAAAAAATCCGTAAGCGAGCAGGGCCGCTGAGTGCTCAAAGAGAAAATCCGTGAGCGAGCAAGGGGAATTCTGCTCTCAAATTAATTTCTTGTGCACTCAGAATTTTGCACCATACGTAGCAGAATTATTCTAGCCACTTTTTGCTAAAAAGGTGTAGCTACAGCTTCCCTTTCTTTGCTGGTGGTTGGACATCTTGATCAACTTTGTCGCTGGTCAAGGGGGTTGCGTCTTCAGAATCACTACTATCGATGTTTGTTTTATTTTATTAGCCTTGAGGGAAAAAAGTGGTTCAGTTACCTAACGTTAGTTAGGTTTTGGGAATGCTAGCTACAACTGTCAGTGGCCAATCTAAAACCAGCATAGAGGTAATTAAAGTGATGTTTGGTTGGTTAGAATGGGCACAGAGAAAATAAATAAAACAAAGTTTAAAATAAAGTTTGTCTGATTGCGTTAGGTTTCTCGCATTATTAAAATACAAAATAAAAAAATTGACAGTCGCACCAGTGCTCCCAATTTATATTCCAGGTTGTACAGTTAAAATTTAGGCCACATATGCAACAAAAACGGTTGTACTTTTGAGTCCTGTGTATCATTTATATGAATTGTGGTGGCCAATCATTTGCGTGGCCCGGGATTTGTTGGCAGGATGCAGCGGGGGGGTACAGTCCGCTACTCGCTGCACATTACTCTGTGAGTCACGCTAATCCTCACAAAGCTCAAGACAGCTCAGTTTCCCAAACCCCCGCCGTCTCCTCGCAGCGACCGGCCACGCCGCTACAGCAGCAAGAGCACAGATAACACACGCCAGAACACAGGGGCACTGGCTATTAGAGAAATTCAATTCAGATCTCACTGTCACAAGATCTTGTCTCATTACTGGCATAAAAGGGAAGGAGGGGGTGGTGAAATGAAAAAGATGGGCAGAGGAGAGTATAGGGGGAGAGAAAGTGACGCTGTGACTAAGAATATTACTCCTTCAAAAGATAACAATACCTCATCTTTTCACCAATTAACAGCTTCCATCCAAGCATTTTAATCAGGAACAACCCCTAGAGGACATTTGATGGAAGACTTCAAATGGGGTACAATATGCAGACAAAAAACAAACGAAAGAGGCTTTGAGCAGGGGGAGAGCGAGAGCGAGAGCGAGAGAGAGAGAGAGAGAGAGAGAGAGAGAGGGAGAGAGAGAGAGAGAGAGCTGTTTGTGAATTGACTGTCACATGTGAATTTGAATTGGAGACAGATGTGTGCACTGAAGGCTAGATAAAGAAAAGGCCAGACACAGGGATAGCCAGAAGGCATCAGGATGCCTCCAGAGCTCATATGGAAGGCTGCAAAACAAGGATGCGCATGAGAGAGGTGACAGACGCCTGACCGCACTTCCTTGCTAAGCATCGTTCTCATTTTTCTGTCGCTTCCTCTATTCAACTATGTGTGTGTGTGAGTGTGAATGTGGCTCTGCACTCCAACGCATTGGATTTGAAATGAAACAATGAATGTGTTGTTCAAGTGCAGACTGTCAATGGGTCTGGATCTATCTGTATGCGTAGAACACCCAAAATGGTTCTAAATATGGATGTCCTATAAACTGCCTACTATATAAAAAGTATTTTTTATTTTATTCTACCTCATGTTGCAGCACTCAAAAGTAGAAATGCAACAATTTTCCAAGTAAAAAAAAAACCCCAAGTAAAATTTGCTATAATTTGTTTAGTTGTAGACTTTAAGAATTCTTTAAACAGTATTTTTTTTCATATACTTTTAGTACATTATCTTTAATACGGCAAACCCAAATTGGAGATGCTGTGCTGTGGTCTGAATCAGTTCTGTCACTTTTACGCACCCTCTATGTATATCAAATGCGCCCTTGAGCGTGCTTTCCTGCCACTTATGATGCTGTAAATGGCCAAAGTGGGCCGAACAGAAGTACACGTGTTTATAGTGACAGAAGTAGGAAGTAGGAATAGGAAGCTTTATTG
Organism: Synaphobranchus kaupii; assembly: GCA_029718625.1. NCBI lineage: Eukaryota > Metazoa > Chordata > Actinopteri > Anguilliformes > Synaphobranchidae > Synaphobranchus > Synaphobranchus kaupii. Next base: position 7,553,005 of record CM056385.1, read on the forward strand.
CTGGTGTGTGCCTATGGCGCTATAAACAAAACTCCAAAAACATCCCAAAAGTGGAACGGGGGACGGGGTGGGGAGAAATACAAAGAATGTATCTGAGGACTGAAAATTGTTTTGCAATGAATGGCATCTCACCAATTGCGAGGGTGTAATTGCAAGATGCTCCTGGGCTATACGCACTCGTATAGTGTTGTAGGCAGATCTGAGCAGCTCTGAATGTTCTGCTCCAGGGTCTGCAGAGGAACGCTGCTAAGGAAACGTCATTTTTAAAAAGTATCGATGTGGTTAACTACATAATATAAAACCGTAATATGGTTTCCTCAATCAGGCATATTTAAATACATTTCAGGCAAACACATACCGTCGTACGTACACTCAAATGCTAATTAAATGTGAGTTCATTGCTGCCAGCTAAACTTGAATGAGCAAATTCAAGTACGGCTGCAGCAATCAGTAATTGCAAAACACCTGTCAGATGTCTATATGAAATGACACGGACTGTAGTTTTGAGGCTTGCTCATTTCAATGTGGACCATTGTAACCAGAGTGCAGGCAACAAGAAGGAAATCTGCAAATCTTGTGTTTGTTTCACAGCAGCAGTCAGGTAGGAGGGGGGTGAGGGGCAGGTGAACCTGTGGTGTTGGAATGGACCCAGAGTCTGTTATACTGGTGGAAATTCCACAAATGCAAACTGCCATTTTGAACAATCACAACCACACACCTTACAGACACCTGACTTGTGCATGTGGGATTACACTCAAAGCACAAGCAGGTCACAATGTAGTAGTTAGATTAACAAATTAATCTTGAGGGGCATGAGTTTGGAATCCTGGGTGGGATGTATAATGTGGGCATCTCTTTAAAATGGCATTTTGCAGCAATTATTCCAGAAGTAGGTACTAAATGCATACACTGTAAGCACTTTCAATCGCTGAATAAGGGGTATTTTGTTAAGTAGATAAACAATAGCGTGGTGCTAACGGCGCTTGGATGTGCTGTTAATGTACTCAGAGAACTGATCAGGTGCCTGGTGCAGCCTCCTGCCTTAACTCTCCCCCTGTACTTCCAGCCTCACCAAACCTGTGGAGTTCACATCGCTCCTGACCTTTACACCATGATTAGTCATGTAATTGGACATGAATAATTGATCAAAACAAACTTCCTTCCCGGATTTTTTTAGGCTTGATTTCACATCTTTATCACCAGACCTGTACAATTTATAGGCAAAAGGAGGGAAAGAAGAACACCCACACGAAGAACAGGCTGGTACACGACATGGGGTCATTACTGGGATGATTCATATTTATGTGCAGATATAACACAAATCATATCCAATCCTTTAGTATAAAGACCGTGGGAACTTTCTGCTCACAACATCAAACACAGAATCTATTTGCCCACATCCCAATGCTAACGCACACCAATTCAGTATAAAAGGTCACTACTGACCTCATGGCAGCGCTTAGGAACAGCCACACTGTGACATTTGCCTATGATTAGCCCTTTCTGCAATTCTAATTAAAAAGTACAGACAGATACCTCAGACCCTTGATGCTTACAGTCATTTTACCAATCATGTATTCCATACTGTCCCAGCATAATTTACAGTTAAATCTAGTCCCACCCCCCAATTCCCATTGAGATCCATTCAAATGCAGAGATGTTATAGTATCGCTTGTAAGAGTACCAGAAAATAAGATATCAAGAGTATTTTGATGTTGTTGAGTCACAGACATCAGGAAGTCATGGCATGCAAAGGATATGCAACCAAATATAAAAAATTGAAAGGCACAGTCTATTTAGTGTATGTAAACTTCTGAACCACTGGAATTGTGGTATAGTAAATTAAAAGTGAAATAATCTGTCTGTAAACAATTGTTGGAAAAATTACTTGTGTCATGCACAAAGTAGATGTCCTAACTGACTTGCCAACACTATAGTTTGCTAACATGAAATCTGTGGAGTGGTTAAAAATACGTTTTAATGACTTCAACCTAAGTGTATGTAAACTTCCGACTTCAACTGTATCTAGGATAGAACTCTTGCAGTGCTCTCCATTGTATATACCTAGCCATCATTCAACACCCCCCTCAAGCATGTGACAGGAATGTAAGTGTGAATGATAGAATCTTTCACATCTAGAGCAGAAAGAGGTAGACGTAAAGGAGGAAACCAGGCCTTAAGCAAACTTGATGGCTTTTTAATACACTGCTTTACCTTGCGGATTGTACAGATAGTTGGAGCCTAATAATTAGGATGAATAACTGATTTTTTCTTACTCGATACTTACTAGATGAACCTGTATATTTGACACTATGAATGAACCTGCGCTAGATATTGTAGGCATTACTTTATATATTGTAGACCTTAGTTCAAGCTGAGTTTAAATTCTGTTGACTTGTAAGCAGTTGTTTGGTAGGATATCAGTTTAATCTGCTTGTCTGCTTGTACTTTATGTTTGTATCCTACACTAGTTAACAGTAATGCCCAGTAAGTTATCGGGGAAAAGAAAGCCTGCCATACGCATATACACTATAATATCAGCAGAAATGATAGTGAGTGAGTGAGAGTCCGAGTGTATGAGGTAGTGGGTAAGCATGTGAGTGTTTCAGTGCTTGTGTTAGTGAGGTGAGTTTAATAAAGGCCAGTTTATTGTCCAGCGACAGTGTCGCTGCAACCGATGCTTCGGGCGACTGTCGTCCTGTGGTCACTGCGACAGTCGCTGAAGATGTTGCTGAGACATAAAATAAATTAAACTTTGACCCTGTCGCTGCCTCTGTTGTTATGGTAACGTTTGTCTCGGACAGCGGAGGCTTCGCTCGAGCTGTCAACTTACTAGCTAGCACATTGGACAGATTTATTTGTTGAAAAATTTTGGGTGCAGCCATAGGGTAGGCTTACCTACCCATAGCTTACCTACCTAGCAAGCGCGTGAATAGCATTATACATGAGCACAATTTAATATTATTATTATTATTATTATTATTATTATTATTATTATTATTAATAGCCTAATAATAATAACAATGCAATTTCACCGATTGATGCAGAGCTAGACTGTGTTGAGAAAACGTTACAATCCAAAACGAGAAGCAGCTCGCTTCCAATGTTACTAGTTACCAATAGCCTAGCTATTAGTCTAGGCTATTGTGAATGGTTACAAAAACACATTTGTAGCTTGACTACAAATTTGTAGCGTTGTAGCCGCCTGCGAATGCATTGAAGTTATTTGTTTAACAGTCATTTAGATTTGCCAGATTAAACGTTGTGCAACAACTCGAGTGTCAGCCTATCTAATCCGTGGAATTCTGATGTAGCCTAGCAAGTGAAATAAGCTACTCCACATTCTTGCACCTTATTTCTCTAACTAGAGAATTGTAGGCTGCTCCCCCAATGAGTCCCGTCTTGTAGGCTAGCTATTTACATCCCTAACGTAGGCTATGCCCTCCGTGTTTTCCTACTAAATAACGTTGCATGTTGAGGTTTAATTACAAACGTTTTATTATTTGCTACCTCGTTCAAAACCCACATAGCCTAAGTGTATGAAAGACACAGTGAATGATATTTCAAACAATACGGTGCCCTCAAAATGGACATTTATAAACTTTATTTGAGCGGCCTTCGACAAAAATTAGGTGAGACAGCAGCCATGATGTAGCCTTTTAAAGCTGCTTCTTCCTCCATTATCCCCTAAACTGTCGCTGGAATGTCGGTGGAGTGCGTTTATACGTTTTGCAAACGACGACAACCACAGTGTATGTAGAGTGACAATAGAATGTTCATGAAAGTTCTGCGATTTCAGTCGAGCAACACACTGTCGCTGGACTATAGGCTGGCTTTAAGTGTGTGAATGTCTGTGGGTGAGTTCCTAAATGACAACAGAATGGATATGGAGTGGTGTATGTAATATTTAGATATTTTTAAGCTATCCTGGTTTATTACTGATTATTTCAACATTTCTAATGCTGAACTTGCTTTAAAGCAAGGAATATAGAGTAATGATTTTGCCATTTAAAAAATCCTGAAATGTTCCATACAGTATAAGAAAGAACATTTTCAATAAATTTTCATTTATAATATTATTATAAATATTATGAGTGATTGTGAAATGATAGCTGTTATTATTGGCAATATTTGTTGTTCAGCAATGTAAAAGTTCATAGTTTCTCATTTAACCTGACCATCCAGACATGTATTCCTACTCTTGTTAGCATCTGTTCACTTGCATTCAGTGCCGGCCCGTCCGATGCACAAACTACACACTGCACGTAGGGCTCCGCCTCCCTCGAAACGGACCCGCACTTCTTGACCTTTAACAATGGTCTGTCCCCGGTACACGGTCGCTAACGACAACCTGTCACCCAACCCCCCCCCCCCCCCCCCCCAGTCCGTGATCGCAATCTGCACGAAAATAAGTTGAATTGTTGGATAATCAGGGAATTATGGCAACAGACAGCGAATTGCAGCATCAGGCAGCCAATCACCGAAAAACTGCGCTTGTGACGCACAAAGAGAAACAAACACATAAAGGATGGGGTCCAAAAGAAATTACGAATCAGGTGCTGAGAAAAGAAGAGAAAGAAAAGCTTCAGGATGAGGGTCGGCCTATGTATACATACAAGTAAGCAATGCTACCAATTTATCAGTAAACAAATTGATTTGGTTGGGTTGTTGTAGATAGATTTATTGCCTGTCCTCAGCTGCTTAGGCAGCACCAGCTGTTTTCAAACTTTGTTTAGTTGTAACACAGGTGTTTATAAATTGAGGTTTATTCTGTAACGGGTTGCACCACACAAGCTAGTTCTTATGTAGAGCCTAGGCTACAAAGCAGGATCACACAATTAGCCAGATAACTTTCAAAAGCATTATGAGATAATGTTAATTACATTCCTAAACATTATAGGGGTCGATTTACTAAGATCCCAAATAAGGGGTGTTATTTTGCGGGCGCATCCAAAGTATTTGCATGCGTTATCATTTCATACTTTGTGGGTGATCAACTAAGAGTCATTATGTAAATTACTCCAGCCGCAAACAGCCATAGTTAAATGAGAGATTTTGTGTGTTTAGAATGGTTATACTGTAAGAAAATGGTGAAAAGGCTGGCAGTGGCAGCAATGTTGCCGTTTTTTATTTTTTGTTTTTTTTATTGTAGTGTATACTATTACACTGAACGAGCTGTTGGTTTATTACAAACTGTTTCACTGGATGTCTCTTGGTTTCTGCTGGGAGTTATAGATGTTTGTCAGGACTGAAATTATCATAACTATGCTTACTAACACTAAGCCTACTCGCGCTGTAAGTGTTACATAAAATCACATTTCCATTTGATCATGGGTTTTATTTTTATAAAGTATTGATTTGCTTGTTATTCACCGTTTGTTGTAATAGACGTTGTATTGCTTGTTTGATTCAAATAATAGTTACTCTTCTATTCTGCAACACGATTTGCTTCTTGATTAAAAAAATATTCTTACGGTTCATGATGTAGCCTATGGAGGCTATCCATGAATTATCTTCTTGTGTATTTTGAGCGTTAGCTAGAATGGGCCAGTTAATTAGCCCCCATAGACCACCACGGCACATCCGGGTACTTGACGGTTCATGCCCCTCTGGGGCCATACAAAGGGAAATGTGTCCATTCAACTCAATGGGACTGCCCTGAGACACAACAAAAAAATCCATGTATAAATAAAAAAGACAAACATCGAAAGATATTATACTTACGTGCTAGTTTTCGTTAGCGCGTCTATGGGGTTTTCCATAGTTGTTAGCAATAAGCTAACTGTATTTATGCGTTTGATTCCTGCGAGGAATAGCTGGTATTGTGTTGCATGCCAGTTATCATCAGTAAACATGTAAAATTGACCATCTACCTCTGGATGCTTCTTAGTTAGCTATCTACCTAGCTATATCTCCAGCTACATTTAGTCTAATGCGGGCAGATTAAGCACACTGACCCAATCAGAACAGTGAGCTCAAGTTTCGGGCCACCTTATTGTTGAAGCCTTTAGTTCTAAATTCTAACTATCCATATTATGTGATGTTTATTTACCTGTTAAAATGTGCTTTCCACAGACATGTGGAGATGCAGGACACCATAAACTCCACCTGCTCTGCCCTAATAGCCTGTAGCCACAGGGCTCGTCTTTTGGGATTTCCGATTGGACATAGAAAATGTGCAAAATGCAAGTCCGTTTTTTTTTTTTATACATTGGCTGTGCACAGCGCAACAGCTTTTGGGAATTTTGTAGGTTTTTTTTTTATCCTTGTCCTCTTCTTCCTCTTATACTGTTGTTCTCTATGGGAGCAAATCTGAATTATTCCCTCGAAGTGGGGCATGGCGTTCACAGAAATGCTTCAGTGACGTTTGACCGCAGTTGTCTATTGTTACGCAATCATTCAGAACGTTCAGTTATGGATATTACAAACACACCTGTACGTGTCTTGCTACAATGACAGCTGTGATCTTATCGATTTTGTGTCTTTTAATACCTGCTTTCCATTTGTACTAAAATGCACCCGCAAATACCTTTCCCAAACTTCCTTTTGGGTTTAGTAAATCACGTTACGCTTGCTAGAGTCATCTATTTGCATGACCACCTCCCACTATTTCGTGAAAGAATGTAGGGATGCCCAATTTTGCATATTCATTTAGGCTAACCCACAAAAATGATAAATCAACGTATCTTTCCACTTTAGCACACGCAATCCTCTTTACATCTCGTCAGTTGATCACCTTGGATGATTTTTGTAAAAGAGTGCTTAGAGACCTGATTCATTTGACCGATATGGTGATATGGGCATTTATGTTCATTTTAGGTTCAGGCGAGAGCAAATATTTATTAATTTGTTGATTTGAACAACACTAATTCAATGAAATACCAGTAATAAATTGATGTTTTGATGTAGTTTGGATTCATTGGGGAGGATTTTTTTTTCTATTTTTGGAGGGGGGCACAGCAATGATAGAGTTTGAATGGGGACAAGTGGAACATTAGTGATCTTTTTACCATGTGTTGGTGGTAAATTCTGATTTGTGATTACAATGATTAAAGATATTGGTTCAATTAAACTATATCAGGGATTTCCAATACTCCAATTTTTTTTATATCTGACTGCTATACAGTTCTGTAGCTATGTTGGTCTACTGTCTTTCAAACAAAATGTACTCATCACCGGGTAGATTAGTTCAAACCTTCTGTCAAAGAGCCTAATTCATACTCTTAGGGCCTGATTTACTAAGACCTTTAGTATGTGCAAAACCTTCTAGCACACGCAAAACTAATAACACAACCAATGATTGGTTCAAAACAAATACCATGACAGTGGTCAAGCTTTGAGTATCTAGTCTTGATTTTAGGCTTTTGATTGCCTTTGGTGTTTGTCAACATGAGGACGAGAGTTGTGCCAGTGAGAGTCAAGGAAGCCATAATGAGGCAGAGGAATAAGAAAAAAACAGTCATAGACATAGACTAAACCTTAGGCTTATCAAAATGCAGTTTGGACCATCATTAAGAAGAAAGAGAGCACTAGTAATCACAAAGGGCCACAAAGGACAACCTCTGTGGCTGATGACCAAAGAATTCTCACCATAATGAAGAAAAAAACCCAAACACCTGTCCGACAGATCGGGAACACTCTTCAGGAGGCAGGCGTGGATGTGTCAGTGTCTACTGCCCGCAGAACAAACAGAACTACAGAGGCTACAAGATGCAAACCACTAGTTAGCTGCAAAAACAGAGGATGGCCAGTGTAGTTTGCTAAAAGCACCTAAAAGAGCTTGCAGAGTTCTGAAAAAAGGTATTTTAGACAGATGAGACCAAGATTCACTTGTATCAGAGTGAAAGCAAGAGGAAAGTGTGCCCAAGATCCAAAGCATACCAAATGATCTGTGAAACATGGTGGTGGGGGTATGGTTTCGGCATGTATGGCTGCCACGGGGGACTGGCTCACTTTTCTTAATTGATGATGTAACTGCTGACAGCAGCAGCAGAATTAATTCTGAAGTGTAACATATTATCTTCTCAAGTTCAAGAAAATGCCTCCAAACTCATTGCATGGCACTCCATCCTACAAGACAATAGGCCTCATGTAAGAACATCCTCTTATTTTTCTCTTAACTTTCTCTTCTCTTGATTCTTGAGAGATGTTCGTACGAGGACTTCACGTTGGATTTACCATTTACCATCAAACATTCTTAAGCTCCAAAAATCTTCTTACTGGTCAATGTAAATTCACCTGTTCTTAAATAAATGTGGGTTCATGTGAATTCCCTATTAGCATAAATAACTCCCCCGAAATGCCAAAAGGGATAGAGAAACAAGCCTCACTCAGCCCGGACGCCTGTATGCAGCCAGTGAGGAACATGTGACAAGGCACGGCGGATATTGTTCTGGAGCATGCAGGTTGGCCTGCATACCGGGGCGACGGAGTGCATCTGATTCTCAAAGGTGAGTGTGTTAGAGTATGTGAGCGGGAGCGAGCGAGGAGGGGAAGCGGACGTCATTTAATTAGAGTAATGAGCACTATTAGGACGTTACCACTCCGCAAGCTCCAGTTCGCTCGGGTACCGCTCAGCCTAGAATGTCTTACTTCTGCCAATAGTTCTAATTTCAACAATGGAAATATTTTACAAAAGCCCCAGACAAAGGTTACAAGTGTAACATAAACTAAGAAACCTTCCTACTACAACCCTGTGCAACGTTGCTGGAATATTGCTCTACAACGTTGTAGCTTCGTTCAAACATAATCTCAATAAAACGTTTTCCAAGAGACTTTGCTACAACATTGCTGCAACGTTGCTGCAATGTTGGCCTGTAACTGTCCTGCAATGTTCCTGGTATTTAGCAATTGTTTTGTGTTTGTTTTTATTCCCATTTTTGTCACATTTACTTTATGTGTTTCTATTGAAATTTAAATAACTGTTAAGACACCGCAGCATTGTCCTGATTGCCTCTAATTATTTCTCAAATAGGATTCTGAACCATTTAAAAATTCAAAATACACCGAGGAGGTGAGCTTTAATGACTCTTCTTCGTTCCACATATAAGGTGCTGAAACACTAAAGGCATTTCTACTCAACTCAGTCCTAAAACGTGGTATGTCCAGAGATATAACACTGAGATCAAGTAGAATAATTTGAGGTTTTAATTGAAAGAAGCTTAGTTAAATAGAGAGGGAGTTTTGTAAGTAAAGTTTTATAAACAAATAAAAACATGCTGTTTCCTCCGCCGGTATAGAGAGAACCAACCCACTGAGCGGTAGGTACAGGTCACAATGATGTGTTCTGAACCCATCACCCGTGATAAACCGTAGCGCACTATGATATATGGCATCCAGAGATTTAAAAATAGACATGGGGTATACATATATAGAATGTCAGCATAACCTAACACTGGTAATATTTCAGCCTGTACATTCGTTTTCCAAATATCCATAGACAGGCAAGACTTATTCCTAAAAAGGAAGCCAAGTTTAGGTTTAAGTTTTTTTGTCAAAGGTGTTATAAATTAGCTGAAAGAAAGATCACAATCCACCCAAATACCTGGATACTTGTATTGCTTGACACACTCAACCTCAATATTATTCAATGTAAACATATGGCTTTCTGTTGTTTTCAAGTGTCATTTTCTAGGTAGCTAAATTTACATCAATTAAATCTCGACTGTCATCAAACCATGTTGTTGATTTCTTCAAATAAATTAGAAGTAGCCTATCTGCGGAGTTCATTAAAGGCTACAGAACATTAATTCAGACATATATCAGCATGAACAGTTACCCCACACGTTACCCCACATCTTGGCATGTTGTTCTTTGTATCTTTGTGCAGAAAACTTGTCGACGTACCATTCGACGAACAAGAGGCTAAATGCTTTGAATTGCTGTTTATTTATTTATTCTACCAGTTCGGTCTGGTACCACTCAGCCTAGAATGTCTTGCTTCTGCTAATAGTTCTAATTTCAACAGTGAAAGATTGGAGTTTTGGAAATATTTTACAAAAGCCCCAGACAAAGGTTACAAGTGTAACATAAACCAAGAAACCTTCCTACTACAATCCTGTGCAACATTGCTGCAATATTGCTCTACAACGTTGTAGCCACCTTCGAACATAATCTCAATACAATGTTTTCCAAGAGACTTTGCTACAACATTGCTGCCACTGCCTTCTAAAGTGCAAACATGACTCCAATGCGGTGCCTACAAGTCGTTTATTGTTGTACTATAATACAAATTATGTGACTATGTTATCATCAGAGTAGTCATCTTTTGTAGCCTACTGTATAGGGTGACTATATATTAGATTTTTTTTTTTAAAGGACAGGGTGGGCGGACGCTATGCCATTTTGAGTATTATAAATAGTTATAAATTGGATAGTCTCAGCTTTCTGCCGATGACAATATTATCGTTCTACTCCAAAAATGAAGTGAGATATACTCATTGAAATCTCGACTGTCGACAGGTCGCGTATTTGCCAGGACCACAGTCAAAAAATAATTAGCTTTGAACTCGGCTTACATTTGGTTAGTTGTTGCTCCTCGGACATTGATTTAGTTTAAAACAAGGGGGATGACTTTCTCTGGAGAGTGTAGAGATCTCGCCTAACTTCCCTGAAGTAAACAGTAAAATTTCAATACCAAGTCCCCCTCCTGCTGTTGAAACAATATTGACTGGGCGATAGCAACTACGAGAAAGATTATACATTTCAGCCAATTGACCTGTATTTTTAAACATATCCACATTTGTTCATACATGATTTTTGTGTGCTATTAAAAGGGGACGGTGAGTTAGACTGCAAACCTTTACCGTAATTACTCTAAATTTACGAATGTGCTTTCAACATCGGGGAAACAGGACGGGGAGTTAGACAGCAAACTTTTTACCATAATTACTCGATGTTCACGTTTGCGCTGTGAACATCGGGGGATCAGGCAGCCAGCCAGTGTGCCAGCCAGTCAGTCAGTTACCCACATTCACTCGTTTAGGCCCGTAAGGTCCAGGAAAAAATGAATAAAAGGCGACAAGTCTTCATGAGCACATGGTTCTAGACACATCCCATGTGGATTCTTTGCTGCACCAATAAGAAGTTGTGCGCTTTCTTGTCCCCAGCCAGTGAATCGCATGGGGGATAAAGAAAAGAAAAAATGTAGCTTTTGGAATTTTGAGTTCAAGTTTTTAAGTTTGACGTTAACTAGCCAGCTAATGGTACCTGCTGCCACTGACTGAGTTGCCAGAGCGAGTGTGACGTTAGCTATAGTGAAGGGGTGAGGTGGGGACATGGGTGAGGGATGCTTCCGTTGCCAGTAAATTCCGTTTCGGAGCACCAGAGGATGGTGGCAAACAGTAGATATTTAAATAGGCAACTCAGACACCGAAATGGGGCACAGAAATCTCCTCTGCGATTCAATCCAGTCCTGGCAGTATGGGAACTGGTGCCATAGTGGTACCGGGTTTCAGTACCCAATCGCACTGCTGAGGTAAAGCTGTTTTAAAAAAAAAAAAGCAGAAATGTCTTTCTTTCATATTTTTGCGTTACTGGTACATTTCTGCAACCATGATCCTGTCGCTATGCTCCACAAAGCAGATTCAACAAGGCCTGGCAACAGTAATGACCCATCGATTGTGTGTGCCTGTGACCCTCACAGACTCTAGTTCCCCAGGTTTCGGCAGTGGTTGCATTTGGAGGGCCTTTTAAAACTGCCAAGGTATTGTGTGTAAACATTTTGCACCTGCTGGCCAGAATTCTGCCACAAGCATGCTTTCATTGTGAGTGGTTTGTCATCCACCGAAAAGAACCTTGTATCGCTCCTGTGGTTGCCAGTGTGACACATCCCTGATCGCAGATGTGTCACACTGGCAACCATATGAAGCAAACAGCTTATGTGTTACAGATTCGGAAGGGATTTTTTAAAAATCCTTATTTATATGGGGTGTTGGATAAAGAGCAAACTATTCCCAGAGCCTTGGCATCAAAAATAGAACAAGCTCAGCAAATGATTTTTTTTGTTGTTTGTTTTCTTTGGGAGGATTTGACAAATCCATCTAAAGCCACGTTGGTCCATAAAAGTAATTTTATATTTCTGACGTGGGAGGGTATTACTGTAGTACTTCACCTGATATAAGGATGCAGCATTTGCCTTCTTTCAGCTGTTTACATTCAAGTATACATACATACACAAACACACACACACACACACACACACACACACACATGCACGCAGCAAACACACACACACAGTATTAGAAGTTGAAATAGCGTCTCCAACCACACCATTTCTCTATTATCCCTTTCTAGTTTTCCAGCAGGCAGGTTCAGTAAATTCAGGCAATCATTCAGCGGTTTATATATTCTTTAGCTTTAGCCAATGTTATACTCTTCTCATCCCTTTACTTCCATCACGTTGCACTCTTCAGACCTGACAAGAATTTATCAGTAAAACTGACCGTTACAGATAAGTTCTCAATTATAATGGCATCAATCAAAAGCCTCGCGATACTGCATCATCACGGGCATCAATAAAAAGAATGAACTCAAAGCCAACACTCATTCATCAAAACGATCTTTCGGCAGATTATATTGAGAAATGTCACCAATGGAATGCAATTATTAGATTCTGTGAACCTGCTTGTTAACTATTTATATTCTGAATTGTCACTTCTCAATACTCTGCGTGTCACATTGGATGAAGACATCAGCCACAAACGATCCTGATCCTTCTAGCATGCCGTGTAATTCAGATCTGGAAAGGCACTTCATACATAAAATCAATGATGATGATGATTGTTGTTACTATTATTATTATTATTATTATAACTATTATTATTGTTTTAGTTTTTATTATTAGTATTATTATTATTAGTATTATTAGTATTATGTTATTGCTGTTAATAATAATAATAAATGAAAATGAAGAAGAAGAAGAAGAAGACCAATAGCAGAAGTAATAATGGAAATCTAAGGCAATTCCAATGTTATGGTACGTTTATTTTCTACCAAGCTTCTGTTAGTCACTTTGCTAGTAAAGTTATGGGACGACGGTGCTCCGTCGGCTCACCTGTAAAATGTTTCTCTCTCCTGGGAGATTGGGCGTTTACCCCTTTACGTTTTCTGGACCAATGCGGGACTTGCCTATGTGGATGTAGTTATTCGGACTCTTCCCCCCTGGCGTATTTGCCTATGTAGATGTAGTTATTAGGACTCATCTCCCCTGGCTCTTTTCTGTTCCTGCTTCCTGGTCGTTGCATTTGACTGCGAGCCTATGAAACTAGCCATGGAACGTTAAATCTCTGTTCCTGTTCGCCTCGTTATATTCCTCATCATGGAGAGGCAGGGCGTTTATTTTCTACTAAACTCGTTTTGGGTCTTTTAGCCGGTAACTGTCCGGTGCAGCCTGTCCTGTTCGTTCCTTTTGGTACCTGTCTCCGTACATGGAGTTTGACGATTTTGTTCGGAACTATGGTTCTGTTTCGTCTTTCGGTGCATGTCTTCCTATGGGGAAGATTGGGCGATGTTGCGGACATGTTTGTGTGTGACCGAGTCTGAGAGTAGCCTTGGAACGTTGGATCTGTTCCTTTCGCCTCCTCAAACACTATCATATTACTTTGCAGTGTTTGTTGACTGTGTTTTATTTTTGCCATTATGCTACTCGCCCGTTCTTATGCGTCTCGTTACCGAAACAGGGCGCGTATTATTTCTGGCTATTCAGAAACCTGTCCTTGCGCTTTTACTTATTGGCGTGTGACAGTGAGCTGGTTAGTAGTGTCTGTACGCGTGTTCGTTGTCTTGTCTCCTCCCTTAACTGCGGGGTTTCCCGCCTTAGTGGCCTTAGGGCTTAAAGAATCCCCTTGCTGCGTTTGGCTCCTCCTACCTCACACATCACGCCCCATTACAGCTGGTCCAGAAAAACAACATATTTTGTTATATTGAACAATCCAGGAAATTGATGGTAAGACACTCACTCGAAATTGTTTAAAAGTATGTTTTAGTTAATGTCTATGGTCTAAATGACTGGGGAAGTCATTTCCCAAACCAGTGTGACGTAGTCACTTGAGTACTCTATGGAAGAATGCACAGTGCAGGGTTGAAATTCAACTCAATTTGTATTAAATTGGGTTGTTTTAACCAAAGCATGCTGCAAGATCTAGAATTGCCCTTGTGTATTTTCCAACTAAATTTAAGTTCCATGTTACAGGCTAACTTTTGCAAAAAAAAAAAATCAAAAATTTCAAAATTTACAATATTCCCGAGCTTAACTTCCCGTGGTAAATTTCTGGTAGGTTTCTGGAAATTTTCTGCCCCATTGCAACCCTATTAACAACAATCTAAGACAATTCCAGTGACACTGTATATTTGACTGTTGCGCTGGACCCCTGCGTCAGGCAGTAAGCATGTAAACCGGGATCTGGTCAACGCACCGATTCGGGGACAAGGGCTCAACTGTGGTAATTTCCTCTACTAGCTTTACTCAAGGACTTACACAGCAGGAAGAAACAGAGCAACAAATGGCCACAATTCTTCCTCTTGTACTATAATGTGCTGGAGGGGAATCAACAAACCCACTTCCACCCGTCCTTCTTTCACAACCCCCCCCCCCAAGCAACAGAGCAGCTGATGTATGACTCCATCAGCAGACACCCCAGGTTCTCCACCCGCCAGCCCACATACAGTTCCACTGGCAAAGTTGTAATAAAGAACAAATAAACTGTCCAACTCCCTGAGACCATGGTTTTACTCCTGACAGCTTTGTATTACAACGGCTACGGCACAGCAGGAGGCTCCTACCAGATCCGACTATTAATACACTGAATATTAAAACAAAATGCCTTTTTTTCCACAATGAACTGTGTTTAAACAACAATAACATAAAAATTAATTAAATAATTTCCCAAACTATAATTACAACACCAAACAAGATTAAACCTGTGCACCTTTTATGTTTTGCTTTTTGGACACGTTCCTATCGGTTCCTTCCTTCGTTTGCATGCCGCACTGGTGACAATCCACGTGCCAAAATACAACATTCTTAATGATGCGGGCATCACTGCAGGGGATCGCTGTCATTTCAAATATAGGATCTAAATGGCAGTAGGACCATCCAACAAGCCTCTTGCTGCTTCGCAATGGGACATGTTAACACAGAAAAATGGCAATCATGCCTTGTAGTCACACCACCAGCAAACTGTCAGTGCTACCTGGCATACTTGATCATCATACGCAGGTTCTTTGGTACCAACCCTGAAATATATCAAGTAGAAAGTATAAACAAGCTAGAGGCATGTTATGTGTATTTTAGGTGTCTACTGTAAAAGCCATATGCAAAAGTAGGTGAGAAAATTGTTCAGGGTGCAACAAGAATTGCCATTACTGACCGGAAAAAGGCATGATATAGAATGCATGAGTAGCACTCGAAACAGACAAAGAACAAGCAATGAAAGGCTACAGCTACTTGCAATCAGATTTATTTTGCAGCATGTGATCAGATATTCCGTGAAGAAAATGTTGCTCGTACAAGACGCTTCGGTGGCAAAATCAGTTATTTTTCCAGATGTCTAATACGGTATGTATTGGTGTTTCACACTATTTGACAGAAGCAAATTTTTAGACAGCCCTGGGGACTGACAGGTCCACGGAGATCTGATGAGGAAGTCTACGTGTGACTTCATTGTGTGGTTCCAGTCCCGTCAGTAAAACCCCTTTTTTCACCTCTGCTTTTCAATACCTCTGGTAGGACAAGGCGGCTAAACAAATGTAAAAATCAATTTTACAGACTCTAAAATAGATTTCAAAGTTCAATTGTTTTGCCACCATCTCAGTAAACTAAACCCCATGACCCCCATGAAAGGAACTCTATAACCTCTATAACCATGGAATATTCAGAATGGTGCACGAAACCCCATAACGCTCTCTCTTCTTTGTAATGGAATGCTGTTGTTTTCTTTAGGAGGGGAAAAATAAGGGCGTCACCGAAAAATAAAAAATTTGTAGCATCTTCTGTTTTGTGCCTTCAAGCAAACTTAACCAAATGTCTTTTAGCGCGTTCATAATTACATTTCTGTAAACACTATCCACCAGCAGTTCTGCATAGCGGATACAATTTCGCATCCCGCAATGTAAGAAATATCTCATCCGAGCCCTTGTGCTCCTGAAGGGCAGACGCAGGTTCTGCCAATATGGCGAGGGGGGGTTGACCCCTCTCTAACGCGGAGTCGAGTGACTACTGAAGACCTCTGTCTCTGTGTTTCAGATGCAGTGGGCTCAGCATGGATTTCAGCTGACCCCAAGCCTGACCCAGTTTGGCCCCGAAGACCACAGAGCTTCACCAGAGAGCACTGGAATGTTTTTCAGACACACAGATACAGTGAGCAGAGGGAGGTATGTCAGTGTAGCTTTTTCACAAATATGCAACCCCAATATGGTGCACAGGGGGTTCTCACTGAGTAACAGTCCCATGTTAGCACAGTACTGACACACGTGCACACACGCAGACACTCGCACGCAGACATGGAAATAATGACATGCAAACATTTAATGGCCCGAGAACATTTAAGCATAAGCTGTTACAGCCAGCCCACACAATACTTTCACTGAGCACTAATACATATCTGGCGAAGATCCGCCATTAAAATACTTTTAACAATTCCTATGTGGGCTGTGAGGTCTTCCAGATGACTTTATTTGATTTGCATCACGGACAGCACATATAACACACCACACATCATATGCTGTCGTGTAGAACTCCAGGATGTGATTGGGCACAAATTGCAATACACTGCGCAATGTAAAGGCTGTCCAAATTCTAGCTCTTGGATCATTTGTGAAAAAGAAGAAAAAACAAAACTAGCTTGCATCTGACTTGGAAAGGAGTAGCCCAAGGTTTCTGTTTCATTTCCCCTAAGACCGCCGTATAGTTGCAGTCTTTCAAAGCCTCTGTGATTGTTATGGTTTTCTCAGCACTTCCATTAGCAAGTAGTCAACCCCGTGTGTGTGTGTGGGGGGGGGGGGTTGGCAATGTATTGGCAGGTAATTTTTTTTATCCAAATCGTCGCTTTGGATAAAAGCGTCTGCTAAATGAATGTAATGTAATGTAATTAGGGGACAGCACATTGGATTTGAGACCTTAGTGGGCCACTGCTCTTGTACACTACTTGCATGGTATATCACTCTAGTTGTTCAAGCAAAGAAAAACAAACGCAGCTTCGGAAATGCTAGGTGTAGGTTGAGTTGCCAAGTCACTCTGAATTAGCAAGTGAACAGGGTGACCAAAGCTCCAGGATTTAAATGAGCTGTATGTCAAATGAATAGTGCGCAAGGCTATGTGCAATCTTTAATGACACAGTCCAGTATATATCTTATATTTGCCTGCATCTAGCGCTCTGTCAGTCTATTATGGGAGAACAGGAAATTATGCGGGTTTGTTGACTGATGTGACTGGAATCAAAGACACAATGTCGACCCATATTAGCCTAATGGACACCACTACTTATTGACAGGATATGACATCACAAATACATTGCTTGGATTTACCATTAAAGGTTGTATCAGCGATTTTGGGTGACGTCACTTCTGAAGCGAAATCCCAAACAAACATACTTATGAATAATTATGTTATGTTTTAAAAAATAGTGTTCAAGCATCCAGAATTATAACCACGTTAATAACGTTTGTAAGAAACCAAACCGTTTGTAAATCCGTCAAGATTTCAGCGAGATAAGAGTATTAGCGTTTGTGCAGATCATTGTGATTGGTTGGAATACTGTTTATTTTGGTTTTGAGTGGTTGGTAGTACCATTTGTTTTTGTGTACGATCTCGGAGCATAGGCTGCCTACAGAGACGCGGTTTTTTGACGGCCTGCTTATGGGGCGGGCAGCTAGCGGATCGTGAGGAAAAATCAGATGAATGTGATCATTTATGTTTCCACCCAAAATCGCTGATACAACCTTTAAATACAGAATTTTTATTTCCAAGCAGGACCGTTGTGAATACTTTCCAGTTAGTATTCAAAGTAGTTACAGTCCAGTTTCTTTGGAACGATTATGCATGCATGATTGACAATAAAGGTTTCCTTTACTCATGTGAAAAGAAAGAACGGACTGCCACTGATGATTATTTTACTGCCATGTGAGACTCAGTCTGCATGCAGTGCATGGCACAGCCAGCATTTCTGACATTGAAAATGCATTGCTGATCAGGCAACCCTGAACTAGTAAGCGGTTTTGTACATGACATACACTGACAGCTCATTTAAAAACATGTTTTGAAGGAACTAAGCAAATAACATTCATTGTGTCTTGAAAACAGCATAATAAATAACCCAGCTATACATGATACATGCCTACAATTCAAGCACAATATAAGTTTCAACAGGCTTAGATCAATGTATATTTTGACTTCTGCAGCCATACAAATGCATACAGTAAATGTACAGTGTTGAATCACCTTTAACAGGGTTTATATGAGTATAATTTATTTTATTTATGTATTCATTTATTTATCAGGGGCAATGCAGTTAACATTGTTACAGGTAAAAAACAAGCACCAGATGCACTAATTCTATCCAGAGCTAATTTGCAACCCCTGTCCCTGGTTAGGCTTTTAATAGAGACATAATGCATAATAGCAGAATATAATGTACTCTGCAGGGCTGACAGACGCTTAACAGAGTTGATGTTAACACTGAACATTCTACTGTCTACTAAATACAACAGTATTTTGTTGGATTACTTTATTATAGCTCCTAGAGTGGCTGCTAATGCAACTGCTCCTTAAGGGCTGAAAATGCTAATTCTGTACTTTATGAGTTTGACCAATTTATGTCTTATATTCAGCTTCTTTCAAATTTCCTTCCACACAAATTTATTTAAATGTAAACTATTCAATTTCTATTTTTGGGAAATCAATAACTGGTCAATAGTTTTCTTGCAACAAAACCCCACTAAACTCTATGATGTCCAGCCTGTCTGTCTCAGGGGTAGATGGAGCTAACACAGTCAACTGTTTAAGCACTCAGTGTCAATTATGGCTATCTCTGAACGTGAAATCACAAATTAAATTTGCTTCAATTGAATCTCTTAATCAACATGGACAACTTCAAATGACTATATTCCTTAAACTCCAAACCTCTAATGAATATCGTCAAGTTTACAGTGGAGAAACAGAAGAAACCCAAAAACCCCATTTCTGAACCTAATATTGAATCACATATGTACTAACAAACCACTGTAAAAAAAGATACTCACATGGATTTTCATTCTTTCTGGCAGATGCAGGGCCAGACATGAATAATATGACATATAAAATGTGCATGCCTTGCAATCGCTGATTTTATTGCATCCACACAGGACAATATTTTCTGCACATTTCTATGTCAAGACAACAAATTAACAGAGCAGTATCAAAATCTACAACTAATTTAAGATGGAATATACTGCAATACATTGTAAATATGCAAACTAGGTGGAAAATATAGTGATAAATATACAGCTATTTATTTTTAAAGAATATATTGGAATATTTGACAGCAGTAATAATTTGTATAATTACACATATTATGAAGTGTTGCAAGTCTGACCTGGTCTTGATTATAGATTTTATTTCAATATATTAAAGTAAATTCTATTTCTGTAGGGGAAACTTATATATCTTCTTACCTGCATGACAAAATCTACTTTGGTGTGTAATATTCAAATGTTGGGGTTACAATATCATATTTAATAATTTATTAGCATGTTGCTTTAAGCCATGCTGATTACCTGCCGCATATTATTTAGTTCACTACATATTCTGTATGACCATATCCCTCACTTAAAGGGAACCTGATAATTGATCAAATAATAATAATAATTGAGCACAATTTTGATCAAAATGTTTAAAAAAAAGATATTTTTTGTCTGTGTTTAGGAAGTCATAGGTTGAGCTTTTTATATAAAAATATTAGAAGTCTATGAACAGTAAAATCTATCAAATAAAATTAAAAAGAAAGACTTAAAGAGTATCAGTATTGGGTCAGTATTGATCAGTATCGGGTCACCCTAGCATTTTATAACTGAGAATACACATCTGACCATTCAGGTAATTTTAACAGATTGCACAATGCTCCTGCAGTCTTCTATGCACCTATGAATGTGTGCTGGTATCCTTGGGAGTAGATATGATCGTTTTTTGTATCTTTACCTACAAATAAATGTTGTTCAATAACTGATAGCGTAGTCCCCTTTTATCAAGTTGGTATTTTCACTCAGGGTATGGCTGTGTCAGTCTGACATCCCTGAATGGGTGCAGTGACTATTCTTGCCACTAGAGGTCAAGGTTAAATTAAAGGGGTGAAGGTCTGCAATCTATGATTGAACTTGTGTCGTTTACTTTGGTATCAGAAAATGGTCACGAAATGTCTGCTTCCATCTTCTGTGCTTTTTGAAGTAAATGCTTTATGAAATATGCTGATTTTAGCGAATCAAATGGCAACCTGGGGACCCAATCAAAATGAGACTTGAACTCCTGTTCGTTGGAACATAAAGTGCAATACATAAGTAGGCTATAGTTTGATGTAGTTTGCTAATCAGGTATTAGGTATCCGATATTTCGTGTAATGAGTTTACCTTTAACCTTGCAGCCATTTTTGAGTAAGCTAGAACTGGTCCATAGCAAATCATATTTTACATACAAACAAAAAAAAATGTATAAGCTATATATAAATGTATAAGCTATATATATATATATATATATATATGTATAAAACTATATTTTGTCTCAACTAAATTGCACTTATGTTAGGCTACTAATAACAATAATTCGTCCATGTACTAAAATTATGTTTTCATCTGCGTAAATTGGTCTTAATAATTGTCTGTTTAATTCGAACCGTGTATTGTTCCCAGGCACCTTGACCTTATTTTGACTACAGGAAAATGATTTAGTTCTGATAAAATGTAGCCTGTGTCTGCGAATCTCTGTAGTGTTCAGGTTTCCATACAACCTATTTTCTTCCGACTGGCCGCCCACTCCCTCGCGTATAGAAATACAGTCCCTTGGAGCGTGTTCCTCGCGCTTGTCCCGCTCCATCCCCTCGCGAAGTTACAGTTAAGTATACACGGGCTAGAATGACTGCGTGAGCTTACCAGGAGAAATACCGGCCAAAAATACATTGATAAACTGCAGTGCGGCACCAGGCGTATATTTTAAGAATAATATTACGTGATATGGATAAATATTTTATTCGCGTGGACGATATAAACAGTGCTTCGCTGGACAATCCGAAGCATAAAACTGCCAACCACCAAAGCGCATTACAGTTCACTTACCCCTAAAAAATAACACTGCCGACTTGTATTTAATGGATAGCCTACTTTGATTATTTTCCATCTAAAAGTATATCTCTGCTGCGATAAGGGGGGTAGCATCTTGAACCTGTCATCGTGATAGGAAATACAAATCCTTATTTATTTATTCTTCTTTAGCCTAAGTAAAACGTTGACGGCACTACACTTTAAAGCGCAATTGTAATTATTTAATATAGGCGTTTTCCCACTTACCTCGTTTAAACATGTTGGAGATATTTATTTCTTCTGTCGTTTTCTGATGGTCATAAAATCTGGTATTCCTGTTAAAGCGTGGGTCTCATTTTTATGGGGCTTGTATAATTCCCCGTAATAATTCAGGCAATTGTCTTTATTTTGTTCTTGTGCTCTCCGACTTGGTTCCCTTTGAGACGTTGTTTTGAAGATATTGTCTGACTGGTTGCATATTACAATGCAAGTCCGCGAAGTCCCGGGCCTAAAATGAAATCCAAGAATCCGAATGTATTCCCAAAGGAACGACTGCAGGCATTAAGGTCTGTTTTCCGAACCTTTGGGTTAGCTTTATTCCGCTAATAACCAAAAAGCATAGGCTACACACTCTCACACGCGCGCAACGTTGTCTTTTCACGGAAGCATCTTGCTGCTCTGCTCAATCCAAACTGACCCACATTGCCCACCATCAGGTTATTGGCATAGCAACTAAATCAGAAAATACTCCTTAGGTTTTCGGTTTGCGAAATCCACAACATGTTCACTGAAAAGTCTAATCGCTTTTTTTGGGATACAGATGGGATATCAAATTAATTTACCGTGCAGGAGTTTATAACATTGATTCAAATGCAACTAGCAGGCGATATCAATAATGAAAACAAGCATACACAAATCCTTCCGTGTTCAATTTTCCTTCTGTCGTAAACTGATCAAATTATCTCTTTCAGAAGATTGGCTGCAGGCTATTTCTCATCCCCAAATCTCCAGGATACGCATTGTTTACTGTACGCGACTTATGTTCGTTATAGAAACAAGCGACTGTCAGCAGGACATCAGGAATTAGAAACGTCAGGAAGTAAATCGTTCTCGGTTTTCCTTCTCCTTAATTCTGGATGCTTCCAGGCAACACTTCTGTCACTTCTCCTTTCGTGATTTTGTCGAGTGACAACGGTAACTAGAGTGAAGCGGGAATGTTGCTTTCGCTTTGCTTCTTCTCCCTCCGTCAACGGGTCTTTGCGCCTCTCTGTTTTGATTGATACAAGGGTAGAAGCGGTACCTGGCTTCCGCTTTATTTGACGTCCGATGACTCTAAAAATGGGACTAAATGACAGACTGCCTACTGGAGGTGCTCGGTGGGTTAACCATAACGTTAGTTTTTTGCTGTCCTCCGAGATGTCCCCGTCGTCTTACTCCCCTCAGCTTTCGATCCGATCTGTTAAAATCTAGACTTTCTTACTTAGGCTACCAGTTACCACAACTTGTTTGTTTGACAGTGCCTGTTCGTATTGACCATTGGCTTCTGGAACGGATGAGTTGAATTTGAATTCCTATAAGGGCAAATAATAAAAATGACCCGGCGCTCAGCTAGCACTCAGAGGGATCCTTTAGCGATCAATCCTGTCACTATTTTGTTTTCATTGTTGCCGTTTATTAACAGAGAGCTTATAGAATCATAATAAATCAACGAGGACAACAGCCCACGGGAAGCACTTCAATCGTTTCCCCTCCAGTGTGAGAAAGAAGACTGCTGTGATATTAAAATTATATGATAAAGCTTTCTATTTGCTTTTCGTAAGAGTTCAAATACCAACCAACGACTCTCTCTCTCTCTCTCTCTCTCTCTCTCTCTCTCTCTCTCTCTCTCTCTCTCTCTCTCTGTTCAAAAATGCTATATTGGCATGACATATTTTAAAATACATATTGCCAAAGCGTAATCATAACAACAATAAAAGTAACAACAACAAAAACAATAAATATAAAGATTAAAATAACATAGACATAAATTGTATACTACTATTATTAGTATTAACAATAGTAATACTATGAATATTTACATAATACACTAACATACATACATATAGCCTACACATACATACGCATCCACATGTACATTTATTGGTGGGTTTAGGGGTGACTGCTGTCACTCTGGCTATGGCAGGCAGCCACAAATTGTGCTGCCAAATTTGCACAGCATCTTTCCTCACCAAGAAGGATTTGTAATAGTAGGGTTTCAGGTAAGTTTGGGAAGTTTGGTTGTGTGGTTTTAAATTTTATAAAAAAATCTTCTCTAATTTCTCCTGCTATTGGTATAGCAGGGCTTTATGGTGGAGTGGGTTTGGATTACTTTGTTTTAAATGAGCCCAGAATTTTAATGCTCGTTTTTGTACATCGATAATTATTGGATAAAAGCCTAATTCTGCCCTGCATGCATTGTTTGGAGTTTTTCTATGTCATTTTGAAATGTTTTTGCAGGGATTCTTCCCATTTGGTGTAATCCTGCTTGGTATTGGGACCCTGCACTTCACTACCATAAAGAGCAATTGGTTTTATTACACTTTCAAATATTTTAATCAAAATTTTAATGGGTGGGTTTAAATTGTAGAGCTTCCTCTTTATAGTGTAAAAAGCCCTGCGTGTCTTCTCCTTCAATGCATTCACTGCCAGGTCAAACCTCCCAGACGCACTGATGATCAGACCCAGGTAGGTGTAATTAGTGGTGTGTTCTATGGTGCTGTTGCCTAAATTAAAGTAGTACTTATTTGCCTGAGATCTAGCCTTCTTCTGGAATATCATGACTCTGGTCTTATTCATGTTCACTGTCAGGGCCCAGGTCTGGCAGTGCTGCTCCAACAGATCCAGGCTCTGCTGAAGCCCTTTTGTCTGTGGGGGACAGCAGGAGGAGGTCATCTTTGACTTCAGTGTCATGAAGAGTGAGGCCAGGGACTGTAGACTGTTCCAACATGGTGGCTAATTCATTTATATAGATGTTAAAGAGTGTTGGACTCAGACTGCAGCCCAGTCTCACTCCACGCCCTTGAGTGAAGAATACAGTCTTTTTGTTTCCAATTTTTACTGTTTTCTGAGTACATTTGTTCTCTCTTGTTTGGCCAGTGCTGTACAGTACCATATTTGACAACATAATCTGATATTGTTTTTTTAAAACCCGTTTAATCCATTTAAAGAATATATCTTAAAGAGTGATTTTGGATGACAATTTTCAAGACTTAATAGTGTCGACTGCCGAGACTAATTGCACATTTTTATTTACAGATTTACAAAAGAAGTCCAGTGACCATTGCAGACAGATTGTTTGAACTCAGTATGCAGTTCTGCAGAAACATCTGACAAGAAACCCTGCAACCATCGTACAATTTGGGAGTAGTGGGGTCAGTTACAATTTAGTTTTAATCCCAGCCACAGAGGGGATAAGCGATTCTTTCCTTTTGCAATCTGGGCCAGTCCCTGCAGGGGAGTTTATTGATAGAACGAGTGATGCTGCTAAAAACCCACCAATGGGCGATGATAGGTTTCTTGTGCAGTTTTATCTGTCCTGTTCAGATGGCGACTGGCTTAAACGGTGCTGCAGATTTATCAGTTGAAGAATCTTTATGCCCTTAATTTCAAACGCAGCATAACCAGGCCTCTCCACTCAGACATTAAGGGTTTTTTGCAGTCTTTTGCTCTCTTGTAATTTTTCTCTGATATCCTTTATTTACTCCACGCTTTTCTATTCTAAATTGCAAGTGTTGCAAAGCTCATGTGTAAAATTGAGTAATTACGGTAAAAAATGAGCTGTCTGCGTGGGAGGTTGGCAGGTGGTTCATTAGCGACATCGGTGAGTTCGAGCTGCACAACTGGGGACTTCATTGAGACCCTTTGCAGAAAAGTTTTGGCTTTGCTAACAAACATAGCTGAAACAGCTAACTACAACAATAATGTTTTAACTTTTAATTGTAGGCTATGTTTATCATTCAGTAGCCTAACGAAAAGTAAGCAGAACTATTACTTCCAAGCAGATTGTTTTTGACTGTGGTCCTGGTGTTGTGCCGTATTTTTACCAGGGGGTGCCCTAAAAACATCAACCATAGTCAAAAAAACTATTTAAAAAAAGATTATAGTCTAGTTAAGTGTGTAAGCATATTTCTGATGTTTTTTTTTTTATTGCATAGAAAACACAACCTTCAATGCTTAACGTTAACTCCTTTCAAAACAATATTTAATTTTGCCATATGTAGCCTATGCATTATGTCACGTTTTATCCTATGTTCATTGAATGCATCCGGCAAATAACTAAAAAAAATAGTTGAGTACAGTCGTGGCACATTTTCAAGTACAACAACTAAGACATAAACACGCAAGCTACCTTGCATTCAAAACCTTTTTTTCCCCCTCACTCAGGCTATGATTGAGAAATAACTGTTACGATCCCGGTAAAGGTTTGGACCTAAATGCACGACTGAGGCAGAAAATAAAGGAAAGGAGTATTTATTCAAGTTAGTGTTGGGGTAGTCCCAACACTGTACAGGAATGACAAAGACATAGTATTACACAGGGACTGTTAGGAAGCCCGGGACGGGCTGCTCCAAGCCGGAGCTGGGCTGGCAGGTCTGGAACGTTTCGTTCCAAGCCGGAACTGGACTGGACTGGAACTGGACCGGGAGGTCCACACTGGAATTAGGGTCTGGAACAGATTTGTTCCAAACCGGAACTGGACTGGAACTGGAACTGGACCGGGAGGTCCACACTGGGAACAGAGTCTGGAACGGATTGTTCCAAACCGGAACTGGACTGGACAGGTAGGTGCACAGCTCACACCTGGACTGGAACTAGCTGGGGAGCGCCTCACTACGGCAGGACAGGAACTGGACCGGAATGACTGCACCGGTACAGAACAAAACAAGCAGTAGGGGTTAGTGCAAGGGAAGGCACGGAAATGACCGGGAGGTTCTCACGGAGGAGCAGGGCTTGATAGGTAGGTGGTTGGTGAAGCACGGCAGGGCTGGGTAGTGTGGCGTAGCTGCGGTAGGTCCGGAAGGAGCTGCCTGGTCTCCAGAGCTCCAGGAGCCGGCGCCGAAGAACTAGTTGGCTTCTTCGGTCGGACAGGAACAACTGGAGGGTAGCCAGGTAACAAGCCAACCCGGAGCCTACACGAGCTGGAGGTGGAGGTACCGCAACACACACAACGAAAACGGGGGGAAACGAACACTGCCACGGGAGAATGGGAGCTGGGTTAGATGGAGGAGAAGGGAAACAGGTTAGCTGCATGCACCACAGGAATTGATGAGGAGGTAAACTACCAGACTGTAGTTAGGAGCGGAACCCAAGCTGCAAGGGGATAATATCCCACAACCAAGCGAGTAGTTCGTAGTACACGACCAGGGAAACAACGAGCATTAACACCGCGTGACGATAGTTAAGCGAACAGTAAACAGGGTCTGAAGGGTTAGACATGTAATGAACCGACAAAGCAGGGGAGACAGCAGGTGGGTTAAATAAGGGAGTGAGATTGGAATTAACAAGGCACAGGTGCGGAAAGTAACTGGGAGTGCTTGCTAATTAGACAGGTGAGGAATGCAAGAAACGAGAGGGGAAGGTGATAGGCGGAAACTAAAGTGGGAAACAAAGAGAGCCAAACAGAGGGGAAACGCCCAGCCTGAAGCAGAGGGAAAACACGGACAGGGAATCCAACAAGACACGGAGGGACATGACAAAAACCGGGAAAACGGACTGGAAGGGAACGGAACGTTACAGTACCCCCCCCTAAAAAGGACGCCTCCTGGCGTCCAACAGCAACACCACCGGAGGAAGAGGGCAGGAACGTTCAGGAGGTCGGCCACAGTGCGGACTGAACCGTACAGGGGGCCAGACGTGGCGCGGGCGGAGCCGCTCAGGAGGCCGGCTGTGGAGCGGGCGGAACCGCTCAGGAGGCCGGCTGTGGCGCGGGCGGAACCGCTCGGGAGGCCGGCTGTGGCGCGGGCGGAACCGCTCAGGAGGCCAGCCGCGGCGCGGGCGGAACCGTTCAGGAGGCCAGCCGTGGCGCGGGCGGAACCGCTCAGGAGGCCGGCGGCGTAGCGGGACTGGAAGAGAGGAATGGAGCGGGACTGAATGACTGGAACGGGGCGGGACTGGATGACTGGAACGGGGCGGGACTGGATGACAGAAACGGGGCGGGACTGGGGGACTGGAACGGGGCGGGACTGGGGGACTGGAACGGGGCGGGGCTGGGGGACTGGAACGGGGCGGGACTGGGGGACTGGAACGGGGCGGGACTGGGGGACTGGAACGAGGAGGGACTGGGGGACTGGAGCGAGGAGGGACTGGGGGACTGGAACGAGGAGGGACTGGGGGACTGGAACGAGGAGGGACTGGGGGACTGGAACGAGGAGGGACTGGGGGACTGGAACGAGGAGGGACTGGGGGACTGGAACGAGGAGGGACTGGGGGACTGGAACGAGGAGGGACTGGGGGACTGGAACGAGGAGGGACTGGGGGACTGGACCGAGGAGGGACTGGGGGACTGGAACGAGGAGGGACTGGGGGACTGGAACGAGGAGGGACTGGGGGACTGGAACGAGGAGGGACTGGGGGACTGGAACGAGGAGGGACTGGGGGACTGGAACGAGGAGGGACTGGGGGACGGGAACGTGGCGGGACGGGGGGGCTGGAACGTGGAGGGACTGGGGGACTGGAACGAGGAGGGACTGGGGGACTGGAACGAGGAGGGACTGGGGGACTGGACCGAGGAGGGACTGGGGGACTGGACCGAGGAGGGACTGGGGGACTGGACCGAGGAGGGACTGGGGGACTGGACCGAGGAGGGACTGGGGGACTGGAACGAGGAGGGACTGGGGGACTGGAACGAGGAGGGACTGGGGGACGGGAACGTGACGGGACGGGGGGGCTGGAACGTGGCGGGACGGGAGGGCTGGAAAGTGGCGGGCCGGGAGGGCAGGAAGGGGAACGGACAGGAGGGCTGGAAGGGGAACGGACAGAAGGGCTGGAAGGGGAACGGACAGGAGGGCTGGAAGGGGAACGGACAGGAGGGCTGGAAGGGGAACGGACAGGAGGGCTGGAAGGGGAACGGACAGGAGGGCTGGAAGGGGAACGGACAGGAGGGCTGGAAGGGGAACGGACAGGAGGGCTGGAAGGGGAACGGACAGGAGGGCTGGCAGGGGAACGGATAGGAGCGGCGATGACAGCATCCCCCTGGAAACAGGAGGCGGTAACGACTGTCTCGCCCAGGAAGCAGGAGGCGGCGACTGCTGCATCGCCCAGGAAACAGGAGGCGGCGATGACTGCATCGCCCTGGAAACAGGAGGCGGCGACGACTGCATCGCCCTGGAAACAGGAGGCGGCGACTGCCGCGTCGCCCTGGAAACAGGAGGCGGCGACGACTGCATCGCCCAGGAGGCAGAAGGCGGCGACTGCTGCATCGCCCAGGAAACAGGAGGCGGCGACGACTGTATCGCCCTGGAAACAGGAGGCGGCGACTGCCGCGTCGCCCTGGAAACAGGAGGCGGCGACGACTGCATCGCCCAGGAGGCAGGAGGCGGCGACTGCTGCATCGCCCAGGAAACAGGAGGCGGCGATGACTGCATCGCCCTGGAAACAGGAGGCGGCGACTGCCGCGTCGCCCTGGAAACAGGAGGCGGCGACGACTGCATCGCCCAGGAGGCAGGAGGCGGCGACTGCTGCATCGCCCAGGAAACAGGAGGCGGCGACGACTGCATCGCCCTGGAAACAGGAGGCGCCGACTGCCGCGTCGCCCTGGAAACAGGAGGCGGCGACTGCCGCGTCGCCCTGGAAACAGGAGGCGGCGACTGCCACGTCGCCCTGGAAACAGGAGGCGGCGACTGCCACGTCGCCCTGGAAACAGGAGGCGGCGACTGCCACGTCGCCCTGGAAACAGGAAGCGGCGACGACTGCATCGCCCTGGAAACAGGAGGCGGCGACTGCCGCGTCGCCCTGGAAACAGGAGGCGGCGACGACTGCATCGCCCAGGAGGCAGGAGGCGGCGACTGCTGCATCGCCCAGGAAACAGGAGGCGGTGACGACTGCATCGCCCTGGAAACAGGAGGCGGCGACTGCCGCGTCGCCCTGGAAACAGGAGGCGGCGACTGCCGCGTCGCCCTGGGAACAGGAGGCGGCGACTGCCACGTCGCCCTGGAAACAGGAGGCGGCGACTGCCACGTCGCCCTGGAAACAGGAAGCGGCGACGACTGCATCGCCCAGGAGGCAGGAGGCGTCGACGACTGCATCGCCCTGAAGGCAGGAAGCGGCGAAGGGCTCCTCGCCCTGGGGACGGGCGACGACCATCACATCATTGCCCTGGAGAGGGGCGGTGGAGGCCGTATCTTTGCCCTGGGTACGGGCGGCGAGCAACGTCCGCGTAACCTGCTCTGACAGGCCCCTTAGCAGCTCAAACATCCCATCAAGACGGCGGCCCCGTCGATCACCCGCCGCGGTCTGGCAGGCGAGGGCGTGACGGATCTGCCCTAAAACATCGTCTTGGGAGCTGGGGGGAGCGATGGAGCCTGTATTATCGCCCTGGGGAAGGGCAGCGGAAAAAGACTCCTCGTCCAGGGAGCTGCCGGCAAGCGACGTCTGCGAAACTTGCTCCGCCAGACCCTTCAGCACCTCCAACACGTGATCCACCCGGCGGTCCAGTAGATCGTCGGTCGCGGATTGGGAGGCGAAGGCGTGACGGAACTGCTCCACAGCGTCGTCTTGGGAGCTGGAGGGAGCGACGACGACTGCATAGTCACCCTGGGGACGGGCAGCGGTGACCGTAACATCGCCCTGAGGGCTGGCCGGCGGTGACTGTGTAGCCTTGGAGGCCGGCCGGTGGGGACGGCGATGGCGTCGCCTTGGAGACCGGCCTGTGGTGACGGCGAGTGCGTCGCCCTGGAGGCCGGCAGTCCTAGCATCGCCCGGGCCTTGGCTCTCACCCAGGCACTGGCTCAGGTGCTTCTCCAGAGCATCCTGGCAGGCCAGTTCGTAACGGGACTGCCTAGCAGCATAGCGGCCGAAGGCGGGGTGGAGCGGGGACAGGAAGTCGGCTAGGTCCTTTTCTGGTCGGTTCATTCTGTTACGATCCCGGTAAAGGTTTGGACCTAAATGCACGACTGAGGCAGAAAATAAAGGAAAGGAGTATTTATTCAAGTTAGTGTTGGGGTAGTCCCAACACTGTACAGGAATGACAAAGACATAGTATTACACAGGGACTGTTAGGAAGCCCGGGACGGGCTGCTCCAAGCCGGAGCTGGGCTGGCAGGTCTGGAACGTTTCGTTCCAAGCCGGAACTGGACTGGACTGGAACTGGACCGGGAGGTCCACACTGGAATTAGGGTCTGGAACAGATTTGTTCCAAACCGGAACTGGACTGGAACTGGAACTGGACCGGGAGGTCCACACTGGGAACAGAGTCTGGAACGGATTGTTCCAAACCGGAACTGGACTGGACAGGTAGGTGCACAGCTCACACCTGGACTGGAACTAGCTGGGGAGCGCCTCACTACGGCAGGACAGGAACTGGACCGGAATGACTGCACCGGTACAGAACAAAACAAGCAGTAGGGGTTAGTGCAAGGGAAGGCACGGAAATGACCGGGAGGTTCTCACGGAGGAGCAGGGCTTGATAGGTAGGTGGTTGGTGAAGCACGGCAGGGCTGGGTAGTGTGGCGTAGCTGCGGTAGGTCCGGAAGGAGCTGCCTGGTCTCCAGAGCTCCAGGAGCCGGCGCCGAAGAACTAGTTGGCTTCTTCGGTCGGACAGGAACAACTGGAGGGTAGCCAGGTAACAAGCCAACCCGGAGCCTACACGAGCTGGAGGTGGAGGTACCGCAACACACACAACGAAAACGGGGGGAAACGAACACTGCCACGGGAGAATGGGAGCTGGGTTAGATGGAGGAGAAGGGAAACAGGTTAGCTGCATGCACCACAGGAATTGATGAGGAGGTAAACTACCAGACTGTAGTTAGGAGCGGAACCCAAGCTGCAAGGGGATAATATCCCACAACCAAGCGAGTAGTTCGTAGTACACGACCAGGGAAACAACGAGCATTAACACCGCGTGACGATAGTTAAGCGAACAGTAAACAGGGTCTGAAGGGTTAGACATGTAATGAACCGACAAAGCAGGGGAGACAGCAGGTGGGTTAAATAAGGGAGTGAGATTGGAATTAACAAGGCACAGGTGCGGAAAGTAACTGGGAGTGCTTGCTAATTAGACAGGTGAGGAATGCAAGAAACGAGAGGGGAAGGTGATAGGCGGAAACTAAAGTGGGAAACAAAGAGAGCCAAACAGAGGGGAAACGCCCAGCCTGAAGCAGAGGGAAAACACGGACAGGGAATCCAACAAGACACGGAGGGACATGACAAAAACCGGGGAAAACGGACTGGAAGGGAACGGAACGTTACAATAACGGTCATTTCAATCTGTTTACGTGCATTTGGTGTCTTTTACCGAAGTAATTCATATGTTTTAGGCTATTACTATTTTGCATAATTTACCATAGGCTACATATTTCATGTCTGAAATTACAGCGTCCAATAACTCAGTACTTTCTGTCACGTCCCGTGCCTCTACGTTGTCTTAGTCTGTTCCTGGTTTTCCCTTTTCCCCATTTTGTGTCTCCACTTACCGCACCTGATATGTGTTTCCTCATTATGTTTCATCTCACCTGTTCCTCGTTCTCTCTTCATTAGTCTGGCATATAGTCTCCCCTGTTTCTTTGTTCTGTGCCAGATCGTCTTGTGCCCTGCTTTCGTGCTTGTTTCAGTCTTTCCAGCGGTCTGCTCCCTGCCTGTGTAGCGGGTGTAGCTCGGCTATTTCGCTAGTAAGCACAGTGAGGTGCAGTAAAAGCGAAGGCCTTGTAGCAGGTTACCGTGACAACACTCTCTGGCGACGCAACCCCCAGGGTCAAAATAACGATGTTACCCTTAGCTATCGGCGATGTCGTCTTTAGCTGATTGGTAACGCGTTCGCTTACGGGTGAGAGGAGCAGGGTTCAAATCTCACCTTGGACTTCTGAGTAAGAAAAAGCTTCTCTCTTTCTATACGGTTACATTGATGTCTGTTGACCCGGATCAGGATCGAATAAAAAGTGGTTGCTGCGGAGTTTGAAATGGAGGGGGAGTCAAAGGGGGGTGAGTGTAGCGGGTGTAGCTCAGCTATTTCGCTAGTAAGCACAGTGAGGTGCAGTAAAAGCGAAGGCCTTGTAGCAGGTTACCGTGACAACACTCTCTGGCGACGCAACCCCCAGGGTCAAAATAACGATGTTACCCTTAGCTATCGGCGATGTCGTCTTTAGCTGATTGGTAACGCGTTCGCTTACGGGTGAGAGGAGCAGGGTTCAAATCTCACCTTGGACTTCTGAGTAAGAAAAAGCTTCTCTCTTTCTATACGGTTACATTGATGTCTGTTGACCCGGATCAGGATCGAATAAAAAGTGGTTGCTGCGGAGTTTGAAATGGAGGGGGAGTCAAAGGGGGGTGAGTGTAGCGGGTGTAGCTTGGCTATTTCGCTAGTAAGCACAGTGAGGTGCAGTAAAAGCGAAGGCCTTGTAGCAGGTTACCGTGACAACACTCTCTGGCGACGCAACCCCCAGGGTCAAAATAACGACGTTACCCTTAGCTATCGGCGATGTCGTCTTTAGCTGATTGGTAACGCGTTCGCTTGCGAGTGAGAGGAGCGGGGTTCAAATCTCACATTGGACTTCTGAGTAAAGTAAGCTTCTCTCTTTCTATACGGTTACACCTGCTCCTCATTCCTGTTTCAGTCCTGTGTCACCCGTCCAGTTCCTGTTCTCCTGCCTGTCCTGCCTGTTCCTGTCCAGCCCTGCTCCAGTCCTCCTGCTCGCCTGGCCTTCCCTGTCCTAGCCCTGCTCCTACCCTTCACCCTCCTGTTCCCCTGCTCTGATGGATTCCCCGGTTCTGACCCCTGCCTGTTCCTGGACTTCGCTTTTGCTCATTCTACATTGCCCTGTTTGCTGGACACTGACCCCTGCCTGGAACTGACCATGTATCTGCCCTGCCTGTATTGCTCTATTTTGCTGGACTTTGACCTTTTTCTGTTGACTTTTTGTAACACCTATTCCCATTACTTTTGGTGTCTGCGAGTGGTTCCGATCAGTTCTCATAACAACTTTCCATTTTCTGTGCAAAAAGAAGCTCTGAAGTCTGCTGGTGCAACAGATCGGCGATTGCATTTCGTTTACATTTGATGTGCGCAAAAACCATGACATAATTCAAATGAAAATTCAAAAGGCCACTTTGTGTTTTCATTTTCACATTAATGTACACACTTTATCTGACAATTTGAAAATGTTAATGCAACTCCATTTGACATTTAATTTTTCTCGCCCTCTATGACACAACCTCGCCATAATGTAAATGAAAATGAAAAACCACATTTGCATTAGCAGTTTATTATTGTAATCACATGATCCATGACAAAAAGGAAATGATAATTCAATTTGCCATTTAACATATCGTTTTCAAGCTTTTGCGGCACAAGAGTGACATAATTCAAATGCAATGGCATTGCATCCATTTACATTATCATTTCCACGTGGTCATGCAAAAACCCTGCCAAAACTCCGAACTGAAAATGCTAAATGTTGTCTGATTTCGGTTGACAGGAAGTTACCAGGCTAGATAGTGATATTTCATAGTTCTCTGTGTTTGGGTATTATAGGCTAAATGATAAGAATTAAAAAGGAAATGAGGTAGCCTAAAAGTTACGACGAGCCATGGCTAGCCCAATGTTAACTAAGTTAACTTTAGCCGAGTTCCCCTGCTTTCGTTAATCTGGTGCGGTAACTAGCCGATAGTCTAATGTTACGGATTTGGTACCATTTCCACCGTGGGCATTTGCATAAGGATTTATATTAATTATTGTTTTCTTTTAGATAGCCTTACCCTTCGGCTATGTGCAGAGCAAAGGTAATGTAGTCCACAGAAAGCCTGAGACAGCGATCGGAATGAGACACAGCCTAAGCCAATAGCCTACTAAATAAAATTTAAATAAAATTTTTCTCGCCCTCTACGACACAACCCTGCCATAATTTAAATGAAAATGAAAAAACACATTTGCATTAGCAGTTTCGTAGTGTAATCGCATGAAAACGCATATAAAAAAAATATATACAGTTGCACTCAAAATTATTCAACCGCCTTCACTTTTTGCTTTATTGTGTTGTAGATTTAATTTTAAATGGATAAAATTTTTGCCCATCAATCTACACCCAATAACCCATAATGACAAAGTGAAAACATGTTTTTAGAAATTTTTGCAAATGTATTAAAAATCAAAAACTGAAATCTCTCATGTGCATAAGTATTCAAACCCTTTGCTTTAATGTATTTTTAAAGTATCATATTTCATATTTGGTTGCATATCCTTTGCATGCTGTTACTTCCTGAAGTCTGTGACCCATCAACATCAAAAGACTTTCAATATCTTATTTTCAGGTACTGTTACAAGCGATACTATAACCTCTCTGCATTTGAATGGCTCTCTATGGGAATTGGGGGGTGAGACTAGATTCAGTATGCAACAGTATGGTACACATGACTGGTTTGGGGCTCGTTTGATACCTTAGACCCTTGATAACTTACAGCCATTTCGCCAGTCATGTGTTCCATACTGTACCAGCATAATTTACAGCTGAATCTATCTATCTGAAATATCAATTTAAAATTAAATCTACAACACAATAAAGTGTGCAAAAAGTGAAGGGGGTTGAATAATTTAGAGTGCAACTGTATATAGTGTATATATATAATAATCCATGTCAGTATTGGCACAGTGACATTATTCTCAGTCTTTTAAGAACATAGGCTACAGAATAATTTTAATTTAAATAGGTCTATCATTCAGTCAGAACTAGAGCCCTAAGCATTTATTTTATTGATAGGCTGCTTATTTTATTTTAGTGACATGGAATATAGGCTAATATGGAATGTAATAGCCCAATGTTGGCTTATCACACAGCCCTGTCTAAGGCAAACTGGTGAACGTAAATCTATTGCCTCTTACGGCAAGTCCTCCCTGCTGTTAAGGTTAAGTTAGTTAATAATGAGCTGGCTATAGGCTCATCTTAACGTTTAGGCTACCTCGGTTCCTTTCTTGTTTTTAGCATTTAGCCTATAATCCCCAAACACAGAGAACTAGGATATGTCACTATCTAGCCTGGTAGGCTAAGTTGTGGTAACTGCATGACAAAGAAAATCATTCATAGACAAGCATTGAAGTTGAACCATAAGTTCAGTGGTTTGAATGGTCCCCTGTAACGCCCCTTTCCTCGAGGCCCCAAAATGATAATGTAAACGGATGCAATGCCATTGCATTTGAATTATGTCACCCTTGTGCCGCAAAAGCATGAAAACTATATGTTAAATGGAAAATTGAATTATCATTTCCTTTTTGTCATGGATCATGTGATTGCAATAAGAAACTGCCAATGCAAATGTGGTTTTTCATTTTAATTTAAATTATGGCATGGTTGTCTAGTAGAGGGCGAGAAAAATTAAATGTGAAATGGATTTGCATTAACATTTTCAAATAGTCAGATAAAGTGTGTACATTAACTTGAAAATGCAAAGTGGTCTTTTGCATCTTCATTTTAATTATGTCATGGTTTTTGCGCACATCGAATGTAAACGAAATGCCATTGCCGATTTGCATTTTCATTTGAATTTTGGCACGGATATGCTTCCATACATAACAATACCCACAGTGCCTTGTCAAATGTTCCCCACTGGCTACATACAGGCGTCCGGGCTGAGCTAGGCTTGCCTAGTTTTGTTTTCAATAGTGTGTATCAGTCGATTTAGATCCAGACTACAAAACACTAGATAAACATACTAATTTTCATATGAGTGTGCGATAACAGAGATGTTGAATAATGTGAAATTCGAGTGAAACCATCTGTTATGAGCGTGGGAACAGACACTGTACATAAGGTTAGGCGTTCCATTACATAAAGAGTGTGTGTGTGTGTGCGTGCGTGTGTGTGTGTGTGTGTGTGTGTGTGTGGAGGGGGAGGCGGGACTTGAATGTCTGTGTGCCTGAATCAGCATGTTGGGGAAACCCTCTATTATGCATTTAAGGGAAGTGTGAATTTTGAAATAGGCTGGAAGGGAATTCAAGCACAGTAAAATGTCAGGTGTTGATTCATATGTGATGTGTATGGATATATACATTTGTGGAATTCAAGCATAATAAGTTTTTAACTTTTTTTTTGGGGGGGGGGGGGCATCTGCTTAATAGCAGGCCAGTTTAAAAAAGAAAGCAGGGGAAGAATGGTGGTGTGCCTGTGAGATTTATACCTGGCCACAGCACAGTGGAGCGAACTGACCAGCATTCCTAAAAAAAGAGGTTTGGGGGGGGGGCGGGGGGGGGGTAAAAACAGATTTTTAAAAAAGGGAAAGCCAAAGATGTCTTTTCCCATCAGATACAGGGAATACAATACTCTTATATAGAGAGGATTGGGGGAAAAGTAAGATGCAAAAGTGGTTGTTTAAACACGGGACAGTTGAAGAGAAAGGGAGCAAGGAGATTAATAAGGGAAAGGATGGGAAAGACAAGAAGTCAAGACAGGGGTGCAAAGAGGAGCAAATAAAGGAGGAGTGGAGGTCCCGGGGGAGCACAGACGGGGGGAGTGTGGCAGTAATTAGTGCAGGTGGACAGGTGATGGATGAAGGGGTCAGGGAAGTAGAGAGAGCTGCCCCATGCTGTACTGTGTGCCACAGTGTGGCTCCATCAACAAGCGCACCGACATGGCCTCCACCTCATCTCCCACAGGGTGGAGGGTGCCAATTAGTCTCCATAACGACTGTCGCCATGGCGAACTGAACCCTGGGAGGAGAGGTAAAGTACAGGCAATCATCATGCGATCCTCTAGTGGCCCCCAACTACGCATTGTCAGCATGTTAGCAAAAACAGCTAACGCCTCGGCCTGCGACTGGTTACTTATCTGTATTGTGTGTTTTGTTGTTATTCGCTAACCCCCACCATCAATTCATGGGATTTCACGTGAGTCCTCTCACTAGGAAGTAAATGGTCTGCCTCAGAAGAATACAGGGAAGGGATAGGCTGAAATTGAAAACCAGGAACTTACTACATTTCAGACTGTTGTCTCTGAATAAGCATAAGGCTCAAGATGAGCACAGCCCCAACAGTTCTGGATTTGGCAGAGCAGATAGAACACGGAGGCGAGTGATGTCACTCCTTCTGGCCACATATCAGAGCCCAACAGCACTGTACACGATGGATGAGTCCATCAAAGGCTGTCTAATCTCACAATGACCACAGGTATTTATAGAATATTTTAATAATCCTCTTCAGGTCATCTACACTCAATTGACAATCTGAGCCCTGCTGCAACTGTTACAGTATGTGTCCAATATGTATCAAATGTGTTTTATAAGAGTAAAATATACTCCATCAGCATTGAATTAACACTCACATTCTATTGTGACTGTGGTACGACTCACGTCTTTTTTTCAGAGAGTAGTTAGAGGAATTGGTGATCTGTGGGTACATTGCTGTTGGTAGCAATGTATTCCACTTGGTTTAAGGGTTTGATTCCCCTAGGACCTGAGCAAGTTTTAATTATTCAAGGACTTATCAGGCTGTATAAATGAACAACAGAGTAGCCATGGGGTTTGGGGGCCTGAAAAACAAGTAGGTTTCTATCCACGCGAATCAGGATGGTAGGAAGAGAGTGTTGTTGTTGTTCTTCTTCTCCTTCTCCTTCTTCTTTGTATTATTAATAGGGTGCCAAGTCTCTATTGTTTTTGGATTCTTCTTCCTCCCCTGCCGTCCATTCAGAGATTGCTCAAAACTCAACAGTTTTGGCAGGCTGGTATGTATCGGGCTTATCAGTAGGGAGCTTATTGGGCACTTGTTTGTACATTAGGAGATTATTCAAAACATGACTAACACATTAAACTTTGTATATAATTGGTAAAATATTTAACATTAAACTTTTCATGTGTTAAACATATTCGTGTTGATTAGCAGGATCATCTCTCTAGAGCAGTGTTTCTCAACCCTGGTCCTGGAGGGCCGCAGGCTATGCTGGTTTTCGGTGTTACTCGGTATTTAATTGATCAATTAAAGCAGCCAATAACACAGTTCATTCACCACACCTAGTTTCTTAGGTCTGAATTGGTTGCCGATATTAAGGCAAAAACAAAAAACAGCATACACTGTGGCCCTCCAGGACCAGGGTTGAGAAACACTGCTCTAGAGAGCCTTACAGCACATTACTTAAAGTACAAATGACGATACACCCAACATATTGTAGAATGAACCATAAGATTTCCAGTAAAACTCCAGTCTGTGTTCACCATTAATACCAAGCAATTTTGGATGTACAACAAGCTGTAGAATGCAAAGTTTGTATTCCAATTGTAAAAGATTCATAGGGGCTTTTTGGAGATACAAACAGTCAATAAATTGAGTACAGTTTTTAAAATTCAATAGAGATATCTGCAGATATCTGAATCTTGGTCCCCATACAAAGCAGTAACATGAATCATGATTGAGCAGATACCACCGTCCTACAAACATTTCTACAGTTCTACATCATCAGCAAGTACAGCCCATACAGAACCTACTCTTTCACAGTAGCACTGGCCTCATTCAATCAAAACCAAATCATTTTCTTTAACCCCTTCACGCAGAGGCTTAATTTGACCCATTTTTGTACCCTTCTGTTTAAAGCTTTATAACTCCAGATGTCAACGTTACACAAACACCTATAATGGCTTACATTAAAGAAGACGCTTGTACAATTTATTATCATACCTTAAATTCATTCATTTTCTTAATTGATATGTAAATGATATGCAGTGAATGCACCAGCACCAGTGAAAAGCAAAGTTCTACCACTCTAGTTTACAGTGAACCCCTGGGAGTCACCTATGTGAATAAGGTAAAACTTAAAATTTTCTGGTTCACAAACATCCTGTCTGCATGTCTACAAAATATGAAATTATTACTGCTCAAGTCTAATGAGGCAAATTGAAACAGTGTACCTTGGTGTCCAAAAATCTATCCAAAATGGATACATGTGCATCACAGCAATTCAGGAGATACTCAAAAATGTTTTTGACTCATTTGAATTATATTTGCGTCTATATCATTAGATAATTTCCAACTTTTGCAAAAGATTAGAGGAATGGTTATTGGTGTCCTACCCAAACCTATCCAAACCATGAAAACCCATGAAAAACTATACAAAACTATCCAAGCTATCCAAACTTATCCAAAGCTATCCAAACATGAACACAGCTTTATTGTCCATTTTAAGTACATTATCACATCATATAAGGAGACAATTAAGGAGGGTAATGACCTTAGATCAGGGGTGTCAAACTCCAGTCCTGGAGGGCCGCAGTGTCACAGGTATTTGTGGTTTCCTTTCAATCAGCACCCAGTTAAAGCATTGAGAACAAGGTGTGTGGACTTCTTAGCCAATTAGTGACTTAAATTAATCACTTGTGCTTAAATGCACCAAAAACCAGCAGACACTGCGGCCCTCCAGGACCGGATCTTGACACCCCTGCCTTAGATAATCCATTTCTTTGTCTCAGTTTAGTTTCCAGTGCCAAAAATGCCCAACACAGCCCCGTTCTGGTCATAAAAGGTAATTAATTACCAACCAGTCAGACTGACAATGTATGAGAATATGCACACAATTTACAGGGTCATATGAATTACTACAACTATCTCCTATATAAACATACACCAGCCCATGGATTACTATAAGGGACAACTTGCTGCCATTTTATTCCTTTATGTCACATTAGCTAAGCTGGTGTAACCAACATAACGAATGCCTAGGCCACACATGGAAGCTTCTACTATAGTGTAGTATAAATTCCTAGTAATGTTACCATGCTTTCTGGTTCAGATGAAGTCATGGATTACAATCTCCTCATCTGAATCCAGAGGAGGACTACACAATTCCGCAGCAGCACACAACTCAATCACGGAAAATCCTTTTGTCGCTTCGCCATTGTACAAAAAAGATTTCTCATCAGTGGTCACTACGTGATGTGTATAACACGCTTTCATGCGCAAAATAACGCTTATTGATAATGTTGTTCTGATAATACGCTTGTGACACCCACTGCTCTGACAATCACTCACAATTACTTATCTTGTATCTCTGGAAATCTTAGAATGCTTTCTTTTTGGATAATGAGGCTGTCAATCCATTACAATTAGTTTCATGATATTACAACTGGCTATTTGAATTGCGTAATGTTACGCAGACATTTTTTTAATTTCGCCAGTGTTGGAACTTACATCATTCACCACATATAGACATAAAAGGCAGAATATTACTGCAGAATCTTAGAAAGGACATGTCTGGCTTTAATAATGTATATAAGGTTATGACTTTATTCCATAATTTATGAGAGATTTTCATACCAGAAGGAAATTATGTGATGACGACAGAAATTGTGAAGTGAGCAGGCAAAATAACAGTTTAGTTTACATATCAATTTACATATATTCAGGATTTTGTGTGTTTTTATATTGTTTCTGTGATAGTATACAATTTTTTGGTGGTGAAAGAAGAACTCCAACCAACTTCTGTAATGGTGGCATGACGTGTGAGGTAGGAGGAGCCAAACGCAGCAAGAGGATTCATTAAACCCTAAGGCCACTAAGGCGGGAAACTCCGCAGTTAAGGAAGGGAGACAAGACAGGGAACACACGTACCAAAGCCACTAACCGGCTCACTGTCACGCACCAATGAGTAGAAGCGCAAACGCCAGGTTTCTCAGTAAGAAAACCAAACAAGGCGAATGGAACAAAGCACTGGGCTCCCATACTTCTAAGAGCTAAGTAACTAACGGAAGAGCCAGAATTAATAAACGCCATGTCTCGGTAACGAGACGCATAATAACAGGCGAGTAGCATAATGGCACAAATTAAACACACACCAATCGTACCGAAGCTACTAACTGGCTCACTGTCACACGCCAATGAATAGAAGCACAAACGCAGGTTTCTCAGTAAGAAAACCAAACAAGACGAATGGCACAAAGCACTGGGCTCCCATACTTCTACGAGCTAAGTGACGAAAGAGCCAGAAATAACAAATGCCCTGTCTCGATAACGAGACGCATAAGAACAGGCGAGTAGCACAATGGCACAAACAAAACACACAGCCAACAAACACTTCAAACTAATACGAATTAGTATACCAGGAGGCGAAAGGAACGGAGATCTAACGTTCCAAGGCTACTCTCAGAGACTCGCAGTCAAACGCAAACATGTCAACAAAAATGTCCAAGCTCCATATGAGGAGAGACATACCCGGAAAACGAACAGAACTTCAGTTCCGAACAAAATCGTTCCGCAAGTAAAAAGGACGAAACAGGACAGCTGCAACGGACCCTTACCGGCTAAAAGACTAACGCGAGTTAGAAAATAAACGCCCTACCTCTTGGTAAAGAGGATTGTAACGAGGAGGCGAAGGAACAGAGATAACGTTCCATGGCTACTTCCATAAGCTCGCAGTCACATGCAGAAAACATAAAGGGGTAAACGCCTGATCTCCCAGGAGAGAGAAACATTTTACAGGCGAGCCGACGGAGCACCGCTGTCCCATAACTTTAATAGCAAAATGACTAACACAAGCTTAGTAGAAAATAAATGCCCTAGCCTCTCAATAAAGGGGAATGTAACAAGGCGAAAAGGAACAGAGAGCTAACGTTCAAAGGCTACTTTCAGAGACTCGCAGTCACACACAAACATGTCCACAACATCGCCCAGTCTTCCCTATAGGAAGACATGTACCGAAATGACGAAACAGAACTACAGTTCCGAACCAAAATCGCCAAAAAGCTCCATGTACGGAGACAGGTACCCGAAGGACGAACAGGACAGGTGCACCGGCCATTTACCGGCTATAAGACTAACGCGAGATTAATAGAAAATAAACGCCCTGCCTCTAAGAATAAATAAAGCCCTAAAGTCAGTATGATAAAACGCCCTGTCTCTTAGTAAGAAACTACCATACAAATACACACAATCAAACAAAGATTCCTCTCGCTCTCACGGAAGACAGCAGACAGGGAGAGGAGAAAGAGACAGAAAAAGGCAAATGATCTAGGCAACAGACAAAAAGACCAGAAAGCAGTGACAGAAACGAGCACACAAAAAAGGAATTCAATTCAATTCAATTTTATTTATATAGCGCTTTTCACAGACGACTGTCACACAGACGCTTTACAGAACAGAAAGGGGAGGAAATGGGAAATGCCAGCTCTAAGCCAGCTCTAAGCCCCCAGATAGCAGAGGTCAAAAAACTCTCTAGTAGGGAGAGAAAACCCTCATACTGTGGCGAGAAAAAACTCCCCGATGGGAAGAAATCTCAAGAGGAACCCGGCCATTGGGGGGATGCTCATCCTCCACTGGCCTATGGGTTGATTATTTCATAGGGAGGTATTCTATTCTGATGACTCCGTCATGTAGAGATCAGCAGTGGCAGGTGGGGGGCTCCTAGCTGGTCTTGGGCTGGAGCTCCGGGCCAGGAGGGGGGTGGGGGAAGGGCGCGGGAAACTTGGGCTAGCGCTCCGGGCAGGTGCCCAGAGCAGGGAAGAGGAAAAAATAAAAAACATTGTTAGGGGGTTCAGATGGTAGCAGAACAGGCACAGCAGGAGAGACAGAGGTGCCTGCGTGCGATAAGGAAACCCCGGCAGAATAAGGCTATGGCAGCATAGCTAAGGGCTAAACATTCAACCTTAAAGCTCAAAACACAAAGGCAAGTCCCACAAAACTCCAATAAAGCACAACGGAGCAAAACGGTCTCCTTAAAAACCTAGACCTAAACATACTGGCTAAACATTAAAAGGGCAAAATAATACCGCACACAAAACAACACAAATAATGCCAGACAATACACCACAGTACAAATCAACAAACAATCAATCAATATCGAAGCCCCGGACGAAGGAAACGGAAGGCTTATATAGCTCACCGGCAAACACGCACACCTGTGGACGCTGACGAGACTTCTCTGCGAAAAGCCGGGACGGAGCCAAAACTCCACTAACAGAGCTGCGCCCACGTGTGGCGACCGAGGAACACGACCGCAAGGGAAAAAGGGTCATAAACCATGACAACTTCTAAATATATCTAAATGTCCAGTATCTTCAACCAGATTCACGCTCATGTAGATCACACTGCAGAGTGGTTGAGATACTTGTATGGAATACGGAATTAAGGTGGTATGTAAAAACTTGCCCGATAATAGCCCAAATGGTGCTAATGAAGATGATAAGCAGTTTTCCATGATACCACGCTTTCTGACGTGGTACAGTACGATGTTTGTGATGCAGACACCAGGGTCTATGCCACTAGGGGGCCTGAACAAAGGGGTTCATCTTTCTCATATTCCCTCTTTTATTCTTTTCTGTGATTATATTGACTGTTTGTGTGAGATTGAATCAACCCAGGGCAATGGTACCAACATAAGGCAATGTGGAAGCTTGATCATTTAAACCTGTTATATTTAATTCTTATTATTATTCATTATTATATTCATTATTATATTACCTTTTTTATACTTGTTACCTTTGTTTTATCCTTTCCATGATGTTTGTCTTATGAAAGATCTTAAGTGAGTCATATCCTTCTCAGCCTTCTTTCCTTTCACAGCTTCACAGTGCCAGCTGGTTGAACATGCTTGTGCCAAATGAGTTCAAAATAAGTTATAATGCATAAACGTGTAAAGTTCTGTATTCTCCCACTTTAAGTTTATCAGAAGTGCGGCTTGTTGTAATGTGAACAGAATGTCATCCCCTTGCCTCATTACTACAGTAGATAGATTGCCAGGCGGAATTTATTCAGGCAACAAGAAAGCAGCTAATAAGGTTGCCTGACAGCTCACTTACTTTCAATGAGACCACCGTCCAACAGAAATAGTCGGATAATTGAAGGAAATTTAGTGCAACAAATGCCCATTTCGATAAATATAAAGGTGTAAGGAATGTTGGTTTATTTAATTCCTACAAAGGCAAATTGAACACGTGCAGGCATACTTCATGATTTAATTATTTACGGCTTACAGTACTGCAAAATTGAATAACTGGCTATCATACATATCAGGGGGAAAAGACCACATTGCATCAGAAACTGTACCTTACAGGCACAGTTCTTCATTGACGCAGGACAATCGCACACACTAACAAGCCATGGAATTCAGTGCCAGGGGAGAGAGAAGCCAGCAAGCAGTCCACACAGTTGGTTTTTGTCTGAAAGCTAATTGATTGTCATGGTAGCAGCTAGCTACCAGAGATGGCAGTGAGATATTTTGTTAAA
Source organism: Synaphobranchus kaupii (assembly GCA_029718625.1). Taxonomy (NCBI): domain Eukaryota; kingdom Metazoa; phylum Chordata; class Actinopteri; order Anguilliformes; family Synaphobranchidae; genus Synaphobranchus; species Synaphobranchus kaupii. The sequence goes on from CM056385.1 coordinate 7,597,643, forward strand.
AGTGGCCCCTCAAATGCCCCATCCCTGACAAACAGATTAAATCTTACACTGTGAAGTCATTATCATGTCAATCATGTGTACACGTGGGATAGCCATTGTGTGTTGTGCACCAATGTGCTTTGGAAAATGATCATTCTAGACCATATCTTTGTGTTCCAGTATGTTGGAATACAGTAGGTTTACCTGTTTGGAATGTTAGTGGGTTACAGTGCTACAGGGTTACAGTATGTACCAGGTGCTTGGTTGGAGCACATTGCTTGTGGACGTTGGCCCAATGGCCGTATACCATCATTGAATAGTGCTGGGTTGCATTACTTGTTGGGCTTTGAATTTCGAGATGCAGTGTGTTCCATTGCTCTATATGCATTTTAGCTTTACATTCACCAAACTGACCATCCACATAACTATGAAAATAATTACCATAGACCTTGACCTGTGCCTCACCACTTTGCATTTTTTTACATGGAGAATGTTGTCAAGTGGTTGCATTATGTCGGTTGCTTAATGAATTGTGGCATGATTGAAGGGTCCATGATCCTTCCAGCATGTGCACACCATATTTGTTTCTCCTCCACATCCAAGATGGTGATAGAAAATATGGTGATGTGCATTCACACACTAATTAAGTCATCAGTCTGCTTGTAATTGATAAGTTGTGTGTGGGGGAGGAAGAATGTATAGGGAAGTTTCAGCAGGAGAGAGCAAGAGAGAGTAATATTTCAGAAAAATGATGTATGTGTTTGTGTGTATGTGTGCATGTACTCTGCAATCCTGTCCTGTTAGTGTAATGGTTCTGGTCTCTGAGAACCAGATGCGACAGGACGGGAGATCAGAACAAGTCGCCCACGAATGTGAGGACCACTAAAGGGGAGTGAGGAATCCGCAAATGAAGCAGAAAAACAAAAGAAGGGAACAAAACTTCCCTGCGTATAGCCAAACAGAAATCAACCCGGAAATCTCATCTGCAGGAGCAAGGGCGCTGACAAGCACGGACTTCAGCCGGGAGACGTGAAAGGTCGGGTGGATGCGCATGGAGTGTGGCAGTTTCAAGCGCACAGTAACCGGATAAATTTTGTGGATGATCTTAAAGGGACCTACGTAGCGTGGCGCAAGTTTGCGGGACTCCACCCGCAATGGAAGATCTCGCGTGGAAAGTCACACTCGCTGACCCACTCGATAGGACAGAGCTGAACGGCGATGTCTGTCGGCGGACGCCTTCTGCTTGGCCGTGGCTCGCAAAAGCGATGCTCGAACCCGCTTCCAAACCGCTCGACACCTTTGAATAAAAGAACCCGCGGAGGGTACCTCCACATTGCTCTCCAGCTCTGGAAAAATGGCGGTAGATACTCCAACTGCGCCTCAAACGGGGACAGGCCCGTGGAAGCATTGCGCAGGGTATTATGGGCGTATTCTGCCCAAGCGAGGTGACGGCTCCGTGACATAGGATTGAAGGCAGCTAAGCAGTGGAGAGTATTCTCCAAAGTTTGGTTGGTGCGCTCCGTTTGTCCATTAATCTGCGGATGAAACCCCGAGGACAGGCTGACGGACACCCCAAACTGGGTGCAGAAGGAATGCCAGAACCTGGCGATAAATTGGGGGCCGCGATCCAAAACAATGTTTTTAGGGAGCCCACGCACTCTAAAAACATGATCTACCACCAGCTGGGCAGTCTCTGGTGCCGACGGCAGTAAAAGCTGCCTCTGCCTTAGGATTCCACTGAAAGCGGGCAGTAGCCGTCTTCTTGGTCAGAGCGGTTATGGGCACGGCTAGTGTGCTAAAATTGCAAATGAATTGCCGGTAAAAATTTGCGAAACCTAAAAAACACTGAACCTGTTTAACAAACAGAGGAGTAGGCCAGTTCAAAACGGCGGAGACTTTATTGGGGTCCATACGAACCCTGCCCTCTGATATAATGAAGCCCAAAAAAGACACAGTGTGAAAAGAGCATTTCTCTGCCTTGACAAACAGCCTTGCCTTTAAGAGAGCCTCCAAAACTTGCCTAACATGACCGATGTGAGTAGGCGGAGCGAACAAAGAGTACAAGTGACCCCTAGGAGGGACAGCGCCCGGGTATAAATTAATCGCACAGTCATAAGGGCAGGTCGTAGCTCTCTGCTTACTAAAAACCTCCGCCAGGTCAGTGTACTCGCTAGGTACAATGGCAGTTAACGGGAATTCAAACGTACCCGCCACTTTGACATTGACGCCCTCAGTAGGCGAATCAGGCACAGGAGACTGATTTATCTGATTTCAGAATCAGAGAATTCCTCAGGAGAGACCTCCTCCCCAGAAGGGTAACCATTGGCCATAGAGTCCCAGGCCAAACTTTCCTTCCCAAAATCAGACTCGAAAGTAGAATTCGCCAGATCAGAGAGGGAATTGGATTCCTCCGAATCAGTCGGATCTGGGCTCTGAATCGTCTCTGTGTCCTCCTGACAATACCGGGGCCATTAATTGGCATAGTGAGGGACAAAGGGGACCCCACTGGAAAATTACCATTTTATCATCCCCCCACTTAATATGAGGGCTATGCTGCGGCAACCAAGGGTGCCCTAACACTATGGGATAAGTGGGAGAATCGACCAAAAATAACTTAATAGTTTCCGCAAATCTGCACAAACTGTCACAATGAACTCTATATATAACCTTTTGTGGTTTTACGCCATGGCAGATGAAAACATTAGACAATATTGTTACGAACACAAACAGAGTTGACCTTGTCCTGGTGACTTTTGATGTAATCAAATTAAACCAATTAAACTAAATTAATTCATTAACTCCTTTATTTTGTATTATATTACCAGGATGGTAGAAACTAAAGTCACCTTGAAGTAGCAGCAGTCAGTTTGATATCTTTCTGTGCTATGCAGAACATTGAACTTAATTTATCGTGCTAGAAATTTAAAAATGAAACAACTGTTCCAATTTATGCTAATTGACCAACCAGAAGCAATATATGGTGTCAGTCATTCTATGACAACAAATTTTCCTTGGCAAACCTTTTACTTCCTGCCAATGTATCGAGGTACGGCAAGCAAATTATCCCTTATTATACGGTGCCAGATTAATCCAGAGGGCTTGCTTCAATCCCCATGAACGCATTTGACCTATTTGACAGGGAGCACATATAATTAAAACATAGATTCCAGAGGCTGATATCTCATGCATTATACAGAGATATGGATATCAGAATCTGTGGTGGGTGTGGCTTGCTAGAACATCTTGGTCTTGCAGTGTGTCTGACATTTCCATTTCTTAATGCCCTACAGTACCTTCCTACACTGAGAAAAGTGAAACGTTGAATAAACTTAAGAATTCTTCTTCAATTGGTCACATCTATACATTTTTATTTGACAGAAGTTAAATTTTATTGAAGGAACCCATTATTCTTCACTTCATCTAACTTTTGTTTATTTATTATTGAAAAGGAATATTTATCTTCAACATGAGTTACACAATTGTTTCATTTTTATATAGTAAACCCATTTATATAGCTGTGTATTTTACTGAAGCAATTCAGTTTAAGCACCTTGCTCAAGGGTACGGCAGTATCCTACCTGGGAATCCTACCTGCAATCTTTAGGTTGCCTGTGCTGTTCCTTAACTATTACACCATTGTAAAACTTGGCTTCCGCTCAAACATTTTCAGTTTGGTGACATCAAAGACATATACAATATGCACATGCAAAGAAAGCACCAACTCAATTTTAAAGATATGGATGAATGAACAATCATTCTTTGGGCTATTACCTCATTTATTTCAGTTTGAACAAATGGGGGGGGGGGGGGGGGGGGAAATATCAAATCAACAAAGGAATTACATTAAACCAAACCAATGTGAAAAAAGTATTTCAAACCAATTACTCTGTTGTATTACTTTTTTCAGTGTAGGCTCAACCAGTAGGTCAAAGCAGCTGTGACATCATCTCTTGGTTCCCTTCCCTTCTCTTTGCAGCAACCTGTCCTCTGTCTCAAGCAACATTTTATTTAAAAGAATACATTATTTTATTTTATAGGTTTTAACATATGGAACAATGATTCCAGTCTTTATGTCCAAATGGAGATTACATTTTATTTATTTATTTTACATATCTTCAGCATTATTTGCATGGCATTGGCAAATATGTTGAGTCATAAATATGCTTTATTAGCCATTTCATCAGTTACCTATAACAATTTTGTGTAAGTATAACCTACCTGTACATTTTGTGACCTTGACAAAAATTGACACTAATTACTTTAACTCTTTCATAACAACTGGTATTTCTAAATGTTGAGAGTTGATTTTAAACTGTAGTTGCATTTATAAGGTATCTGTGCTTTTATTGTAAATAACATGTTTTTAAATAAAATTAAATTCACTTATAGATGGTCTAAAAAAAGTCAAAACACATGCCACTTTATACGCACAATATTAATGGCTATCGACTCACAGTAACATCGACTTTGCTTTTACATAACAGTGGGGGCTCTATCTTGGCGCTTGGTCTACTTTTGTTATTTTACCGGCGTGTTTTTTGGGCGCTAAGCACGGCACAGCGTGCAAATGGGCTGAACCTAGTCTCTTCATTAATTGTAGGTGTGTCTTGGGCGTGACATGCAATAAACCAATCAAAATGTCATATCCCATTCCCTTTAAAAGCCTGCTTTTCCACCTTGGCGGATTGCTTATATGATGGCGAAACAGACATGCTCGTGCGTGTTTAGTGCGATCAAGGAATAGGCTATATGGATCAATAGTAGCCTATGATAAATATTATTCGGACAAACCATTATGAGTTCCCGGTAATTCCCGACAGTGCTGTTATTTTACAAAATATATGCGGTTAAATTTCGTTAAAGGCACCTGCAACAGCTCAGAATAAGCTACAAATGGCTTCCGTCTCACCTTAGAAAACGCCAAATTAGCCTGTTTGTTTAACGAATTTCGTTTGATTATGCAATGAAGCAATGAACTCATGTTCAAGCTTCATCCGAAGTTCATTACCTGCATTCTAATTTTGATTAATAAAATAAATAACGTTATTTTGCCTTAATGATGACAATAAATACAATAAAGCTGTCAGGTTGGCAACCCATAGGTTCACGCATATTTTCCCTTGTTTTATAATGTCCTGCTTATGGAAATGTGACCAACCTGTTTTACTGGTAGCGTAATGCTTTAAAACAATCCACTTTCCCAGGAAGACCGTTAAAAGTGCGATTTACAGCAGAAGAAACAGACCTGCTCCTGTAAAGCGCACATGCAGATAATGGTATTAAAATTAATTGTGAATTAATTGTAACGTGCTGCAAATTTGTTTTCGTTTCTAATTAGATGCTTAGTTCTCTTTAAAATCTTTTGTTCCGTTATGGAATAACAGGTGAAATCAGCGGGGTTTTAATAAGCTGAGGGTATGGAAACCTTGTCACTGTAATTTAAAAAATATGAAGGATGAAGAATAGCTAAGGTTACAATTCAGTTAACATGGTGACATTTATCTCCGTTTTCGAAAAAACCTTATGCACAGTGAATCCGCTGTAGCCTAGGCTATTTGAAAAACAATAAAAGCAATATTCACTGGACAAGGTTTTGAACTTTTTGTGGTCACAAACCATTCTATTTACTTACAGGCTGTATTCCTAGATAAACAGAGCTGTATTGGAATGACATCTATTGCAGTGCGCGAGTTTTCCATTGAATGACAATTCACGCATTAGGTGTAAATGACAATTCGCGTATTAGGCTTGATATAGGTGTTATCAGCTCCTTTTTAATGGATAGCCATTGTCCCATACCATCGCACATCGCCTGGATGTTGATGGAGTGGGCTGAGAGCAATGCAATGTGGCATTGTTTCCCTTCGCTGAGGGAAAGGTATGAGGACCTATGGAACCTTTTATTATTATGTATTTTTGATATAGCCTACACAATAATAATATTTCACATTGTGATCTAGATATTTTAGTCATGCTTGTGCATGTCCCTGTGTGTAACAGACAGGAGGGTACGCACGTTGTGCACACGCCTATGTAGACGCACTTACGTATATGTGCCGTTAAAATAACATGTAAACAACTGCGACATGACTTTAGACCAGGTTTGTGGTGGTTCTAGCGCAAGCGCTTTCTGCTGGCTCAAGATAGCAATACGCCAAAAAGAATCCTGGCCACTCCTCATCTTAAGACCAACACGCCCAGTTCACTTGTATTGGGCTCAAGAATGGTATTTAAACGACGTGAACGCAAGGCGTTATAATGAACCAAGCGCCGGGTGTAAGATAGCAAAGACACTTGCGTTTGGGTTAGCGCCGCTTAGCGCCAGGTGTAAGATAGGGCCCTGGGTGTGTAATCAGTTTTTTAAACATAGTTACAATGTGTTTAGTATTTACTGTAATTTCTTTTTTTTTTGTGCTTAGTCATTGTACTTAAATTGTTTACAGCATGTTTTCCCATTGTAATTCTCGTGACTCTTTTTCAGTACCACAGCACTGAACAGCGCTTGTAAACGGGCAGTTCACCCAAAGATTTTATTTTGATATGTTTCTAGATATCCGGAGTGCTATCTTTCCATCCAGGAGTTTCGCTGAGAACTCACTAGTTTTGTAGATATCCGCTGCAACTCACCTTGACATCACCTCGATTAAACGGACCTCAACGGATCCAAAGGTTGTGGCGGTCAAAGTGCCGGAAATGTACATTTGAAAAAATCAACAGCAATGTCTCTACAAATATAATGGCACAGTTACTCACGAACATCCACAGACCTTGTTGAGTACCGAAGTACTCCCAACTATGTACATCCGCACCGCAAAGTATTAACCAAAGCACCCCGGTATTCTAGGGCGCACCATGTTCACTTAAGCCCCAGAAACCTGGTTGTTCTTTTGATACTTTGTGTGGACATACACAGTACTTTGGTAGAAAGTAGTTTTTGAAAAAAAAACTGCACAATAAGATCTGTGGATTTTCATGTGTAACAGTGTCATTATATTTGTAAAGAGACGTTGCTGTTGATTTTTTTATTTATTTATTTTTTAAAGGATTTTACTTTAAATATAACAAAGAAAAAGAAACATTTGCCTATGCCGCAGCACTTTTATATTTCCCAGAACCCCCCCCTCCCATTATTGCTGTTGGCAATGAAGAGCATGTGCAGGACCTGCAACTACCATGGTCCCATTTGGGAACATTTTGGATGTAGGTAGATTGTATCATCTCAGAGCTGGGGGAATATCCTTATGAAACTGGAAGCTTTGAGGTGAAGAACACTGTTAAAAACAGCGTTTAGGGGTTTTAGGTTCCCCACACACCTCTTGACAATGAATAGCAAGTCTCTGGTTCGTTGCTAGCAATGATCTCCTGCTAACTCCTCATCCACCTCAGTCACTACATTAGAAAAAGAGAAGGAATAAAAAAATATGTAGGCTATAACCCAACTAAGAATACTAAAGGTTTGCTTTTAGGATATAGTATAGATGTAGTCATTTTAATAAACACCAAGCCTGCCTAGAGAAGCAGCCTAATAATAGTTTCGGAGAGATGTAGTGACTCAGGTCATTTTTCAGTTATCATTTTGCCATTTTTGGACGCACCAGCCAGTGCTAATCCAGCCAGCCTGGTGACAGTCTGGGCGTTCACGGCAGCTCAGGTCTTGTAGTCCCAAAGCACAAACCGAGCACTTTTTCGGGGAGGGAAGCCCAGGTAGGTTAAGTTGGTATGTCTTCTAAATATTAAGAGAAAAAAAATAAATGGAAATGGAACAGCCTCACAAGAAGAAAGAGTTTACTTCCACAAAACATCACGGTTGTACACCATATTGGAGAAACCGTCGATTGCATAACTGAAAAGTCTCTTGTGGGCCAGGAACCATTTACAAATATTGCTCCAACTGGAACTAGTAAGGTGAGTGACTGTGGACCTAGCATGCTAGCTAGCTACAAGGAGCTGCATTCTATCTGTGTATTTCAGTATGAGTTGCTCTGTAAATAGCCTCTGTATCTATCTAACATCAGAATCTAGCTCAGGCCAGCTGCTGTACATGATACATTGTTTGGTTAACTATCAAGCTCTTGATTTGGTTTGAAAGGTATCCATGCAGGATTTTGCTGGTGATATTGGCACAGACGTGGAAATATGGTGGTGTGCAGTATTTTTTGTGTATGCGTTATACTGGGCAACACTATAGTTACAGTAACAAGCTAGAGCCAGACAGTAATAGACATTTATGATGGGCATGAAAGACAGTGTGTGCCAGCTCTGGCACACAGCTTACCTGCCTCGCCTGCTCAGGCACCAACTGCCGCTGAACATACAATCAGTCTCTGTATTATCATTTTTAGCTGCCAATGCCTTTTTTTGTGAAGGCCCAACATTTTTCTTTTTACATCATGTTTGTCATGACTCATTAATAAATAGAAAGTAAGTGGTTTCGTTTCTGGGTTCTGCGTCAGCGTGCTCAAGGTACGGTCACAATTGCATCTTTACTTCTAAGAAACGTTCTCAGATAATTTAAGTTGTAATTTTATATCCCAAAAGGATAGGTGGCACAATCATTGGCAGCCCTGTACTTTCTGCACCCTCTCTTTACAAGGATAAACTATAGACTCAACATCTACAGTTTCTAATGCGATCTATACGTAAGTCTAATTCTGGACTCATTTTTGGTAATTTGCTGTTGTGGGAACTGACATAACGTACATTATTTCCCAGTATGCTTTGCCTCTATAGAAAGACTATGCCGGAAAAATAGGGGGAAGAAAACATATTTTACACAAGCAAACTAAATCAGTTGGTGATGCACAATTGCTGCCTGTGTCGCCCAGGGAATAGGAGGGTTCAGTCAGACAGGGTTCCGCGTTTCATCGCTCTTGGGTGACCATCGCTGGCAGAAAGGGCTCTCGCAAGACTGCATGCCAAAGCCACTTATGAAAGATCCCGCCTCCGACGCTTGGTTGCGATCTGTGATGCAAAAAGATGTAATTGTTGACAGCACGTGTTTGAGAGGAGAAGAATGTCCCAGCTCTCCCAAATTAGCAGGGTAGTTCACGCATTTGAACATGGCTGTGGTTGCAGACAGTTCCAGATTGGGGTAGGAACTGGATATATAAAAAAACTATTCTTATTTTTTTTAAAGCTGGTTTATATGCATGGAGATAAAATAACATATCATACATCTACACAATACACCAGACATTTGTCTTTAACTTTCATTGCTTCAAGTAATTGTGTCAAATTTCAAGACAATTTCTCTTCATTGCAGCTACAGGTCTTTTCTTCCCTTACCCTCTTATTGTTGTGTTATTCTATCTTTGTTGTATGAAGCCATATCGATTTTCATTAAGATTTCATGGAGTTAAAAGCCATATAACACATAGATATTAGGGTCACTACTCTTGTCATTAACAATTTTCCCCATTTACTAACAGCACGTATTTAAATAAGACAACTCCACAATCTTTCAGGACCTCCACAGAGACACACTCTTAGTAGCACGTGCAAAATGAAACAAGTAACTACAATTAAGCATTATTTAATGAGCATTTAATTGCTTTCTCCTCGCCTCAAGCCTTGCAAGGCAATTTTAGGAAGCAGAAGTGTCACCTCTCATCATTATCTGGAAAAACACAGCTGTCAAGTCAAGAGCATTTTCCATGCACATTTTTACCTGAAACAAGACGCTATTTAGCACCAAGGAGGTTGTACACAGTCTGTGTGAGATATTCCTGATTAATGTGGAGTAGTCATCCAATATTCATGCCCTTCCCCTTATTTTATCAGTAGAAATAACTGAACAGGGCCCCCCCCCCCCCCCCTTTCAGCTCATTTTATGATGTAAGTTACACAGACGGGGAAATTTGATTAAATGTTTTCCCTCTTTTTTCCTTTGCATTCCAAATTATTTGAAATGCCCTCTTCCAAAAGGGCAATTCCACCATTTCATATTGAACATTACAGTATTGTTGGGGACATAAAATTGTGACTTATAAATGTTACTCCTTTTGCATTGTCTTTGCATAAAATTGGCCACAATGTCAATCTTAACCATGTCACCTATAATTTCCGAATCCTTTCACTGAATATAAGAAAACAAGTTTACATGAAAGGTTCTAAGATGGCTGTTCTCATGTAAAATGTAGATTTAGATGATATTGTGGGCCAGCTTTTAGATATTCAAAGAAAAGCACATTTCATCTTCTGTACATCAATTACATTTTAGCTAACTCCATCAATCCCATGGGGCATTCATGATTTGTTCTTTGTTCCGTTTTTCCTTTATAGCTTTCCATCCTTGTTTCTTTCTTTCTGACTGAATTATAGTGTCTAACTTGGTTTTCTCCATTGTGCTCCTCCTTCTTTCACAATGAATTGTACCTGTGCAAAGACAGCACAATGAGAGAATAATAAGAGAATGAGAGAGACAGAGAGTGTGGGAAAGAGGAACAACAACCTTGCGTGCCTGTTGGAACCTTTGCAAGACTGTCAGTTATTTCCCTAAAGGACAGAAAGACAGATGCACCATCACGCTTTTGCTGTCTCAGAAGACTCTCGGCAACACCAGACACCTCTGATCTCACGCACGGGGACTGTGCCCCCACAATGTCACACTCAGACATGATTTCACGCACAGGTTTTAACCATGCCTTAATGAATGTTCAGTTCTGTGCAAAACTGTTGCTTATGTGCTATGACGTTGACATTGGAAATAATGCAATATAAAGACTGTGATGGAGTCCCCGTCACGTCGGCCAGACAGGGGAGGAAATGTGAATTGTGAAAAAGCGGCCGTTCTCAATCACATTAAAAGGCTTTAAAAACAGACTGCAAATAAACAATATCAAAAAGGGTAATTTATTATAAAACCGCAAGCAGGCCAGCCATCTTTACCTGGTTGATCCTCCCCACACAGTGGCATACACAGGTTATATACTGGCCACATGGACTAAGTGACAATTCACCACACCTGTGGGCTGCTGCTATTCACACACACACACACACACACACACACACACACACACACACACACACACACACACACACACACACACACACACACACACACACACACACACAATTAACCAATTAACACTCAACACTGAAGGGATTAACAAGACAATTAACAGTGTTGAACTGGGTGCATCTGATGATCAATACTAGCTATTGAAGGGCTTGATAAATGGAAAAACAAAAACACAACACGAACACAACACATTTAATTTTAAAATGAGCCCCCCCCAGTCCAAGTAGTGAGGGCGCTCCCTCACAAAGACAATGTAAACTCTGGCGAGAATTATAATGGATTAAAACTGATTTTGGAATATGAAATCAATAGAAGATCAAGTTGGACACTGCATGGAATTATGCTCGCCTTTCTGGTCCCTGGTCTTTAATATCACCATACCCTCAACCACCCTCCCCTCCCCCCTCCCAATATCTGGCCTTAAACAACCTTGCGTGCCACCAGGCGATAATTAACCTTTCTAATGGATTAACCTTTCTGAATGGAAAGCTAAAATCTCCAAAAAATTTTTGTTCTAAAAAGAGCAAAATAATAATAAGTCTTAGCTTACACACAGAAAGCTGAATAATAATAATAATACAATGAAACAAAAAGCTCAATGTGGTTCACTGTCAGGGTTCTGTATTTTGTATTTATTTTCTGTTTAGTATTTTATGTTCTTATTTATTTATTCAGTTTAATTTATGGTTTCACTGTTCCGTGTTTTCATTGCCGTCACTCCCCTGTCTCCGTCACACTTTTTGGGAACCTTTTGTGATTGCGGTTTTTCTCTGTATTTCCTGTCATGCACTTCTTTCTTAATTAATTATCTCATTGTATTCACCACTTTCCTGCGAGAGACAATGAGTGTCGTCATGACACTCGACACTTCCGGGACGCCAGAGGTTGCCGGTTATTCCTTTCCGGTTTACCCAACGCTTTCGCCGACCAAAATGTAGCTAAGGCTGGCTTTACACGGTGAAACTTTCACGCAACTAGTTGCAGGTTGCAAATTGCATGCAACATAATTTCCATGCAACTTGACAGTTACACGAAGCAATTAAAAAAATAATCAGTCCCATGCAACACGATTTAATAGTTTATTTCACTAAAATTTGCTAGCTAGATTGGTAATTTATTTTCATCTGTCATATTGTTTTCTCGCTAGATTATTTCAAGTGGGAAAACATCTGAAAAAATAGGCTAATATAGATAGAGTTTGATACTATTAGATGTAATTTGTCATATCTAAAACATTTCGCTGGATAAAATGTTTTTAATACACAGATTATGCGAAGTAACTTTCGCAACGTTAACGTTACATTAGGTAAAGCCCTACTATGTTACGTTCATATTTACAAACTGAATAAATACTGCACCTCTAACCACAAAACTGCTTTGCTAGATTATAGTTGTTGTAACTAAGATATTTGACGAATACAAACTTTTTAAATCAGCGGATTTAGCGTTAATACTAATTAACTAACTAAGGTTTTTTACTAATTAACTCATTAACGTAATCTTAGTTTATATCTGCAGCTGTCTCTCTTTCTACCTGTTCTATCTCTGGTCATCTTTCTTTGATTTTCTCTTTTACTACAGCTGACTCTTGTTTCCGCTTTCCCTTCTCTAATTGTATGCACTTGTCTTTTACTACCCAGTTCATGTTCAAGTCTATGTGTTATGTGTAGATATCTGCGTATTCCCTTCCCCGTTTCCACACACCTGATCCCCATTGTATCTCGTCACTCCCTGTGTATTTAAACCCTGCGTTTCAGTCTGTTCCTTGTCAGAACGTTGGTCATCTTTCCTGAGCCTGTGATTGTAAAGCCAGTGATTTATTGAGATTCCTGAGATGCCCTTCTGTTTTCTGACTGAGTTTGCCTTTCGATTCTATTTGGTTGCTCATGTTATTTTGTGGTTTTGACTTTTTGGTTGTTTTGTGACTGTCTTTGCCTGCTGTTTTTGCACCTCTGCCTGTGATTTTCCCGGTTTAGATTTTTGGACTGCCTGACTATTCGCCTGGCTTTTGATTTGGCACTGTCTCTGCATCTGATTACCTGGCTTTTGATTTGGCACTGTCTCTGCATCTGATTACCTGGCTTTTAATCTGGACTAAAATAAACATTCCTTATTGCTACCTGGTCTGCATTTGGGTCTGAGAACGATACCTCAGAGGAATAAAGACAATGCATTGAAAAATAAGGGGATACAAGTAACTATTTCTTAGCATAATGCAGAACTGCTAAATTTTAGGAGGTTTGGATGACTTCTTACAACAATAGGCAACATAAGATATATAAAAATGCACAAATCAGTTAAAAGTAAAATTTGTTTGAAATTGCCTAGCTAGAAGCCATATTCTTTGGCATCCCTTGATGTCAGGGGATTAGTTCACAATATTTTTTTGTATGCATGCTGTCAGATAGGCTGTGACACCAGAAGAGTCTGCATAAACATGGAGGGCATCATTGTGATTTAAAGACCTCAACTTTCATAACCTTCCCATAAATACATTTTTTGTTCACAAATGTCTATTTTAGGATTGTAACACAGCATGCTTTATGGTTTTATATGGCTGATCGTTGCATTCGCCGTTTCCCTCCAGTCCACCTTCCTTTGTGCTCCCATTCCTTGTGTTTCGTGTCATGTTTTTCGGTTTATCCTGTACGTCTTACATTCTGTGTTTTCGTTTGCAGGCTGGGCGTGGTTCTCCGACAGTTCCTGATTTCTCTGAGTTTCCCCAGCTCACTCACATTCCGCACACCTTTTAGTTAATCACTTAGTTCCTGCACCTCTTTCATTCACTTTAGTTCTGTTCACACAACACTTGTCGCCAAATCGTCTTCTCTGTTTGAGATTACCCCGGCCTTACCTGTTTTGATCCTGCCAGTTCCCGTTAACCTGTCTGTCTCAGCCAGCCCTGACCCGTAATCTGCCCCGCTTTATTTTGCCCAGCCCTGACCCGTAATCTGCCCCGCTTTATTTTGCCCAGCCCTGACCCGTAATCTGCCCCGCTTTATTTTGCCCAGCCCTGACCCGTAATCTGCCCCGCTTTATTTTGCCCAGCCCTGACCCGTAATCTGCCCCGCTTTATTTTGCCCAGCCCTGACCCGTAATCTGCCCCGCTTTATTTTGCCCAGCCCTGACCCGTAATCTGCCCCGCTTTATTTTGCCCAGCCCTGACCCGTAATCTGCCCCGCTTTATTTTGCCCAGCCCTGACCCGTAATCTGCCCCGCTTTATTTTGCCCAGCCCTGACCCGTAATCTGCCCCGCTTTATTTTGCCCAGCCCTGACCCGTAATCTGCCCCGCTTTATTTTGCCCAGCCCTGACCCGTAACCTGCCCCGCTTTATTTTGCCCAGCCCTGACCCGTAATCTGCCCCGCTTTATTTTGCCCAGCCCTGACCCGTAACCTGCCCCGCTTTATTTTGCCCAGCCCTGACCCGTAATCTGCCCCGCTTTATTTTGCCCAGCCCTGACCCGTAATCTGCCCTGCTTTATTTTGCCCAGCCCTGTTTCCTGCCTTCCCTTTGTTTCGCCCGGTTCCTGTCTGCCTCTTTGTTACTAAATATCTCCCGAGTGGAGTTTTGAACAAACCCTGTTTCTGAGTTCTGCGTTTGGGTCCAATCCTGTCAATCACTGCCATAACACATCTTTGTAAATATAATTTTATTATGGTTCCTTACATTACTTACAAACTTACATTTATTGCTTTATCTGTGTTTAACTTTCAAGTAGCTACCTGGATGCTTTGCAAGAGCGATGAAAACATTCTGAAACTGCAATTCGAACTCGCTTGGCTGTAGCCATTCAATATCGTTTTGCGTCACATTATCTGGTGGATGCACTTATGGTCTATTAAGAATAACTGCTAAGTAAATGTAAACTGAAGTGTGGTCCTGAAACAATGGCTTTGTGTAATGAAGCACTATTCTTTCTTCCGTTGGTCCCAATGTCCACATTTGCAGCGCACATTTTACAGAAACGGATTAGGCTATGTTATTAATATAGGTTTGATGACTCCACACGGCTTACCCAGTTTAAATTAAGCCTCCTCCACATCCCGAAGCTGTTCCTTCAATGTTTGATTTTAGTATGTACAATGCTGGCAATTCCAATAGACTAACGAGAACTATTTCAAGTCTAAATGCCATACAGACGGAGCCAAATAAACACGCCTGCTAGGCAGAGAATCAAGAGGAAGTGCTATCTGAAACTACTTTTGTGGTGAATTAACTACCTTTCAAAACAGTACTATTAATTATTTTCATGGATATTAATTAATTATGTATCATCTTCTACAATGCTACAATAACGATAATGCGAAGACAAAGAATGCAAAAGGTAAATCTTTCTTCTGGGAGCCTAATCAAGACTTACTTAAAAGCTATACTAAATAGCTGTAACCAAGTGAGTTTGTCAGGGTGACTGAGCACACTTACGTCAGTGTAGGTTTCTGAAGCCAAATTTGTTCATGTTTTGTGCTGTAAAGATCTCAAGGCCAGAAGAGTCAAGAAATCTATCCAAAATGGATAATTGTGCATCACAGCAATTCAGGGAATACTCAATTTTTTTCAACATATAAACTCTTTTGACTCCTTGGAAACAAATTTGCATCCATATCATTAGGCAATTTCCAACTTTTGCAAGAGAGTTTAAGCATGATGATTAACGGCGATGTTTACAAGGGACAAAATGTGTCTGTTAAATTCAGTGCTGCAGACATGTTGCAGTATTTAGACAGCAGTGGGGAATAGTGCCATTAAGAATGGCAGTCAAATAATATTTAACTTGCACAAAAATAGTTAAACAAAAAAAGAAATAGTATTAATAATAATGAAATGGTTTGCGGCAGAGGCATATTTAAAAAAAATAATAATTACATAATAGTGGTGAATGTCACATACAAAGTTCAATTGAAAATTCAAGGTTCTAAACTCTGACTAAATTTGATCTTGGTCAGTTCATGGAAATATTTCCTCAGCTGTATGCCAGAATGACATTGCAGTACTATATTCTTGTGCTAATAATTGGTATGTGTCCAGCTCGGATCGGCAGTTCTCATCGAAACCTGGAACTGAGTCTCGTGGGAAGGTTGTAATGTTGAGTCTGCACACCTGCTTGGGATCAAAAATCTTGACAGCCTTAAGAAATTTGTGAGCTGGTTAACAGACACATTTTTGAGTTTATCAGGTTTGTAATATGTTGTGAGTGTCTCTGCTACTTCATTGAATGTTTTGACGCATTGGTGGTTTATTGTTTTGTCTATGCTGTGGGTCTGCTGAGCTGGGGTGCAATGCTCATTTGTAAGCTGTTCAGTTCTATTGTAGGTTTTGTGGATTCTGACTTCACGACTTTCAAGCCACCGGATCACTTCTACCAGACTCTTGCCATTTTGACAGATTAAAGGTGCAGTTCATCCAAAAATTTAATTTTTATATGTTTTTACATACAATGCAGTTTTACATGCAATCTATCCATCCAGGTAGTTTTGCTGAGAACTCAGTAGTTTTGTAGATATTCACGGCAGCTCACTGTGATATCACCCTGATAGAATGGACCGCAACGGGTCTAAAGTTTGTGGTGCTCAAACTGCCAAAATTGTACATTCAAAAAAATCAACAGCAATGTCTCTTTCCAAATATAAAGACACGGTTCCTCACGAACATCCACAGACCTTGGTGTGAACTGTTTTTTCGAAAACTACTTTCTACCAAAGCACGCCAACCGCGATTCCAGGGACAACAACGTGCATCTATTCCAGGGGAACATCTTTTTGATTTTGGGGAAAATATCAATTTCACAATGTAATCTTGATAGTTTTGCATGTTTATGCATGCCCCTGTGTGTAACAGACAGGAGGGTGTATGTGCGTTGTGTACACGCCTATGCGAATGCATATTAAACTATTTTTTGAAAAACAACCAAAACAATTGCGTCATGACTTAGAACAGGTTTGTGGTGGTTTTAGCGCAAGCGCTTTCTGCTGGCTCAAGATAGCAATACGCCACAAAATATCCTGGCCACACCTCATCTTGAGACCAACACGCCTAGTTCACTTGCTATAGGTACAAGTTCATTTGCGATTTAAACAACGTGAGCGCTGGACTGAAACTAGCAAAGACACTTGCGTTTGGGTTACCGCCACTTAGCACCGGGTGTAAGATAGGGCCTCTGGTCTTAAGTCATGTCGCAGTTGTTTCAATGTTATTTTAATGGCACAATATAAGTGTGTTTACATAGGCGTGTGCACAACACGTGTACACCCTCCTGTCTGTTACACACAGGGGCGCGCACAAGCATGCATAAAAATATCAAAATTACAATGTGAAATAGCTTACTCTCAGCTGTTGCAGGTGTTATAACATAATTAAACCACATATATTTTGTAAAGTAACATCACTGTTGTAAGCTAATGGAGAAAAAAAATCCTGTTTTCTTGTTATTATATTTCTGGGAAATTACCGGGAACCCCTGCCGTGGGAATAAACCCTAATGTGAAAGATTATTATTGTGCATATCAAAAAATGTCATAATGGTTAGTCCCAATAATATTGATCAAAATATTGAGCATGTCTGTTTCTCCAGCTTGTAAATGCCTGTTTTCACAGTCTTACTGTCCACCATCATATTTGCAATCCTTCACAGTGCAAACCCAGGTGACTTTTAAATGGGATATGCCATTTTGATGCATGTTATTATTGCATGTTATGCTCAAGACACGCCTATTATTAATGAAGAGACTAAGTTCAGCCCATTTGCACCTTGTACCGTACTTAGCGCTGAAATAACACACCATCTAGCTAGCAAAAGTGGAGTTGGACACGCCCTAAATGCACTTGCTCCATGCATGTTAGACCGAGCCCTAAGAACGTCAAGATAGAGCCCCTTGTGTTGCTCAAGCTGATATGCAGTTTTCCATAATACCACGCTTTCTGACATACAATAGGATGTTTGTGATGCAGACACCAGTCTAGATTCATGTAACATTGATATAAAACCATGAAGTATTCCATTAGAATCCTAAAATAGACATAGGTAAATAAAAATAAAAATTGATTCATGGGAAGTTTATGAAAGTTGAGGTGTTGTTGCTGTAAAACCTGTTACTACACCCAGGAGCAGCACAATGATACCCTTAATGTTTTCACTTCTTTGCAGCCTCTTCTGATTTCATAACCTGAGCTGCACTGGAACTATTCATCTGATGTCATCAAAGACACCAATGAATGCCTGTGAGCTATTTCCATTTTGGGCAGTTTCAAACAGCTTTGAACTTTGTTCTTACATTGCTTTGTTTGTGGCAGTAATGTCCTACATTACCTGTTATTGTTTTAAAAAAAAAAAAAAAACTTCCTAGAATGTTGCACTTTAAACTATAAAAATAAAGTTTCAGTATAGCTACAACATCATTTTGTTTATCAGAAATGTTGCAGAGGCTGGATTTGTTGAATATGTGCACTTATATACCATATAGGAATAGAAATAAATTAAATTATTCTCCAAAGTCCTAGGGAGCAAGCAAAGTCATGCCTAAACAAACATGACCTGGCTGCACAGCATGACTGACTAGCTTACTATGCTAATTAGCTATACCCAACATCCAGGCATTCAGTGTGAAAATAAAGCAGAGTGAAAATATGTCTCACGCTGGCAGTTCCATGGAGTGATTTTTATCTTCAAACCCAAGTGGTTGCACTGTAAATGGCCCCTTGGTGTAACATTTGGAGAAGTCTGGTTTATAACATTACCAATACACTGGACTAGAGACGAAAATTAAAGATTTCAATGGAGTTCAATGGTACAATCCACCTCACAGGAAAATTATGTGAATCTGATACTTTACCCAGATATGCTGTAATCTCCACACGTACGGTCACAGTCTTACCATCTGAGGAACAGGTGATTCTACATGTTAATATGGTAAGGGATGTACAACTGTAACAAATACAGTAGTGTCCAGCATGGGGCCTGTGGTCACTCTGGGTATTTGACCTTAGACACCTTCGGTACAGGGTGCTGAAAGTCTAAGTGTGAGGCATGGTGTGTAACCACGACTGCCTTGCCCTGCCTTTTGGCTTTTGAGCTGACTCATATGTGTCCTGCCCCACCAATTCTTTGTAAGTATGTTGTTTCACAATTGTTCCTGCTACGTGCATTCTGTGCCCTCCAGAATTATTCACACCCTTGAAAAAGATGAAGAAAAAATACTGCAAAATAAATAATACAAGTAGTGAGCTATATTTTGAAAATATTTAGTATTCAGTATTCAGTGGAATTAACAATATTCATATTGAATCTTTCGAGATTCTTCAGTCTGCATCTATGGACTACCATCTTCAATTCAAACCACAAATTTTTAGTCAGGTTCCAGCCTGGAGACTGAAATAGCCATTGCAAAACTGGAATTGTGTGGTCATTTCAACCAAGAAATAAATAATATATATTAATAATTTTGAAGGGCATTATATTAGGCTGTCCACCCCTACATAAGCATCTAACCACATTCCTAGAAGGCAGGGTTACTTGCATAGAAACTGTCATAAGTTGCCAGCAACCATCTCTTACAGGAAACTTCAATTTGAGAAGTGTCACAATGATATTTCAGTTGTTATCATAGCAAAAGCTAAGATGCAGATTCCAGTATGGCCATGTTGCCACCTTTGTTTCAGATTCACACAATTTTCCTGACTCCAGCAAGAGGATCTGAGTGCAGATCAAAGCTTATTGACGTGGTTACCCATCTCTGTAGCATCTTTGCACTCCTATAGTTCCAGCATGTCTTCAGCTCACGCTCATCATCACCTGTCACAAAGGTGAAAGGTGATGATGCGGAGTGTCTGCAGAGCGCTTCTTTCTCTAACTGTGAGGTGACAGTCATGGAAGAGAAAGGTGGTGAGTATTCACTGGCCTCACCATAAACAGACTGGTGGGGGCCTGAATGTGACTTCAAAGGGCACATACGTACATGTTTGTGAGTAAGTTCATGGCGGACAAGGACACTGATTCAGTGGACTGACACATGGAGACTTTGTAAGTTGAAACACTGCTGATAGAGCGAGAGATCCACATCATCTCTCTGGCACATTGACCTCCCATTAGAGAAGTCAACAGAAGATCATATTTCTCATCTCACACACGTGTACTCCATCCACTCCCCACCTCCACCACTTCCACCCTTAAAACCAAACCTTAATCAGTGCCACTGGATGATGGATGGATGATACCGCCTTGTGTGTGTCAGGCCCGAAAAGTGGTGAGCTCCATAACCTTTCCGTAACCTTTTCCACAACTAATGAGGATGCGGTCCTGTCTCCATCTGATTTCCTCGGAGGAGGACGGCTCTTTGACCTTTCATCAAAAAGAAAGACACGCGTGTCCTTCTGCCTTCCCTTCCATTCCACCCCTCTCTTTACCTTCTACCACACCCCCTCTTTCTCTGGGCATCGTCCTTTCTTCCTGACTTCCCTCCAGAGTCCTATATATGGAGTCTCCTTTCCGTTCCTTAGCGCTGGTCCATAATCATTGATTAATATTATTAACCCCAAGAGTAACCAGTAATCATACTGTTTTTTAACCTTTTGGCCTTGCGCCCATCTGACATTGACGAAACATGAAGGGCTCTATTTTAATAAACTAAACGCAATGGTGAACGCAAGAGTAATCGCTTGGCGGTATCGCTCTGAGGGCGTGTCGGCGAGAAATTTGGTAATTTCATGACGGCAATCTTGGCGCATCTGATGGCGGTATTGCTAAAAGGCTGGGTTTAAATGTCCAAGGTGTGTCTCTATGGTAGCCAATCAAATAGTTGTTCTCATGCTTTTAAAAAAAAGCCAGTTGGAACGCAATCGCTCCATGCAATTTCATAATGAGCAACCCAAACGCACTGGACCGTCAACGACAAGAGCGATTTTCCGCACAGAAAATCAGACATACTTGCAACAGAAGTACAGACTAGGACTAGTAATTTATGGATCACAATCCACACCACCTCGTCTCCCAGAAGTTCGGAAGGCACGGGAGGAGGTGGCGAATGCATTAATTAGCCTACATGAGGTGATGTAGGCATAATTATGATTCAAATGGTAGGCTTATGATTCAACTGTGTCAATGTGTAATTTATATATTATAGGCTATTAGCCTACATGATCGCAAGTTTCTTGTAAACTGTCCTGTTTTATTCTAGTAGTTTAAATTAAAATTAATTAATTAATTAATAATAATTATAGGCTATTTGTTCATTAAATGGAAGTGTAATAAGTTGGCAAATTGCCAGAGTCTATTGCGTTGCCGCTAAGAGGTGGTTCTAGCTGATCATAACGCAATGGGTTTTCGTTGGTTCAAATTGTCACTGAGCCGAAAGTATTTTAGAACACGCCCCAGACAGCGCCACCCATCCCACTGCAGCGCAAGCGAAAGGATGTTATGTTGAGAATTTGTTGATCCTAGCGGTATTGCTGAGAAACGCCATAGCGCCAGTTTTAAGACGTTGATGCTGTCAACAAGCTTGCGTTTGACTATACCGTCCCCTTGCGCTGGTTTGAAAATAGAGCCCGAAATCTTAATTGCGTTGATTTTAACAAAGTGAATGCAGACCGGAGAGTAAATGCACACATCCCAGATTTCCGACAGATTACGTCCAAAAAAAGCTAAATTATTAACAGCCTTGTTTTCTAACTTCCATTGTTTTCAATAGAAGATTTCAGCCATCATCGGAAAGACATTGTGAAAAACAACAAATGTCAAATGAACAACATACTAGGAGAACCGCACCTACATCAAGGGAGCAGTAAAGACCCATGATCTAACATATGCATATGAAGCAACTTCTTTCAGTGTCATCAGTAATTTGTCACCAGTGAACCGCGTGAGTAGTAGGTACACCAGCTTAACACCTTGCGCTCTGACCTACGTCCTGTGGTAACCCTTTATGACCTACGTCCTGTGGTAACCCTTTATGACCTACGTCCTGTGGTAACGCTTTATGACCTACGTCCTGTGGTAACCCTTTATGACCTACGTCCTGTGGTAACCCTTTACCGTCGCTTGCTTTTGAGTTTGTTTTATTTTTTCTCTATCTCATGCTAGCCCCAACTATATCCATCAAATATGGGGAACTGCATATCACGTTGCACACTGTGTTCTGTGAATGTCAGCGAGCCCATGTGAAGCATCGTGATTGAACTATTGGCATTAAAACAATAAATAATGTGGATAATAAAGCACTGTTCAACACTACTGTAGATGGCAGCCATGTGGCTAACGCATTTATTGACTGGGGTGGCACAAAATTCTCGGATTGGTCGTTCCGGGTGGCTGGTGAAACCCATTTCCTGTCCTTAGATTAGTTCCAGCTGGTGTCAGTCTTTCAAATTCTCACGGGAAACACACGCTGCCCTTATTATGGTTCCGCATAATGAAAGGAAGGGTTCCTTTTTGTCTGTTTTGTTTTTGATATCCTCTGTCAGATTGCCATCTCAAAGCAGTGTGATCCATTTTTTTGTTCTCTGTAATTCTTCTCAGCGCGATACACAGGGTCTGAGATGGTGAGGACGCTGGCGGGGAATAATCAAACTAATCAGATTAGAGAGACAGCAGAATGAAATGCGAGAAGCTGCATACGCGAGCTATTCCTCACCAAGCCCTGCCCTCTCAGAGAGAGAGAGAGAGAGAGAAGGGGGTGAAGGGATATAGGTAAGAAAGGGAGGGTAGGCCATAGGATTACGATAGTGTGGGTGATGGGAAATGAGTGGGAGTCCAGCTGAGATAGCATTTTCTGCAGTGTGCACCAGAGTTTTTTTAGAGAGGAAGCTGCTGCCATTTCAAGTGGCATTTCATGATTACATACATTGTGCTTTGTGTCACTCATGAAAGGTTTATAAAAGGGGCCAATATTACACTGCATTTAAGACTCACAATTCGAATGAGCAGGAATTTCAGAGCGTTTTTGCATCCAGTACAATTGCGGCACCTCCTAGTTAATATAATGACATCATATTTGACTGGCACATTTCCTCCAACACATATTAATTCACCTTCTCTCTCTTTCTCTCTCTGTCTTTCCACGTGGCAGCAGATGCCAGAGGGGATGCAGAGGTTTTCCTGCGTGGTTGCTGACATCATCCAAAGACAGCCACCTGCACACGAGTGCCCACCTAAGCAGGAGGAACCTTTTAAAGTGATGCACGTTCAAACACAGAGGTTAAATATTAGGTGTGTTGTGGTTTGACCCATGCCATACATGAGCAATGACATGCATGTCTTGTACAGTCATATCCTTTAACTAAAATTTGAGACAAAGGTATGGTTATGATCTTGTTGTTTTGTAATAATGTAACCTAAAAAGCTTTCTTTATTCTTTCTGTAAGAATTTCCTTTGAGGCAGGGTCATTATAAACCTGAAATTATAACCACTTATAAGTTACACACTATCCACAGAGGTCAAACCATCATATGTTCTGTGCATTTAAGAAATTGTAGGCCCATGTCTGGATAATATTAAAGTTGTTTTTGTCTCTTCCAGGATGTCTCCTAGAAGAGAGATTATGCCATGTTGACCCAAGGAGGCTATAGGGGTTAAAGGCTATAGGGGTCAGCCCAAGCTTGTGCAGAGCATTTTTACCAATTGGGCTGCTCAACGAACCAAAAGGAACAGCATCCTCTTATATAGTCAAGAGTAGGACCTCTGTGAAGTGAGCACATTGGAGGCCATTTGGAATTCTGAAATGTTTGCAACTTTTAAAGTGACCGCCAAATCATTTTGACCATTTTTAACCATATAATGCTAAGTGTATCAGATATGATATGGAAATTTTTAATCTACATATTTTCTTTCTCTATGAAATAAGACTCCTAAAAGCCTGTTTTATCCCAAGAGATACTCATGCTAGAGCCCTCTAGTGAATAGCAAGCATTTTTTATTAGTTTACTATGAAATTAGATATGGCTGCTAGCGTGGTGTATGTCTTCTGATAAAGTTAGCAGATTAGATGATTTAAAGGTAAGAGTTTAGCAAATGTATGTACAATCATTAATTATAAATATTTAATGTATTGAAAAAGCTCAATAAGAACGGCAATTTGATGGCAGAGAAGGGTCAGCAGAAAAAAGCTCAATAGATTCCAGAGTGAACCAGAACAACACCATCATTGTGAAATGGGTGGACAACAAAACTGTAAACCTGTAATTTCTTTCTTGGAACAGATCCAGTTGTTCTCACAAAATGCGGGTGTGTTTCTTGGATCAGAAATCCAAGCAACGCATCATGGTTCCAAGGCCAGGCATTGTTGTGATGTACAATAAATGTATGGGAGGTGTTGATCTCCTTGTATAAATTAATCTTGAAGTCTCGACGATGGAACATGTGCAGTACATCTGGTGGCACACAATCACAGTGGCACTCATCAGTACCTTTCATGTGTTGACGTTCATGTTCATGATGAGTTTCATGACCTTGAAAATGTCAATTGTGAGTCTTGGAAATGTGTTGTTTTTTTTCAGTTTAAAATAGATGTTTAAGAAAATGTATGTAAAATCTTGCTGCTATGATACATTTCCAAAATAGACTTTGCTAATTAGAAATTTGAAAACAAATTATGATTTACATTTCAAGGTCAAAAAAATTACAATTTTTGCTGTTTTTTTAATGGATCAGACTTTACAGACATAAACTAAATCCTTCATTAATGTAAGTGGTATACCTACCTGTATTTTTTTAAATAGGCTACTCAAAAGTACACACCTTCATTTGAATGAATTAGCAATAATCCAACCAGTTTATAATCCTATTTTGTTAGAAAATCGATTAATTTCATCATTGAGAACAGTGTTTCCTTTTCAGTGACTTGCTTTGTTCTTGTTTCCAATTTTATTCACACCCTATTCACACCCTTCTTTGAATCAGACACTATTGACTTTCCAACATTGTGTTCTTTCAAAAGACATACCCTTCTGTCTAAATTCTGTAAGTATTTTTGAAAGGGAATCATTAATGGAAGGTGCATCAGTGAGAATAATGTTCAAACATGTCCAGATTGCCATTTGACCCGTAACTTTGAGGTTCTGTTGCATATTTATGAAAGGAATAAAAATGTTATACCATTGATCACTTACATATATTTACACAGAATAAAACGGTCCTTGTACAGTGTTTGTAAAAGTCAAGCTGGGGTCAGAGCAAATATTCACTGAAATGTGTGGAGATAATGTTAATTTGACTGAAATTAAGGCCATCTTTTGAAAAAAGTTTGAGAGTTTTCGAACAGGGGCAAGCTTTTCTTTGTCCTTGGTGCTAAGCGCCTTGACTTGCGAGTCTGCCTGCGCAGAGCGAATGGTCATTAAGTGTCACAAGTTATCATAATTCACTGCTGTAGCTGTTATCTGGGCCTGTGTGGAAAATGAGATGTGATTGCTTTCGCACACTGACTATTGCCACTCGACTTGTTAACGGCTGAAAGAAGGCAAAACCATTATTCTTCTTAATTACATCTTGTTAGTTGCTTTATAGACTGCAGTGTGTGCACACAGAAACATATGTGCACGCACAGACACACACACACACACACACATGCACATGTGTAATGTACAAAAGTTTCTATTAACCAAAAAATTAAGGAGGATGCATCATTTGTTTTATTGTTTTATTTGTTTAGTATATGTGAAGCCTTGTCACCTAGCCGTGTCACATGTCCCATAGGAAATGAGCAGTGTCGATGTTAGCTTCGGTACTGATTATTATGAGTAGGTTTCCCCTCACTCACTTTGTCTCTCACTTTGTCTTTAATGCTTTCTCATTGTCTTTTATGCCTCATTGTTTTAATATCTCTTTCATTTCCCCTCTGATCTCTCTCTCTCTCTCTCTCTCTCTCTCTCTCTCCCATTCAGTCTCCATTTCTACATCACTCCTGGGCTTTTCGTAAGATGCCTTTGTGTACCTTTTCTTTTCTTTAAAAGGGGAAATTCATCTTTTTTTCCCACGTTATAAAAGCAAGGTTTCTTTCATAAGTGCTCTGTAGCCAATACTAATGAGCTTGCTGCAGAGAAAATGGGAGAGGGAATGAATGTAATTGTTTCTCATACTGAGACAAGAACTGCGTGAGGGTATTATGGTATTTCTGACTGTACAGTTATTGGCGGCAGTGTAGTATAATGGTTAAGGAACTGGCCTTGTAACCGAAAGGTTGCAGGTTCGATTCCCAGGTAGGACACTGCCGTTGTACCCTTGATACTTAACCTGAAATGCTTCAGTATATGTCCAGCTGTATAAATGGATAATATGTAAAAAATGCTAAAAAGTTGTGTAAGTCGCTCTGGATAAGAGCGTCTGCTAAATGCCTATAATGTAATATAATGTTGCCGGGCTTTCTGCGTCTAGGTTATTAAACTTCCATGTTACTAAACGCATGCCAATGAAGCATTATTCAACATGAGCTGCCAGTGCTGTTATTCCATGGTGTTTTGGGGGGTGTTTGGTTACCCACCCATGATGATCTTTGTAGCAGATAATGGTAGTCATGCCTCTACGTCAATATCCCACGTGGACCCCCAACACCTCTACGCCCCTCCTTATTTCATTCACACTCCTGTTTTACCTGTCTCGTACCTGTTACAGTTCTCCCTCCTCCTTCCTCCGAATCTTTCTTTCCTTTTCTGACCATCTTTCTCAAATTTCCTCCAATGGTATGCAATTCCATTCCCTGTCTTAGTTGTCCTTGGCTTTTATCAGTCAAATAGTGAATATATTACTACTATCAGTCTGAGCGGCGCACTGGTCTCAGGGATTAGCATAGCAATATGTCCATCTGCACCTAGCTTTAACTGAGCTGAGCTCAACTAATGAGCATAATTACAGACTACTAATTGCTTTCGTGAAATCCCCCAGCCCCTAGTCTCCACCTCTGTACTTCTATGTCTCTCTCCCTCTCCTGTGTTCCCCTGTACAGTTCATTTCCACTATCCCTGTCGAATAGATGCTTTGCCTACTTCTGTCTTTGGAGAAATTCGTTTTGACTTCTACAAGGCACATTACACCTGCCATAAGAGGTCATAGTGCAGCTCCATATAGCTCAGGAGGTCAAATGAGGCCTGAATATAAATCTAAGATGTGTGTGTGTGTGTGTGTGTGTGTGTGTGTGTGTGTGTGTGTGTGTGTGTGTGTGTGTGTGTGTGTGTGTGTGTGTGTGCGTGCGTGCGTGCGTGATAGCGTGCGTGCGTGCGTGCGTGCGTGCGTGCGTGTGTGTGTGTGCGTGCGTGCGTGTGTGTGTTTGTGCATGTAACCCAAAGTTAACAAGGATCAGACCTCCATTCACTCCTGATTCTATCCTGTCTGAACAGACTTGGCCTGATCAGAGGGTGATATCAGCCTGCAGAACAAACACACCGACACAGACACACACACAAAAAATCGCTAGTGGTCACTATCAGAAATATAGAGCCATAGATCCCAGAGTATAAGGAGACTGGGCTTTCAGCTCTAACGGAGTCAACCTGCTCTGAATTACAACTAAGTGCCGATTTACACACATGAACCATGAAAGCTCATTGCTTCACACACACGCACACATGCTCACGCAGACACACACACAAATGTACACACACAAACATCTGCACACACACACACAAAACAATTTCATCTGAATGTTTTTTTTGTTTTTTTGTTAACTCAGCGGCAACACAGAAGAACTAGGGGAGCCCTGCAGGAGAAACATCCTTTATGTGAATCCATCATGTGGAAAATGGAGTGACCTCTGGATTCGATCAAAGTCTGCAAGTTATCTTAAGGGAAAGTGCAATTCAGTCAAATAAAAACAAACATTACCAAGACTAATCAGGCACCGCACCACAGTGATGTGACTTTTTCTGTGCCATTGGGAATCACAGTACACTGAGCCAGCGTTTGCCGCCAGGCATGTAAATTTACAACACAGCGATCGACACAACAGATTGAAAAGCAAACAAATGAGCCGAATGGTCATTTTTGTGAACCATGTTAGCCACTTAGCTGCATGTATTTATGAAGCAGTTTCATATGAACCATATCAACCCTGCTGTTTGTGTGTGTTACAAATGTTAAAAATAATTTTGTAGGCCATGATTTAACATACCTTGATTGTTTTCCTACTCCTGCTTTTCTGGTTAACTTAATATTTTATTTGATTTCACCTGTCAGAAAGACATTGGGCCAGCTAACAGTGACAGACTTGCTTACCCGCTAGGTGGTTTATTTTCTGAAAGAGACAGCGAGAGCTGTGTGCTATGACTGAGGTATTGAAGCAGAAACAACAGGAATGTGGAAGGGGGTGTAGGTAGTTGCCTAAGTTGTGTGTTTTATTTGCGCTACACTTGCACTGCATACAGTGATGTGTCACACAATTCAGAGTGATGGCTGGCTGCGCCAACCCCAACTGTGTCCAAGAGCCCTGCAGGGATGGCACATCATTGCCCGTAGCCTCACCACATATTATACAGTGGATGCAGAACCACCAGATACCCTGCTCCATGTTTTTAACATTGAATGGTCTGCCTTCCTTCCGTTGATAAAGGAGCATTCCAACTCCATGCATCTTCTGAAAATCAATTTGGCAGGGTATATGCAATAGCGCTCCCTCTGGTCAACCAGGTAACTGCCGTCCGCATCGCATGAGCAGGCTGCATAAGTCTGGCGGTCCTCCTGCACAATAATTGCGCAGCTCACCTGGTGGATTTTTCTGCATGCTTTTTGGATGACACACATGCTAGTTTCTGCCCTCCTGCATTGTATGAATTAGTGAAAGCTACAATAATGAGACAGGAACAGGCATTCCAAATCGAGGTGAAAAATGGGGCATTTTTTTAAAAGCAATGGTAACACTGAAATAGTGACAAAAACCTGGGGAAGAATTATGTTACTCTGCAAAAAGATGCATTGGGACCATATGTGGAGATATAATATGTCAGTCAGACATGATAATAATGCAAATTTATTCTTAAGAACGGGAACCCAATGGAGACTTCAATAGACGTACATTATAAGCACACTGCTCGAGTAGGGCCAAATTACATTTTTCCTTAAGATGGCTTGGTGGTTTCCGCTAATCCAAGGGTGAGTTTGTGGTAGCATAAAAAATAAACCTTGGGGTATAGGTGTAAAAGTAGTTTTTTTTTTTTAAAGATGGTCTGTCACTTGGCAAATTCCTAAAAATCATTCCAGTTATCACTGCGAACAGTAGACAGAAACCCATTCCAGAAAGATCTTTGTATCGCCCATTGATACTGACAAATTACATTGCATGCAAGTCGACAACAAAAGGATTACACTGGTTACAATTTCCAGCCACAAACCAGGTCTGTGATCACGCAGTCACACCTCTTCCTGTGCAACTGCAGAAAAGCTAGCTCTGATTGTGAGAGTAAAGCATAAAATGACTCATTTTTTCACCTTTAATCACATTATCAATTATCATAAAAAATTCTCAATCAAAAACCTGTGAGTCACACCTATTCACAGCAGGTAATCAGTTGTTCCCCTCTATCCACCAGCTTGCAGCCTGGCCTGGCGTTAGATTTTAAATGCAGCATCACAGCGGTGTGCTTTTACACAGTGATAATAATGACATGAAAATCGGAAACATTTGGTCGGCATTGTTGCCGTTTTCGGTTACAAATGCCAAGAGGTCGTAAGAAGCCGGGAAACCAACTAGGGCCCTATCTTACACCGGCACTAAGTGGCGCTAACCGAAACGCAACTGTCTTTGCTATCTTACACCCGGCGCAGGGTTCATTATAGCTCCTAGCGCTCACATCGTTTAAATACCAAGTATTCTTGCGCCCATTGCAAGTGAACTGGGCGTGTTGGTCTTAAGATAAGGTGTGGCCAGGATTGGCGTATTACTATTTTGAGCCAGCAGAAAGCGCTTGCCCTAAAACCACCACAAACCTGGTCTAAAGTCATGCCACAGTTGTTTACATGTTATTGCATAAGTGTGTCTACATAGGCGTGCGCACAACACGCATATACACTCTCCTGTCTGTTACACACAGGGTTGCACACAAGCATGACTAAAAATATCAAGTTTACAATGTGAAATATTATTATTGTGTAGGCTATATCAAAAAATACATAATAATAAAAGGGTTCATAGGTCAAATACCACATACCTGTCCCTCAGCGAAGGTGAATGGCGCATTAAATTGCTTTCAGCCCACTCCATCAACATCCAGGCGATGTGCGATGGTATGTGTAAGGTTACAGGTACAGTCTATTCACAATTATCCTGGATCAAGCTATGACTTAGCCTTTTGCCAATAGTTCCTGTAATCTTCTGGGGGGACAATCTTATGTTACGGTGGACAATGGCTATCTATTAAAGACTTTGCTGATAACACCTATATCAAGCCTAATGTGCGAATTGTCATTTACACCTCATGCGTGGATTGTTTCTTTCTTCATCTAGGCCTACAGCCTGTAAGTAAATAGAATGGTTTTGACTGAAAAAAGTTCAAAACCTTGTCCAGTGTATTGTTTTTCAAATAGCCTAGGCTACAGTCTAAGGTTCTAAATTGAGATGTTTCATCACAGATTTTTTATATTTAGGGATAAAAGTATAGTCAATTGGGAGATGCACAAAATGTGAGACAGAAAGTGTTCAAATTTTTCTATTACAATAGTTTTGTGTCAATTTGACCCCAAACATAAAAGGCATCATAAAATGTTAACATAATATGACGGTTAAGCTAACAAACAATAATGAAAACAGTGATATTCAGGAGCTCATTAATTAGAGCAAGTCAAAAATTATTTTCTACTTTGGCTTCCTGAATGATTTCACCTAAGATTCAGTGACTGCTATCTTTGGCCTCTTGACTGTTTGACTTTGTTCTTCTCATTTTTCATATCAAACACTATTGACTTTCCACTTTGTATTGTTTAGCAATAGTGCCAAGTCAATCAAATTTTGATAGTATTTTGAGTAGCTTTATCAGTAGAAGGTGACTAATATTGGTGCACCCACACCTGCATCAGTCATAATAAGAAACATGATAAGGTGTAATTGAATATTCTGCTTCTTTGAAAGGAATGAAGGACCCATTTACCAATCAGTCCATAACAACAAGGTTTGTATCTCTGAGCTTCTGTTGTATATGTGCTTATTTGGCTGTGGTGCACTTGTGTTGTGATTCTGTATTTGTGTATGTGCACGTTTCCAAAGGGCCCAGTGCAGAATTTAAGTTGGTTTTAAGGTGGTCTGTGACTCAGGCTTGGCCTCCTGGCAGTGGAAGCAGTTCAACAATCCGTTCAGTCTGCTTGATTCATCTTCCAGCCCCCGGACACCTGGAGTAAATGTCACCTCCGCCGTTCAGTGTGTGTGAGTGCGTGCGTGTGTGTGTGCGAGTGCGTGTGTGCGTGTGTGTGAGTGCGTGTGCGTGTGTGTGAGTGCGTGTGAAGGGGGTGGGGGCCTTCTCACACACCACAGCTGAACAGTGGGCTGTAGAGGCCTGGCTGCAAAGCAACGTTTGTCCCTCGGCCTTCTGCCGCTCTGTGCACGGCCAGCCCAGAGGATCACGCGGCACGTGACGCCCCATCGACCCGCTTCAGCTCTCTGATGTCACCGGGATAGTGCCATTTTGAGACCGGGACGGTGCGGAATCCAGGACTTGTGAGGAAGCACACGGGCGTGACGTTGCAGCTGTTTGGCCGCATACTTTTTGCCCCAAGGCAGTATGATATTCTGAAGATGAAGGAAGGCTCTGAAAACGACAAAGGAAAAAGAGAACAAAGGGGTCTTCTGTGGCTCTCAGGAGATTAAAGTCCGTCTCTCGGCCCTTTCTCATTCCCAACTGGGATGGTTCTACAGTTCAATGTAAATAACCCATTCCTTTCATTGTTACGGGGGGGTCTTTGCCTTTTTTCCCCCCTGACGGCTGAAAAGCTCTTTGCATGTTCACAAACTAATTTGAAACCGGAATAAAAAAAACAACCTCATTGAGGCTATGGCAAGATGACTTTGACACTTGAGAAATCTACACAATCGGCCGGCTGCGTTCTCGCTGACAAAGGGCGAGCGGCAAACGCTCTCGGTGTGCAGAGCTCCGTCACGGCTACGCAGTCGGAGCGGCTGTCGGAGGAACGGCACAGCCGCGACGCCGCGGTGGCTCCTGGTGAAATGGAGCACCGTCGGTGGAAAGGCCATCAGTGTCATATTCTTTCTTCACCCCGTGCCATTATGGCGGTTATTTATGAAGTGGTAATATAAACATAGGGTGTGTGCTCATGATAAGAGGCTCAGGCACAATGAACTGGAGAGGGGAGCAAGGCGTGTGCTTTCTCCTCAAGGTTATCACTGCCCCTTTCCTCATATTTCATATCGCATTCTCAGTCGGGCAATGCTTGATAAGGTTAATTAAAGCCTGTGCAATCGAGCAAAGATATACACACAATTATACACACACTGATACACACAATTAACAAAACCCGCACATCTCTCTCACACTCCCACACACACATTCACTTTATACTCATTTTTGGGGACTGTAAATACATACACAGCCCATCGTTCTGATTTTTATGTTTGTAGGATTGTAATAAATATTTACAAACTATTTACCCTCAAAGCATGAACACATGCATGCACAGGTACACACACACACTCGCATGCATGCACAGGTACACACACAGTCGCATGTATGCACACAAACACAATGCACACACAGAAACATACTCACAGATTAGCACAATTAACACAATTCATACCTCTGCATTCTTGGTTGATGTTTGATACTAAAATCCAGATTCAGACTTGAAAGGACAGCCATTTGGTCTCTGAAAGATGAAGGGACTAAAAAAAGATGAAGAGCAGCAAGAGTGAGAGAGAGAGCAGAGGTCAGGAATGCAGATGATTGAACAGAGAGAGAGAGAGAGAGAGAGAGAGAGAGAGAGCAACACATAGAAAAAAGTCAGGATAATGAGTGAAGTAATGAGTGAAGGAAAAGGATTAAGGGTGTTGTTAAAGGAGAGAAGAGTAAGATAAACTGACTGAGGGGAAAATGGAGATAAACAAGAAATAGAAAACAAAGGAGGGAGCCAATGGAAGTATTAGAGAAGCGGAAGGAAAGAGGAGAATGTGGAGAGTTAAGTGACAAGAGAGAGGAGAAAACAAGAAACAATTAGGGGAGCGAAAGGGAATCAGTGTGATAGAAAACCATCAATCATCTTTACAGTGTTGTGCCTGAGAAATCATTGTTTTTACTGTGGCTGTTATTCCTGCCTTCAGGGATATCTAAGTGTGTGTGTGTGTGTGTGTGTGTGTGTGTGTGTGTGCGTGCGTGCGCGTGCACAGGTGTTGGTATTTGTACATAAACTCATGCACTTGTGCATGCATGTTTGCTCTTTTGAATGTACAAACCCCAATCCCAAAAAAGTTGGGACAGTATGTAAAATGCACATAAAAGCAGAAAGCAGTGATTTGTAAATTCTCTTTTACATATATTTAATTGAAAACAGTACAAAGAAAAAATATTTAATGTTTTACCTGATCCAAAAAAGTTGGGACAGGGGCAAAGAAAAAGACTGGGAAGTAAAAAAAAAACACCTGTTTGGAACATTCCACAGGTAAACAGGCGATGCTATCATGACTGGGTATTAAAAAAATATCAAAATACTATTGATATCTTATTTTCAGGTACTCTTACAAGGGATACTATAACCTCTCTGCATTGAATAGATCTACAGTGCCAACCACAATTATTGGCACCTCTGGTAAAGATGAGTAAAAAGGGTTATAGAAAATTCACCTTTTGGTGAATTAGCTTAATCTCACACTGAAAAAATGAGAAAAATCCAACCTTTAATTGAAGTAAATTTATCTTGAGAAAAAAAATCCCTGATCAAGAAATAATTATTTTTAACAAAACCACTGTTAAAATACAGAATTTACGGCAACAATAACATTGTGGCGCATCATAATCGTATTGGGTCAGAAATAAATCTGGCCTCCACAGTTGTCTAGACTAGGGTAACTAACATAGAAGCATGTCTTATGATATTTTTCAGACTTTACAAATTCCTATCATAACTGTTTATATTTCACCCTTCCCTGCAAAAAAATAATTAAAATTTTTAAAAAATGGATGCGCCTCTGCTTCCTCCCATCCCATGTGTCAAAAGCCGTGCTTCTCACTTGAACGCAGAGCGGGATATTCTTTCATATTGGTTTTCCATAGCTAGCCTATATGATTTTAAAGCAATAACCACCACCAGATGCGAAGCTAGCTAACGTTAGATACCCATCTAAACCGTAGCAAAGGAGTTAATACCCTAGATGATTTTGAAGAGCATGATAAGATCATTAGTTTTAAGAATGAATTAATTTGGGTTTTGTCTGTTTGTCTTAATAGTTTTATCCATTCCAAATACCGCTGCATCCAGAACATTGGATTTGTTATGCCACCTGGTGGTAGCCTAGCTAACCCACTGGATCACTGCTCTAACAAGGAAATTATCTCATAACATAACGTGATATTATCCGTAGGCCCAATGCTTCACCTGATACATATGACTTTACTGTGTCATTATTTGTTATAATTTTGAATTAGCCAAAAGAAAAAAAAGGACAAATAGGCCTAAATATGAACAAAAAGAGAATCCTTAGCTTGTTCAGTAGCCTACTCGTCGGCATAGTAGCCCACCCCTATGCTGACAGAAATGTTTTAACCCAAGTGCTGAGCAACCAATAGGAAATTATGTCACTCACACATGAAAAATGCACAACTGGCCAAACTCATGCAACAGGCTTTGGTCTTGCGTGGCTTTCCTCCGGGATTTGGCTACATTCGCGCACATGTGCACGTTTTCATGCTCATGCATGAGGCTTCTCCAACCCTGCAGCTGGTTCTTATTGCCACTGGCTGCACACAGGCGTCCAGGCTGAGCTAGGCTTGCCTAGCCTTGTTAACCAGTTATTACGAGTTGCTGTTTTTTCAAGCCTTGCTATTTGGAGAATATGAATGTAACACAAAGGCAGGGGGTGCTTGGCCTTGGGAATGCCATTAAAGATGTCAAGTGTATGTCAGTTCTCTCTGCTGCCTCACTCAATATGGGCACACTGCAGCTTTCGCTGTGGATTCAAGACACAGTCTCCTCACTCTTTCTCCTTCATCCTTTTGTGTGCTTCTATAAAATGTCCAAGTTTCTACATCTTTTTTATATATAGACATGTATATTTTTAACAAACAAAAAAAAGTGCCTTTG
Source organism: Synaphobranchus kaupii (assembly GCA_029718625.1). NCBI lineage: Eukaryota > Metazoa > Chordata > Actinopteri > Anguilliformes > Synaphobranchidae > Synaphobranchus > Synaphobranchus kaupii. Next base: position 7,632,847 of record CM056385.1, read on the forward strand.
CATGATGCATGGTTGAATATGTGGATTCAAAAAAAATTCATTTTGGTGTGTTGTTTGTTTAATTTTGATGAGAAATGCTGTGCATTTGCCTGACGGCTGACGTACAAGAGATTTCAAAACATAACAAATTGCAAAAAAAGGGGTGCACAAAATTGGGGGAGGGGGATTAATCTGCAGAGTCATTCGAGAAAACATCTGTTTCGGCATCATTTTATCTGTTTTTTTTTCTTGAGTCTTCATTTAATACCGTTACAGCCTGGTCCCATGCTCGGCAATCATAATTAGTTTGTCATTCATGTTATATTACTCTTTCTAATCAGCTTGAGACATGAGGATAGACAGCAGAGTAATACCTTCAGGTTCCATGTGTGTGTGTGTGAGAGAGAGAGAGATAGACAGAGAGTTTAAATCTTCAAATGTGCCTCTTGACAAATCTTTTTTCAGCTCTTTTGAAGGGAGTATTTTGTCATTGCATATTTCTTGTGCTCTGTGCATGAATGTGTGTGCGTGTATCTGTGCTCAGCTGATTATTGTGGTAATATTACAAAACCTGAAGCGGAGAGCCGCTGACATATCCAAAATGTACAAACCAATGAGGGTGACTGTGTGTGCTCCCATTTCCCCTTCTCTCTTTCTTCCTGTTCCAATCTTTTCCCTTCACCCGTCCTCCCTTGTTTGCCCCCTCCCTCCCTCCCTCCCTCCCTCCCTCTTTCCCTCTTCTCTCTCTCTCTCTCTCTCTCTCTCTCTCTCTCTCTCTCTCTCTCTCTCTCTCACATCTGTAGTTCTCTCACTCTTTCCCATGGTCCCTTAATCATTTTCAAGCATTTTCTTTAGGCTGTCAGTTATTGCAAAGGAGGGGAGAGTTTGCACAACATACAAAGAGAGTATCTCTCTTCCTCCAGTCTCAGCCTTCCCAGCTTTCAACAAAGACAAAAAATGGCTCCTTTGTGAAATGGAAGCTGGGAGCCATTGCCAGGTGCAGCATATAAATATTTGATTTCCGCAGTCAGAGACATGGGGGGAGAGAAGAGGAACTCGGTTAGACACAGCGCAACTTAGTTCATTTCTCGGGAAGGGACAGTAATACAGCTTTGTCTCTGGGTTGGGTTTGAACTCGGCCCCGACATTAAACCCGACAGAAACGGCTAGACAGCTGTCAATGGCAATTTATGCAGTTTCCTTAGGGTGTATGCATTTTTATCAGATTGGTAAGAGCATAGACTGTCTTAACAGTCTTACTGGATATTAAGGCCATTTTTGTGACACTGTGCACTGTCCATGGTAGTAATACAGTATTGCACACTAGAAACTGTAGTTCCCTATTCTTAAATAGGGATTGTGTACTAAGTGTAGTTCCCTATTTTTAAAGCCATCATTGTATAAAATAGAAATTATTCTCATTAAGAGAATAAAAAATATATTTATAATTAGGTTGTACTAACTTTATTCCAGTATGATTCTTTTTGGAATGTGTTAATTTTCTGGCTAGGAGCAGACACTGCATGTAGGAAAGCCTGGAGCCCCTAACCTGTTCACTGCAAAAACCAAATCTTAACAAGAATTTTAATCTTATATTTAGACTTTAGAATATTATTTATGTTACTTTTTTGCTAAATAAGACAAACTATCTGCCAGTGGGGTGAGATAGTTTTATTCATTTCAAGATTTGCCACTGGGGTAAGATAATTTCACTTGTCAAGCAAAAAGTAACTTAAAAAGATATTTTCCACTTTTGAGAAATAAATAAGATTTTAAGTCTCATTACAAGACTAAAACACTTGTTAAGACTTTTTTTTTTGCAGTGTTGTTAAGTTTTCAGCAAAATATATGAATGTTTTAATACATAAACAAACTTGTCTTTTCAATGTGAATTGGATTGCTCAAATAAGGGAATAAGTGGGACTGAAAGGAGCTGATTATATTTTTTATAATTCATAATTACAGATAGAAACTAAACTGTCACTGAAGACAAAAGATAGATACAGAAAACAAGCTTATGTCACAGTAATGCCTCAAACTCTCTCAAGGAAGATAGCTTGTTAACTGCATTTTAACATTTTTAAACAGACGCTTACTGCTATTATAAAATGAAAGTCTAGTATCTGGCTAGATACATACATGGTTAATAAGATAGAGTTAACTACCTGCTAGCGTATACTTCCATATTGACAGTTAAAATCCCTCTGCATTCAGAAAAAAAACCTTGCATCATGGCCCTTCTTTTAATGGCCTTTTTTTAAACACAAGTACGTAGTATCTAACACTGTTGTTGTACATTTAACACCCTAGGATGTTTATATGACACCACGATCTCACCATTTTTGCTGTTTATAAAAAAAAATTATTGTTTCATTCAAAATATAAAGTAGCCTACAGAAAATATCAGAATAAGTCACAAAAGAAACAGCAGTACTTGTGTAAAACTAGAGTACTTTACTTTTAACAAAAGTCTATATGTATACAAGTATATGAAGAGTGTTTTTCCAAAACTCACTCAGCCCACGTTTACCACTTTTGAGAAAATCAAGTTATGTTTATTTTAAATTTGTGGATATTTTTGCACGAAAAATCAGCTGGCATGCATGGCTATAGCCGAGTAGCCGGTTATAGCTAACAAGATCTATAGGCTACAACAGAAAAACATTTCCTTCTAAATGTACAGGGGCGTAATTTTCACTGGCCCCCCTCTTTTCAAAATCCCATTTGTGTCCCCCCACTTTTTACAGTCCGAAAACTAACGTTATCTAAAAAAACAAAAACAAAAAAAAAAAACCCCGGAGAAACTCTACGCACTATGACCACGTGGAAACAGCGCCCGCCCCGCTCAAGCTCCCAGTCCCCCTTCCAACTCCCCCTCCCCTCTCGCGCTCTCGTTCAAACAGCCCGCCAGCAGCTCAGCATGTCATACATAAAAATGAAACGCCAACAGCAGTTAAATTTAATGTCTTTCTTGGAGAGGGGATGAAAAGAAAGAAAGGAAATGTGAGTTGGTGGTTGTAAAACTACGGAAACGTAATGCATTCACTTGAGAAAAAATAATTAACGAGATTAGCTAGCTAGAATAGCTTCTTCTACTGTGGTAAGCTAGCTAGCTACCTAGCGTGACCCGTAGTTAGGCCTGTCATGTGAGGTAGCTAGCTAGCTAGCTATCTCAGTACATAAGTAGAATAAGATATTCTAGCTAGCTAGCTAATCTGGTTAATTCAGAAAAACAGCAAACATTTTTTTTTCATGAAAATAATCTCGTTAATTCAGAAAAGCAGAGCAGAATTTATTTTCCCCATGAAAACTTTCCTCATAATTCTGAGATAATTATATCGTTAATTCAGAAAAACAGGGCAAAATGTTTTTTCTCAAGTGAATGCATTACGCTTCCTATAAAACAGCATGGTTTTTCTATTAACCTATGTAGCTAACTTGAAAACGAGTCCACCTTAACCGCAGCAAGTATCCGTCAACAATGTATGAAAAGCAGTCTCGCTGCTAGTTTACTTTAACGTTACGTTAGACTCGCACACCACGGGCTCAATAGGCTAACTCGACTCTGCTTTCATATCAGAGATCGGTGGAGGTGGTGCCTATGGAAGACAGGGAGGGCGAGGCAGGGAGAAGCAGCACTGAGTTGCAGGTAGGTTATATGTGCCGTATAAAGGGTTAGGTGATTTTGGTTTGTTGATAATGAGAGGAAGGAGTGAACATGATATGGTTGAATTAAAAATAAAGTGCACTAATAATAATACAACCAACATGATTTCAACATAATATCTGCCTCACTCCCATCATTGCAGTGGCTTTTTTAAATTAAAGCCCGCCCTACTACAACAGATAAACCGGAACTATGGATTAGGGAATAACAGATCAGAGGTATGAAATTGCTATTTAACTAGTTAATAATGTAGCGTTTTCTTTTGTAACTTTGTCTTGTTATGTGATGTGTCAGCTAACATTACTCATTGAACATAACATGAAATAGGCTATCCTAGCAGCGGGGGCTATTTTTAATCATGGCTGCATTCCACTTTAGTTCACTTAATTAGTTTGATTAATGCAACGATTATATTGAATGTCTTTGTTTGATATGTTTGTGTGTTGTGGGTCTGCCCCACTGTCTATGTCTTTTTTGTTGTTGCTGGGGCTACAACTGAAGTTCCCTAGCGGGAAAATAAAAGTTATTCTATTCTATTCTAGTCATTGTGCGAGCTAGCTAGCTAGCTACCTCAATCATTCCAAATGCAAGCCAGGTGGCAAGCAAACTTAATGCAAGTTAATGGTAGCTGACATTATTTAGATAGATAGCATTTTCACAGCTAGATAGCAAAGAAAGGTAGCTAGGTAGCTAGCTAGAGTGAGTGAATGTGTATGTCTTTGGCAACCCCGAAGGAGCCCAAAAATGTTCTCCTGATTGTGTCCCCCCCACTTCTGAAACTAATGTTTCGCCCTTGGTTAAGTATAATAGCAACCTAGCTAGGCTACTATTCATTATAGGTCATTACAATTGGCTGGCAAGCAGAAACTCCACTTGTAAATTAGTGTTGAAACTTTTGACCTACCTGTCCAGTAGAAACAATGGGAGCTGGAATTGAAAACAAAAAAAATTTAGGCCATATCACTGGATTTAGAATGCAGAATTTGAGGGTATAAGTATGTATGGTGCTGATTTTATCTCACAGCAGTTCTTTCTATGTCTGCTATCAACAAAGCATGACCGTTCCCCGATATTTTTCTAAAAAAAGTTGCATACTCCAGCTTTAAATCCCTTAGAATAATAGTGTAAAAGTAAAACTGCAAATATCTAACTATTTTCAGAAAAATGATATAACCGCATTAAAAAATTAAGTTTATAAAAACTGGACTTAGTGAGGCTTGGTAAAAACACTCTTCCTATATAAGCTTTAAGGCATGTGTACGGCAGCTGGGGTAAATGGAGCGGAGGGGAATAAGTTAAAGGTGCATGCCATTGGAAAACGTTATATTCCACACTGTAAAAAATGTTTGTGAATTTTACAGTGAATGTGTTTAAAATAGCAAAGGTACGAAATTGTAAACAGCTGAAATGTAAATAATTGTACTATTTATGGTGGAACACCGTAATACATTAAACAAAGATGTATGATTAACATATTGTTATCATTAAGCTATTTATACAATAAAATTTGACTTTTTTACAGTGCTTCTTTCTGTGTGAATATTGGGTATATAGGTTGTAGGCCTACAGCACGAATTACCTATTTTTTTAATCAATATATTTTTTGCAAACGGAAAGATGATTAAAACCTTGGTTTCCTCTTCGCAGTTATGGTTTAGATTGGGCATATAATTTATAACAAAATGTTCGTCATACTGTATATTTCCAGCTATGTTATTTGTTGCATTTCGATGTACCACCTTTCCTTGTCCCGCCCTCTGACTCATGAAACTCAGGTGGAACAGGCATGATGTGGGAAGGGCGCTCATGTCATTTCTGGTCAGATAAGCAATCAATGCACAAAATGTGAAAAAGGGAGTTCAGTTCAAAGGGAGAGAAATTGGATTTATATATTTTAAAATGTATTGAATTTTTTCTTTTAAAAATACCTTACCCAGACCACTTTGCTAGGACTAACCCGAGATAAGGAGGACTGGAGCACACAGAGCTCAGAGCAAAAAATTATTTAATGAGACCTTGTGCAATTATATAAAATTACCGAAAAATCGGGAGTGGATCAGGTTTAATGAAGCTAATTAAATATTTGTCTTGATCGCCCCTATATCCTGATCTTTGGTTTTGAATCAGGATAGCCCTACTTTTTGGAAAATATAATTATGATATAGTTCAATATTCTATAATATTGTGACAATTGTATATTTGCCAACATATTGCGTCAGACAGTGCAGTATACAGTAGGTTATTGAATAATATAGGCCTGGTTATTTCATTTGGGGAAATTCCACTAGAGTTTCCAGGTTCCTGTTACTGTTGGATGGTGTAGGGAAATAATTGAGGCAGCCTCAGACTTCAGCTGAATTTCGGTAACCTTGGCCAAACCCTGCTTGAGGTTTAGCTGAGTTGTGAAAGCAGCTAGTCCTGAGTGAAATGATCCAAGCTAAGAAAGGAAAACCTTGGCACTCTAATTGCATACTCCTGGCTGCACATCCCCCACGTGAACACAACTGTGAATCATTTGGAATAGAACTGTGACTTGATTGGGACACCATCAGCTGCTGATGTGACATGAATACGCGATGTGGTGTGCATGTTGTGGTCACACTATTTGGTAAACAACTTCTACATCCCTTATTTTCCTTTATTGTTATTCTAGAGAACCATCAGGCATCAGCACCTAAGGGGCATACAAAATGGTGCCCCCATATTGACTTATTGTGTTGTCGATGCTACTCATAGGAGCTGTGAGAACCATCACTTCCATAGCGGAGATAATATTTGTAATTGAAAGTATTTTTTGGAACTATGTCAAAATATGTGCACTGTTCAAAAAGAAAAACTTCAATACTGTTCAAAATATAGCTATATATCATTTCAGAAATGGTAGTCTGTCACCAAGAGTAAGGGCTTTAACTTCTGAGCAGTACTAAGTGTTTTTATCTCCCAAAGAAATTCTCTAAATCTTCAACAAACTCCCATGCTGTCTTTCAAAACTTTCCTCCATTGGGCCCACTTATTTTAAAATCTCCCACTTACCATTGACTCATTTACATTTTCCCACTGAAATTTCCTAATTATATTTTCATTTTTTAAAAAATTCCTTACAATATTCCAATATTCTCTTTAAGGATACATTCTGAATAAAGTGTTTACATGCTCCGTAGAGTGTTGAGCTCCGTGAATATTCCTGTATACATGTTAATCGGTGTGTTCCGAATAAACTAGGACTTGCGCGTTCTTTTCCTACTATAATTCCCTTTTTTGCTAAATTTTTGGAAGATGCTTGCTTTTGTGTTATATTGTCTTGTCTTCTTAGCACTTCTACAACATAATTTAACAAGAACACTTGTTTTTATTCACATCCTTAATGGCAGACGAGAGCAAATGGAGCTATAGTTAACATCTGCCGGAATTTGCTATTTGTGCCATGTAGAAACTCCCGGAGACAATGGAAAAATGTTTGCAGCGAGGACTGGTGGGAAACAGTAGTGATGGTACAATTTACGGATGCAGAGTGGAAAGAAAATTTCTGCACGTCGAGAGGCTCATTCAACAATGAGGGTGATGGAAAGGGTTATGAAACCTTGCGACGAAACGTTATATGCCCCTGTGCCACTTGCTATGCGTGTCGCAATCGTCCTGTACAAATTGGAAAGCCGTGCTAAGCAGGCTATCGTATGTTTGCGAATCAGTTTGGGGTGCACAAATGTACGGTAAAATGATTTGTGTAGCCTACGTGGTCTGTCAAGGCATGGTAGGCTCTGTGATTAATCATTTATTTGAAGTGCCCACTGATGAAGAAGCATGTGTTTTGTTTATTTTTTTTTGGCTTTTGAGTAGGCTTCCTTGAGTGTTTTCCAATGATGTTTGACCTGGTCACTAGTGCGCCCAAAACCTGCTTCCTTAATTTGTTTGTCACGCACCCTTTTAGAAATGTAAACTATTATGGTGCTTTCTCCCGTAAATGCAGTCCATTATATTCATGTCTTTCATTATTTGTCGATATAAGTCTGTTTCATCTTTGCTCCATAAATGCAAGCTTTTCACCATTATAATATGGACCCAAGATTCCTTGCAGATTGAACATGCGCAGACTATATACATATTCCCTTTAGGGGCATATTCCAAATAATGTGTTTACATGACCAAATATTCTGGTTAATACAGGCATATACCAGGTGTCTTATTCGGAATTCTAGCAATCAGAATATTGGCTTAATCGGAATTTGTCAATCGTTTTAAAGCGTTTACATGACTCGTACATAATTGGAATATTACTATATTCCGATTAATATCGGAATATGGTGGGCATGTAAACGTGGTCAATATTAACTTAGATTCATTGTCAAACAAAGCTAGCAACCTAGCCCTACGTGCTCGTTAAGCTAGTGAACAACAGGCAATAGCAATACAATAAACACTTGTAACCTTCAATCCGATGTGTCTGGAGATTATCAATTAACAATAGCAGATGCATCCCTGCTGACACCCGACCAGCGTCAGCCCTTGACATGCAGTTGGATGTAGGGCTCTATTTTTGTGACAACGCTAAATATCTTATGCTGTATACAGAACCAAACAAAACTTAAATAAACAGTGAGAATTGTTGATTTAGTTTCAGCTTTAGATCAACAGAGCTTCCCACAAAATTCCACAAATCCTAACTTCTTCCAGTGCTTTAACTCAAAGTGGTAAGGCCCCAGACCCTGATGGGTATCTGATTGAGGGGTCGATTTACTAAAGGTTTGTGTGTAGAAAATCACAGGTAAAACTGTTACCACCCGCAAAAAATCACAGAGGTGTTCAACTAAAGAGGATTGCATGTGCTAAAATTGAATGATATGTGGATTTTTCATTATTGCTGGTTAGCCTGAATGAATGTGCTAAATTGGGCGTTCCTACGTTAATTAAAAATACTAATAATTACTTTTTACGTTGAGGCCGTTTCGTAATTTAGTGACAGCTTATTCTGGTCAGCTTAGTCTGTGATTCGTACCTGCGATGCAGACCTGCTGAAACTGGGCTGCATCCAGGTCCAATTTAACACATTCCCTTGCACTCTTCCCTTGAGTGAGCTATCTTCTGACAAAATTTGTGACGTGCAGCAGGCAAACTTAAAACTATTGACTTTTGCCCTCCAGAGGCAATTTCCATCTAGTTTCTACTAGTCTTATGTAGGATATCTAATATTTAGATATAAGTATAGTATATACCCTCTCCTCTCTCTCCCGCTCCCTCTCCCCCCCTCTCTCTGTCTCTCTCTCTCATTCACTCACTCCCACAAACATCAAGTGAAATGTCCTCAACTCATTGTCTGTATAATGTAGGGCAGTGGTTCCCAACCCTGGTCCTGGAGTACCCCTGTGTATGCTGGTTTTCGTTCCAACCACAATTGCAATACCAGAATTTTAACAAGCTGTTATTTTTTCTTAATTAGGTGTTTTTATTGTATAGAGAGAACACTTTAAACTCTTTACTCTCTTAAGCCACGTTATGTTAGCAATAGCTATGCATGCCATGAAGAAAAAAAAACCCATGTTCATTATGCTCATTGTGTTATATTGCAAACAATTACAAAGAAGAAGTAACAACTCAGGTGATTAGGCTGCTAATTAGGTAATTGAACGCAAGTTTAAGTTCCTTCATAATTTTTTCCTTAACACAATGCAGGTTTGGCTCATTATCATTTGCTTTGTCTTTGAATTCTTCATTATTTACCAAACGGTTAGTTTTATTGGCCATGTGTCCACAATTTCACCAATTATGAGCCTATTGATTCACCTCAGTCTTTAATTTGATCAGTTAAAACATTTTTTACCTCCTTTTAATTGTTTACAATGCAACACAATGTGAATCTTGGACTTTTAGTCTTCATGGCATGCATAGCTATTACTAACATAATGTGGCTTAAGAACGTAAATAATCCCTCTAAACATTAAAAACACCTAATTAAGAAAAATTAACAGCTTGTTAAAATTCTGGTATTGCAATTGTGGTTGGAACGAAAACCAGCATACACAGGGGTACTCCAGGACCAGGGTTGGGAACCACTGATGTAGGGTGTCATGAGGAGTCTCTGCGAGGAGTTTATTACCTTTGAGCAGACCCAGAACAGGAAGTGATTTATGGACCACCATGCCCCGGAATAGCTTAAGGTTCATGATTTACTTTGGATGGTAAATTTGAATGCCCATCTGGCTTTTAATTGAAATAAATAATTTAAAGTCTAAAATGTGTATAGTGATAATGGTTGGACTTAAGAATTTCCAAATAAACTATCACCTTATGTTGTTGAAAACAGGAGAAAATGTCCCTTTCCTTGGGATGGTATTACTATTCAGTATGTTCACATTCACATTTTGTTTCTTTAGAAAGAGGCTAAAACTATGGATATTTTAATTGTGGTTTCATGGTGCTTTCAACAACATAAGATTACTTTAATTAATACAAAATTGTCCAAATTGTCATTATTGTAATTGACTGTTTTTCATTTAACAAAATTATTTAGTCTTAAGACTTGATTTAGACTTTGTTTTGGCTTGTTGGTTGATTCCACCAGGTTACTGTTCGACTGACCTATCAATGAATTTGGCGATTCTAGCATGCAATATCGCTTGTGTTCAGTATCCAGAGTGGCGATCATTTTAACAAGGGCATTCACTGTTGGAACCGCTGGATTCAGAAAATAAACATTTTACCTAATCCTCACTCACCCAACACTTATTGTGTCAATATCTAAAAAGATAGTCACTGCACATCCATGGTTTAAATTCAAATTGAAGAATACAAGAATGTTTTTAAATCTATTTACTTTGCCATTACTTTGGCCCTCCAGAGGAAATTTCCACCTAGTTTCTACTAGTTTTATTTAAATGTCAATATCTCAAAAAATATTCCCTGCACATCCATGGTTTAAAAGAAGAAGCTGTATCAATTTGCAAAAGAATACATTTATTTCAGAATAGTCACAGTATATACATAATAACCATAACATAAGTAGCCTAATGTATTTAAATACGTTTTTAAAAAAATGTACAAAAGCGCACTTGTTTTTACACAACAACAGCAACGTATTTCAGCCCTAAGTGCAATAGGTGGTCGCTGTGGAAATGTCAACTGTACGGGACTTTGGTGAAATGTAACAGGATAAACTCTTCAGGGTTAATCAGAAAACAGCCGTAGCTGAATATACTGGTAAGTACTTGGTTTCTTAAACATATTTATACGAGAGATTTTGGAGAAAAGAATTAGGTGTCTTCTAAACCAAAAGTGCATCAGGTACTGTATTATTGTTTCTATACGTGAAAATGATTTTCTTAGCGTGTATAAAAGGTGCATTTTATGAATTTTACAGTCTGTGGCTGTGGCGAGAGGAGGGTCGTAAGTGCTTTGGGCTATTAATAGCACCCTCCTATTTTATTGCACTGCAGTGTAACTTGGTTTGCGCAAGAGGTTAGTCTTTTAAACAATACTGCGTCACAATTTACGGGGTTTTCTTAAAGCTGTAGTTTATAATTTCAGACAAACATGAATACTGCAATTGAGACGGATACGTCTCAAGCACTAGGGGTGAAGTTCATAGAGTTAAATACATTATTTAAAAAATGTACAGAAGCTTGTGTGTTTTTACATAACAGCAACGTATTTCAGCCCTAAGTGCGATTGGTGGTTGCTGTGGAAATGTCAACTGTACGGGATTTTGGCGAAATGTAACAAGAAAAACTCTTCAGGGTTAATCAGAAAAGCATTGTAGCTTCCTACCAGGTAGGATATTTGGTTTCATAACCATTTATACAAGAGATTTTGGAGAAAATTCAAGGAAAAGAAACATAGCCACATCACCATCACTTTTGGTGTGTTAGTCAACACACCCCTTCAATTAGGAACTAGCTAGCAAGTACAGATGTCAATGTAATTGATTTAGAGATCAACAACTAGCTAGATATATGTACAATGGGCCTCATTCATGAAACATGAGCAGAACAAAATTGCGCTTAAATCATTCTGTCTTTTGGCATTCATCAACATTTTTGTATCTGAGATTTGTTTGTATGTACGAACAAACTTTACACCTACTCAGGACCACGCGTACTTAAATTCAAAATGGCGTTTAATGTAGCTTCTGAATGTCAATTAGAATAGGCCTATGAATTTATTTTTTATTTTCAGTTAAATTTACAAGACTAAATGTAGCCTTTGAAGTGCACAATGCAAACGTATTAATTACGACTGTAAAAAGCAAGCGCTAGATTAAGCCTATTAATCAATTGTACGCAATTAATTTAATTTATTTATTTAATTAGACCCATAACTTAATTAATCCTCCCAGTAGGCTATTTTTCTGAATTTTTTGTACTAAATTGTACGTAAATGTACACGCATATTTAGGAATGTTTCATGAATGAGGCCCCTTGTGTCTTAAATTTATGACCTCTTAATGTCTGAATGCAGCCAGACACTGGACAAGACCAGAAGTACTTGGGAGGAAGAACTAGGGGCACAGTTTAAAGACAAGTGGTAGCAGGACAAAGGTAGATACCTTGTTATTTTTGGGGTCTGTAGAGATGTACCTGCCTCAACTAAAAATGCCAATGTCGTTGCATTTACAAACCCCAATTCCAAAAAAGTTGGGACAGTATGTAAAATGCACATAAAAGCAGAAAGCAATAATTTGTAAATTCTCTTTTACATATATTTAATTGAAAACAGTACAAAGAAAACATATTAAATGTTTTTACCTTATCAACTTTATTGATTTTTGTAAATATATGCTAATTCCGAATTTGATGCCTGCAACACGTTCCATAGAGTTCAGTAGGAAAATAAGTCAGGAGAAACAACCCTTAAAGTGATCCTTCCATATCTACTGCATATCTGGCAGCAGAGTGATGGTTTGAGGCTTGTTTGATACTGCAGACCCTTGATGACTTACAGCAATTTAGCCAACCGTGGGTTCCATACTATTCCCGTGTAATGTACAGCTTAATCTAGCCCCACCCCCCAATTCCCATAGAGATCCATTCAAATGCAGAGAGGTTATAGTATTGCTTGTAAGAGTACCTGAAAATAAGATATCAAGAGTCTTTTGATATCCTTTTATACCCAGTCATGATAGCATCATCTGTTTTACCTGTGGAACGTTCCAAGCAGATGTTCTTTGAACTTCCCAGTCTTTTTTTTGGAACGTGTTGCAGGCATAAAATTCGGAATTAGCATATATTTACAAAAGTCAATAGAGTTGATATGGTAAAACATTAGATATCTTTTCTTTGTACTGTTTTCAATTAAATATATGTAAAAGATAATTTACAAATCACTGCTTTCTGCTTTTATGTGCATTTTATCAAGGGTCTTTACGTCTTTAAACTTATATGTATGTAAGCATATATAGTATTGTTGGGGTCACTATTATAGTGGTTATTGTAATTGTTTGTTGTGATATCACTGCAGTAATGTAAATATTCATAGTCTAATAGTAGTTATTGTTACTATGTCTTTTTATTTCAGACTGTGACTGTAAAACATACTTTAATAGCCTGTACAGGTACTGTATATACCCTATTGTACAAATGTACGCAAACCCTCACCGCACCCACAATGAATTTATTCGTATCAACCCAGCCTATTTTGCAACTGTGCTGCAGTTTCACTAATGCCTGGACTCACAAAATTACCGAAATTGAGTTGGACACACCGTAATTCGCCAGGTTATCGTTTGCGTTTGACAATTGTGCCTTGACTGAGAAATAGGGCTCCCCTCTATAATGTGATTCCCTGGAGCAGACTCCCCCATCATACGTGGAGAAATGGGGACTTCAACACATTTCAAATTTTACCAGCTTTAAACTCACGTAACCCTACCTAAGAAAGCAAAAAAGCCGCGTGAAAAACTTATTTCGCCTGATGTGCAGGCATGCATCTTTCACAGGACAGCTGTCTGCTTTCACATTCCAATACATGTGGGTCCACAGAAGACACGAGATAGATCTTAGATGCCTGGCGCAGGGAAATTAGTGTAGAGATTTGGGAGATTTAGATGTCTCAAAACCAAGGCAGTTGTTGATCAAATACTGATAATTATTTTCTACACCAACCAACAAACCATAGAATTTCCATAGCTCTTTTTCATTATGTCCCATTGTTATTTTATTGTAAATATATGTGATATATAACATATTTTCCAAAATACAGTGTGACAATATTTTTTAATGTTTAAGTTTAAACATTTTAAATGTATTTTTTAGCATAACTAAACTTTTATATTCAACAATGAGTGGTAATTGAATTCTAAGTGAGTTAACTTCAGCTCTAGGAAGTTTATTTCAACTAGTGCATCATCAATGGCCATTTTGTGTGTGCATAATCACATAGGCTGAATCATTCTGAACAGAAATGGAGAGAAGAGAACAGGTGTTTGTGCCCATCAAAATCTGGCAGGCTACCCATCGGCTGGCGTAGGTGCACAAAACTGACAGGTGATTGGCTGGCTTAGACACACATGGAAATGATGGCAGCCACAACAGATCAGGGTAGCAGTTTTTTGTTAACAAGCAAATTGCTTCCACTCAATTCTGTAATTATGGTTGAGAGCATTTATTAATTTTTTGGCCTGCAGCTGGAGGGGAATCGGAAAGGAGTACCGGAGTGGGTATGTAAGCCCCTTTGACTCCAGTGTTGGGCCCTAATGCAGCCGGGGGTCTACATTCCTCTCCCACTCTCCAGGGTAGGGCAAACATGGGAGTGAGCTATAAATGGCCAGGTGAGGTAAAGAGGGGGGGGGGGGGTGGATAAATCAACCTGCATTTGTTCTCTTTTCCAGAAAAGAGAAGGTTTTTTTTTTTTTTTTAAGCAGTTACATTTACATTTTAATAGTGGCGGTTAGCAGAGGAGGCGAGAGAAAAAGTGAGACAGCAAGGTTGTGCCATTTGTTTATTCCCCAGTGAAGCTGGACTCATTCAGCAGCAGTTCTCACTTATAATCTCTCTGTCAGGTGAACTACGCAATGCAAGCGCAGAGCGCAAGCTTGAAAAGGACGTGCTACTGCGTTTTCTCTTGTGACAGTGAGCTGCAGTCCTAAAATGGGGCAGGCTTTCTGTGCCTACAACTATAAGCAGTCACCTGAAATTCTACTCCTGATAACATACAAACAACCACACTCCAGGTCAATAGTCATCTTTATTGTCCCTAATGGGAAACTTTAGTTGCAGCAATGTCACATACGCCATAAAAAGAAATATGACAAACACAAAACAGGCAAGCAGTCTACACATACACTACTCACAAAAAGTTAGGGATATTTGGCTTTCGGGTGAAATTTATGGAAAATGTAAGTTCACGCTACAGTGATATTATACGTATCATGAAAGTAGGGCATTTAAGTAGAAGCATGCAATGGTGATTTCCTCATCTCAAACAATTTATTGAAACAAAAGCCAACAACAGTGGTGGGTATACCACAACAAAAATGTCAATGTCTCAATAACTTGTCATGTGCCCTTGAGCATCAATTACAGCTTGACAACGACGTCTCATGCTGTTCACAAGTCGACTTATTGTCTGCTGAGGCATGGCATCCCACTCTTCTTGAAGGGCGGCCCTCAGGTCATTGAGGTTCTGGGGTACAGAGTTACGAGCCTCTACACGGTGAGTCAGCTGATCCCATAGGTTTTCTATGGGATTCAGGTCTGGAGAAAGTGCAGGCCACTCCATTTGAGGTACCCCAGTCTCCAGCAGCCTTTCCCTAATGATGCAACCTCGATGAGCTGGAGCATTGTCGTCCATGAAGATGAAATTAGGCCTGTGTTGTTCATGCAGGGGCACAATGACTGGATTAATGATGTTATTCAGGTAGTATGGGCTTGTCACTGTACCATTCACAAAGTGTAGGGCAGTTCTGTATTGACTAGACACACCTGCCCACACTGTAACACCGCCACCACCAAAGGGTCGTCTGGTGACAACAGTGGCTGATGCATAGCGCTCTCCTTGACGTCCCCAACATCGTTGGCGGCCATCATTTCTGCTCAACGTGAATCGACTTTCATCAGAGAACAGCACTGAGGCCCACTGGTCCCTCGTCCAGTGTAAATGCTCCCTGGCCCATGCAAGACGATGACGCCTGTGCCTGGTGGTGTGGTCAGGTACCCTTGCAGGTCGTCTAGCACGCAGACCACGCTGATGTAAACGGTTTCGAATGGTCTGACGTGACACTTGGGTGCCTCTCACCTCCCTTAAATGTGCCTGGAGTTGAGTGGCATTCATCATCCGGTTCCGCAGGGCACTGTTCACAATGAAGCGGTCATCAGTGTGGGATGTGGCCAAAGGACGTCCACTTCTATGCCTTTCTGTGACTCTTCCAGTCTCTCTGTATCTCTGTTGCAACCTGCTGATGACACTCTGTGACACTCTAAGCTCAGTGGCCACTTCCCTCTGAGAACATCCTGTTTGAAGCCTCGCAATGGCGAGGTACTGTTGATCAATTGTTAGGTGTCGTCTTGGTCTCATGATGTCAAAATGTGAACAGCATGATGAAGAGGACTGTTTAAATACCAATTCTAATTGAACCAGGAAATTTATTGGTCGATTCATGGATCAAACACCTGTTGTGAATTTTGCCGTTCAGCTCCTTGTTAGAGAACAGCAAGTTGTGCAAAAAGTACTGAAACATTGAATAGTTGGACATGTGCATTCAAAAGTTTAGAGAAGGTCAAATTAATTTCACCTGTAAAGGTTATAGTGCATTTTAGGTTCATCCTGAAATTTCACCCGAAAGCCGAATATCCCTAACTTTTTGTGAGTAGTGTATACATACAGTCTATAATGTCTGCCTTTGAATGGATCTCTATGGGAATTGGGGGGTGGGACTAGATTTAGCTGTAAATTACACTGGAACAGTATGGAAACACATGGTTGGCTAAATGGCTGTAAGTTATCAAGGGTCTGACATATCAAACAAGCCTTAAATCATCACTCTGCTGCCAGAAATACAATAGATACGGATGGATAACCTGAAGGGTTTCTTCTCCTGACTTATTTTTCCATAGAGTTCAATAGGAAAATTTGTCAGGAGAAACAACCCTTAAAGTGATCCATCCATATCTACTGCATATCTGGCAGCAGAGTGATGGTTTGAGGCTTGTTTGATACCTCTGACCCTTGATTACTTACAGCCATTATACCAATAATGTATTCCATACTGTTCCAGCATAAGTTACAGCTAAATCTAGTCCCACCCCCCAATTCCCATAGAGATCCATTCAAATGCAGAGACGTTATAGTATTGCTTGTAAGAGTATCAGAAAATAAGATATCAAGAGTCTTTTGATGTTGTTTGGTCACAGACATCAGGAAGTCATGGCATGCAAAGGATATGCAACCAAATATTAAAAATTTAAAGGCACAGTCAACTTAGTGTATGTAAACTTCTGACCCACTGGAATTGTGATATAGTGAATTAAAAGTGAAATAATCTGTAAACAATTGTTGGAAAAATGACTTGTGTCATGCACAAAGTGACTTACCAACACTATAGTTTGCTAACATGAAGTCTGTGGAGTGGTTAAAAATGAGTTTTAATGACTTCAACCTAAGTGCGTGTGTAAACTTCCGACTTCAACTGTATATCCATGTATGTATATATATATATATAGATGCATATATACAGTACCAATCAAAAGTTTGGACACACCTACTCGTAGAAAGTATTTTTTCCGTTATTTTTACTGTTTTCCACATTTTAGAATAGTAAAGACATCAACACTATCAGATAACACAAATGGAATTATGCAAAGACCCCAAAAAAAGTGTAAAACAAATAAAAAACGTCTTATATTTTAGATTCTTCAAAGTAGCCACCCTTTGCCTTGATAACAGCTTTGCACATTCTACCTGGAAATAAGGTATCAAGAGTCTTTCGATATCCTTTTATACAGAGTCATGATAGCATCACCTGCTTACCTGTGGAATACCTGTTTACCACAGAAGTTGGTTGAGAGAATGGCAAGAATGTTTGAAGAATCTAAAATATAACACTTTTTTTATTTGTTTGCATAATTTAATGTGTTATCTCATTGTTTTGATGACTTTCTAAAATGTGGAAAACAGTAAAAAAAACTTTAAAAAACCTATGAGTAGGTGTGTCCAAAATTTTGACTGGTACTGTACACACAGATACATACATATACATACATAAACCCATATACATGAGATATGGAAATCTTCCTCTGCTGGTGTAGCATGTTTATGGCCTGAGGAACAAAGGCGTTCTTGAGCCTATTGCACTTAGCCTGTAGCTGTCGGAACCTACGCCCAGAGGGTAAAGTCTCAAATTCAGCAGGTCTGACTAGAATAGACTTGGCTTTACCTGAGGAGCAAATATGTCAGTTAGAGAGGTCTGTTGAATACCAATAATTTTACTGGTTACTTTACCAATACCATTGAGATGTTTTTTTCTATTCAACCCCAAATTGCTAATCCAAGTCACCATTGAAAATGACAAGATAGATTCAATAAAAGATCTATAAAACAATTCCATCAGAGTTCAATTTACATGAAAAGTATTAAGCTTCCTCAAACAATAGTCTTTGTTGCCCCTTCCTGCAGATAAGATCTGTATTCACCTCAAAATTAAGCTTATGGTCAATTATAGTCCCCAGGTACTTATAGCTATCCACAAAATCAATTCTACAACCCTTAAATATATGTCCTGGAGGGTGGATTTTTTCTGATGATGACTCAATCATCTTAAAACTTCAAGATGTGCCTATCTCCATAATGACTCCTAGAGTCATTAGTGTAGAGTATGTACAATAATGGAGACAGTTCACACCCTTGAGGAGAGCCTGTGGAAGAGGAGCGCTGCCCTGACATGACACCATTTACTCTAACCCTCTGTTCTGCCTGTTAAAAAATCAACAATCCAATTTACAAAACTTGTATGTAAGTTAAAATAGGTCAGCAGTTTGTTGGCTAAAACATGTGGTTGTATTTTTTTAAAAGTAGATGAAAAATCAACAAACAACAGTCGAGCATGTGTTTTCGGCCCCTCAAGATGCTTACATAAGAAGTTCAGTAAAGTGACAGTTGCGTCTTCAACCACTCTCCCAGTCCTGTATGCAAACTGCATAGGGTCTAGTAAACCCTCAACCCTCCTCAGGAGCACCGTTTTAACCAGTTTTTCAAACAACTTCATGACCAGTGAGGTCAGAACGACTGGTCTGAAATCATTGAGCTCCTTAAGGGATTTACCCTTTGCTACAGGTATAATAATAGCCTCTTTCCACAGCTGTGTAACTCTCTGCTGCTTCAATGACAAATTGAATATATAACAGAAGATTTCACCTAACTGTCACCTAACTTGTCAGCACAAGACCTAAGCACTTTCCCAGTGATAATGTCTGGTCCAGGACTTTTACTGGGCATAACCTTCCTAAACACATCTTTAACACTCTGAACATCGAACATCAACTTAGTTGAGGCAGTGGTATCTTTATAAAAAGCCTTGCATTCCTCCGCATAGTCATTTTCTTCAAACCTCAGATAAAAACTATTTAATGCATTGGCTAACTCTGCATTGGTCTTAAACCCCTCCAACCTCATAGGCTTGTTGTCCTTATCTTTCTGTCCTGTCGTAGTTCTCATCCCATCACACACTGCCTTCAGATTGTTGCTTTTAAATTAATATTCTATTTTCTCCTTGTATTGGATCTTAGCCCTCTTAATTTCTGATCTAACCTCCCTTTTTAACTCCCGTCTCTCAATCTCAGTACCATACAATAAGGTCCAATGCTTCTGGGTCAACAACTCCCTTATGGATTTGGTGACCCAGGGCTTATTATTGGGAAACACCCTTACCTGCTTCCTTTGTATAACAGCATCCTCACAAAATGTCAAGAAACAACAGACTGCATCAGCTAATTCATCAACATCAAAACATCCATTCAACTCCAAAATAGCCTCCTCAGTCCAAACCTTGACCTCTCTAGATAGCACCCTCCCGCTCGTCGATTGTGACCTGTCGATAGGAGTGAGAAGGATAGTGCTGTGGTCAGAAGAGCCGAGTGGGGGCAAAGCTGTAGATTTATAAGCCCCTTTCACAGATCCATAGCATAAGTCCAAAGTCTTATTTTTCCTTGTTGGGCAAGTGATGTATTGATACAAATGGTTCATGACTGTTTTGATATTACAGTGGTTAAAGTCACCAAGTATTATGCTGGGGGGCATCAGGGGATAGCAAAAGCAACTTTTGAGTCACTCTATATAACACATCCACTGCATTTTTACTATTGGCTTTTGGGTGAATGTACACAACAGTTATGAATATTTGAGGGAACTCTCGGGGGAGGTAAAAAGACCGCATAGACACCAACAGCAGCTCAATGTCGGTTGTATACACCGTCTCACTGACTGATGTTTTTACACCACCGCTGATTGACATACAGGCAGACTCCTCCCCCTAGAGTTTTCCCCGTGACACTTGCATCTCTGTCTTGCCGAATAGGCGCACTGAAGCCGCTGATTGTCAGATCAGAATCCGTGTCCTGTTTTGTAAGCCAAGTTTCAGTAAAAGCCATGATGCAGGCATCTCAAAATGTTTTTAGATTAATTGCGTTTGCTTGAATCTCGTCCGTCTTGTTCCTGATGGACTGCACGTTAGCCAGAATCACAGTAGGTAAGGGAATGTGACTGAGATTTAGTCGTCTCAGCCTCAGCCTAACACCCCCTCTTCCACGCTTACGCAACTTGCTGTTATTTCCACGTTTGTGGATCCTGTTTTGCACAATCGCATGTCTACAGTTTTGCATGAAAGGGTCCATATGATGCATGTCCGACGGATGACGTAGACCAGCATTCCTCTGCATTAAAAATTCTCTAGAGTATTGACCTATATACATATATATATACATACAGTATTCAATTAAAAACATTTTCTCCTTCTCGGGGTGCTGCTGATTCTCAGTCTCTTGTTCATTGTTCATTCTCTCTTGCTGGATAGATGCACACAAATTCACACTCCTCTCTTACTCCATCCCCCATACAGGGTTTGATTGATGATTCGAGTCTCTGTCTCCTGCCACCCACCCCCCCTCCCCCCCCAAGCTGTCCCTACATCTGAGTGTTGTATCAGTACACTGTAGCTCACAGCTGGGAGATTAGAATATTTTTGCTCTTCATAAATCACCCTGACAGCAGTAGGACCACATTATATACCTAAATACAGGATTATTAAAATAATTCACTGCTTGTGTGTGTGTTTGTTTGTTTGTTTGTTTGTGCTTGTGGTTGTATGCCTGCGTGTGTGTATGTACATTGCACATTGTGTTTCTGTTTTATTTGTGTGTGTGTGGTGTGTGTGAGATAGAGGGACTTTGTGGATGTGTGCATTTCAGTTTTATGAAACAAACAGCAAATGTTACACATACGCATGTATGTGTGTAAGAGAGAGAAAGAAATAGTACATGTTTGAGAGTCTGTGTATATGTATGTAAGAGAAAGAGACTATGTATGTATGTATGTGTGTGTGTGTGGTGTGGGGAGAGAGAGAGAGTCTGTGTGTGTGTGTGTGTGTGTGTGTATAAGATAGGGGAGAGAGAGACAGCCTGTGTGTACAGATGTGACCCTCCTGCCCTTCTTTCTATGAGAAATGGCAATGGGAAGTCTGTGGGGATGCTGTTCAAGAGAGACGCCTGGCTTGTGACTGGAGGCATTAGTCAGTGATCTAATATTAGTGCCTCACAATTCAGCCATAAAGACAGAGGGGAGCTGGTGCCACAGATGCAGCCAGGGGGCCACGGGACCCCAGTGACTTTCATTGTGCTAAATCATTAGAGGTGTGTCCACCTCTCATTCACTATGGCCATTAGTGAGCATTACGGCTGTGTGTCCACCTCTCACTCACTATGGGCATTAGTGAGCATTACGGCTGTGTGTCCACCTCTCACTCACTATGGGCATTAGTGAGCATTACGGCTGTGTGTCCACCTCTCACTCACTATGGCCATTAGTGAGCATTATGGCTGTGTGTCCACCTCTCACTCACTATGGCCATTAGTGAGCATTACGGCTGTGTGTCCACCTCTCACTCACTATGGCCATTAGTGAGCATTACGGCTGTGTGTCCACCTCTCACTCACTATGGCCATTAGTGAGCATTACGGCTGTGTGTCCACCTCTCACTCACTATGGCCATTAGTGAGCATTACGGCTGTGTGTCCACCTCTCACTCACTATGGCCATTAGTGAGCATTACGGCTGTGTGTCCACCTCTCACTCACTATGGCCATTAGTGAGCATTACGGCTGTGTGTCCACCTCTCACTCACTATGGCCATTAGTGAGCATTACGGCTGTGTGTCCACCTCTCACTCACTATGGCCATTAGTGAGCATTACGGCTGTGTGTCCACCTCTCACTCACTATGGCCATTAGTGAGCATTACGGCTGTGTGTCCACCTCTCACTCACTATGGCCATTAGTGAGCATTACGGCTGTGTGTCCACCTCTCACTCACTATGGCCATTAGTGAGCATTACGGCTGTGTGTCCACCTCTCACTCACTATGGCCATTAGTTAGCATTACGGCTGTGTGTCCACCTCTCACTCACTATGGCCATTAGTGAGCATTACGGCTGTGCCTTTTTATGAAAACTGAGTTTGAACTCATGATAGAGAAATTGATCAATTTGGTCAAATTTTCAACAAATTTTCTCAACATT
Organism: Synaphobranchus kaupii; assembly: GCA_029718625.1. Taxonomy (NCBI): domain Eukaryota; kingdom Metazoa; phylum Chordata; class Actinopteri; order Anguilliformes; family Synaphobranchidae; genus Synaphobranchus; species Synaphobranchus kaupii. The sequence continues at coordinate 7,655,202 of CM056385.1, forward strand.
TTAAATGTTAAAATGTTGCTTAATGTATAATTATTATAGCCCAGTTTTAATTTTCCATTAAACGTGTAGCTAAATAGCTTAAACATGTTAGGCTATAACTAAGAAATAATGAAAACAGTATCTTGAAGTTTTATTAAGCAAAATAAAACCAAGGAAGATCATAACAATGCCAATGATGCCATTCATAGCAATAAAATAACTCATAGATCAACTGTTGCGCAAACGATAGATGGCTCCAATGGCATAGAACCCATAATATCTCCAAATAGCACTCCTGAACTGTGGTGGAGTTACAATTTTTCTTGGCTCCTCCATATCGAATGTATAGCCTATAGGCTACACGGATAGCATGACCCACAAATTAGCTTTATTTGCTGCCTAACAGTATACACTCCAGTCAAAACAATAACATGGCTTGTTGTCTATCGGTCTCTTTGATATTGAGCATTACCATCAGCGCAACACTTCGAACTTGTTCGAATCTCAGGAAAATGTAAAACTTTGAAAAAATACAATTTTAATAAATTGTATAATAATTTTCCTGAGATTCGAACAAGTTCGATTATCAAACTAAAAAGTGACAGCCGTAGTTAGCATTGTCTTTGTGTAAGATTCAGACAGTGTGTCAGTCAGTCACTGTGTCTCTCAGTCTGATTGTCAGCATTAGTTACAATTTAAAAGACTTGTATTTCTATTAAAAAAGCTTTATGTCACTCTTCTAACCTCAGTCAGCTCTTTAGATGTTTCTGCTTTGGCACAGTGTAGGTCTCTGGAGAGAGGAGATCTCCTGTAACTGACAAATGAAAGTTGCAAAAGGGAACAAGGAGGGTTTAAACTGAGTTATATTAAAAAATATATACATTTGCTTTTCCAAACTCTGTGGTTCTTCAGTGGAACGAGACACAAACAACATGATTCAAAGAACATGCCTTCTTATCACAGTAAAAATGAGTGCGAAGTTAAAAGTTGTGTGTTTTTAGTCTGAAGACAAACTACAAATTATTCCCATGAAGAAAAAAGACATGCAACATGACAGCTGGGTTTTGTGTAGCCCTGGACAAATTGGGTACCTGAGGAGGTGGTTTAATCTCCTCACAGTAACAGTTACAAATGCACAGGAGTGGGAACATTCACTCCTGTTTTCATGCTGTGCATTGATTAAATGCCTCCAGTAGTAAAAACTCAATCTGGATGAGACAGCTGGAATATGTGGCTCTGGCCTCAAAACTGTACCACTACAAACTTTACAATGTGCTGAGTGTGGAAATACAGAAAATAAACTAATAAAAAAGCAATAAACAAAAATAAAGTTTACTCAATTAGCAATAGCTGTTGTTACGCTCCTTTATCAATTCAATGTTTCATGGTCCTGTTTGCCAAGAAGTGCAGTTCATCCCTTACCGAAAAATAATAAATAAATACATTTCATAGCAATGTGTATATTGCAATATCTCAAAGTGGGAATAATCTTTTTTTAACTATAAATTTGGCGGCCAATACGGAGCATGTCCAATTCCCATCCCAATTTGGAATGGCCAATCGTCTCAACCGCAGCCATATACATTGCACGAACCCCTCTGCCGATTCAGGAGCGTGTAGGCATCAACGGTTCTCCTCCGAAACACGTGGTGTCGCCAGCTGCTTCTTTTCACGCCGCAGACTGTGGAGGAGGGACCTTTCATGTGCGGCTTTGGCTGCAATCTGCAGGTGCCGGATCAACTAGGGGTGGCTAGACAGCAATGCACACAGAACCCTATCTGACTGAACCCCCCATTCCCTGAGCTCCAGTCGGCACTGGCGCGGTCCGAATTTGATCCGAGGCAGTGAGGCTCATTCATGCACCGCAGTGTGGTGCCTTAAAGGGGCAGTTCACCCAAAAATGAAATTAAGATTTCTATATACCCAGAGTGCTGTCTATCCATCCAGATAGTTTCACTGAGATTTCACTAGTTTTATAGATATCAACTGATAGAATGAATGAACCTCAACGGGTCCAAAGTTTGTGTTGCTCAAAGCACCAAAAATGTATGTTCAAAAAAATCTACGACTCTTTCCAAATATAATGACACGGTTACTCACAAACATCCACAGAGCTGGTTGTGCATTTTTTTCTGAAAACTACTTTCTACTGAAGTATGCCAACTGTGTCTATCCACGCAAAGTATCAACTAAATCACACCAGTATTCTAGGGCACTCTGTGTTTTCATAAGCCACAGAATACTGGCATGCTTTTGGTTGTTAATTTTTTGGGTGAACTGCCCCTTTAACCGAATGAACCATCCAGCATCCAAGCGGGAATGATCTTGATAATATATTTTACTTTAAATATGTACTTGAGTGTGTGTGTCGGTGCGTGTGTACATAAGTTTCTCATCAACCGTGAGGTTAGGGATACAACATATATAAATTCTAACCCGATAACAATAACCAGACAGGGCTCTAGCCTTTGTGAATTGCTCACTTCATTAAGCAGAGAGCACAAGTCTCTGTTATAGCTTTACCTGGGAGCTGAATTAGCTGATACGTTAAAAAATAAAGAACTAAAAAAAGAAAGATGGTCTATGATTAGGCTATTTTTGAGAATTAAATATTTGGAGCATTTTCACTTTTACAGCAACAGCGGTGCAAGTATGTTACATCATCACTTCGGCTATAATCTTACCAGTGGGTTTATGCTGATGCTCAATTGAAGGTATTGATACCGGTACAGCCCAGATATTATTATGCATCCCAAGTACTTGTATACCCTCATATATGAATATACAATTACCCATTAAGGTTAAAAACAACCATGATTAACAAAACCGGTTTTCTGTGATTATACAAGGGTACAGAAACAACGTTCAGGAAAATTATGTGAATTTGTGATTTTGCAAAGGTGCCGAGCATGGGAATAATGTAATCTGTCCACACTTATGATAAGCCTAGCTATGACAACAACTGCAAGGGATTAACCTTAATATTATTGTGCATCTGTTCAAACTGAAGTTTGCTGTCAAACCAGGCTGCTGAAAACCAAAGAAGCTTTCCATGCAAGTGGCCGAGAATGTTATCTAACGGTGAACGCCTGATGTTTGGTTAGCAGTGTGTTAAGCTTTTAATTTTAATGTTGACAATTGCCAGTTGTCACAGCCAGACTAGTCATAAATGTGGAGATTACCATATACCCATGTTTCTACCTTTGTAAAATCATGGCAAATCAAAGTTTTCCAAAGTTCATACCAATAGGTACAAAACAGTACAGACAGGAGACAATACAGTGCCCTCCGGAATTATTGCACGGCAAAAATGGTGGTGTACATTTAATACCCTGCGGTGTTTATATGATACCGTCATAGGGTGTTAAATGTACACCACCATTTTTGCCGTGCAATAATTCTGGAGTGCACTGTATTGTCTCTTATCTGTACAGTTCAGTACCTATTGGTATGAACTGTTTGGAAAACGTACTGTGGGGTGAGCTGAAGAGGAGAGTCCACAAGCAAGGACCAAGGACTCTGAAGGATCTGTAGACTTTCTGTATGGAGGAATGGTCCCAAATCCTTTGCTATGTGTTCTCCAACCTCCTGAAACATTACAGGAGAAGACCCAGTGCTGTTATCAAGGGAGGGTATACAGGGATGCCAATAATTGTGACACACATCTTCTTCAAACTAAAAATTCTGTTGCATTAAAGATTTCTTTCTTTCTTCTTCCTCTGATCAATTGTATCACAATTAGACTATATTATTTTCTAATTTTCCTGAGCATAGACGGCATTAAAAAAATGAACTGAATTTAATCATGCACTGTTTGCTCATATTAAATTGAGGTTGCCAATAATTTAGGTGGCACTGTAGCAGTTTTAACATTGTCAACACAGCTAGTAATGATAATAATCTAGCCTTCGGTGCAAGAAAAGCTAGCTACTGTAACAACAACAGGCGGTAGTAATAAAATAAAATTGCACTGGCACAATCAACCCAATGAGTCTGGAGATTAGCAATTAACAATAGGGGATGTGTCCCTGCAAGGCTGTCTAATCTAATCTCCGTTTCACAATATGGTTTTCATGTAGGTGACCTCCCAACTAAAAGCACAGCGATATACACGCATATTTTTCAGACTATAAATCGTGATTGAATGTAGAAATAGAGGTAAGCAATCCATTTTAATCGCGTTAAGCCTTCTGTTCAGCTGAAAGCTCCTTCGCTCCGTCTTCAACTCAGCAAACGTGGCGTTTCCACTGTCACGCTGGCGCATCTTGACAGCTGTGCACTTTTGCGTACCAGTATGTGGGACAGACGGCGGACGCAATAAAGATGCGTGCCAGCAACAGAAAAACCCAAAGATGCAAAGATCTGCACCAATTAAACTGACGTCAAAGCAAGGATAATAATAAGTTAGAAGCCTCTTATGCAATGAAAATATATTGTCATATATTGAAAAATACACTGCTATATCCTCCTGAGACCGGGCAGAAAGAAATTGTAAGTATTCAAATTTGGATGACAAAAACATGTTGCATTGAAAATATTTTCCAAAAATTTTAGTTTATCTTTATTTTTATTTATGAATGCCCATTGTAGTGTTTCAGCATAGTAGAATATATGTTTCTTGGGAATAAGACCAGGGGCCCTATCTTGGCGATCTTGGCGCTTAGTCTAAGCGCATGGCGTAAAGTCCATTTTGGGCGTGTCCAAGTCCACTTTTGCTATTTTAACGGCGTGTGATTTTTGGCGCTAAGCACGGCGCAAGGTGCAACTGGGCTGAACCTAGTCGCTTCATTAATTATAGGTGTGTCTTGGGCGTGACATGCAATAAACCAATCAAAATGTCATATCCCATTCCTTTTAAAAGCCTGCTTTTCCACCTTGGCGGATTGCTTGATGGCGAAACAGACATGCTCATGTGTGTTTAGTGTGATCAAGGAATAGGCTAAATGGAGTATGATCAATATTATTCGGACTAACCATTAGCCTATGAGTTCCCGGTAATTCCAGACGGCTGTTATTTTACAAAATATATGCGGTTACATTTCGTTAAAAGGACCTGCAACAGCTGAGAATAAGCTATCAATGGCTTCAGTCTCACCTTAGAAAACGCCAAATTAGCCTGCTTGTTCAGCGAATTTCGTTTGATTATGCAATGAAAGTGTCAAACATCAATTCCAAGAGGCTGTTCTCATGGAGTTCTCGAAGTTCAAGCTTCATCCAAAGTTCATTAGGCTACCTGCATAGTACGCTAATATTGATTAATAACATACCGTTATTTTGCCTTAATGATGACACTAAATAGCCTACAATAAAGCTGTCAGGTTCGCAACCCATATGTTCACGCATATTTCCCCTTGTTTAATAATGTCCTGTTTATGGAAATGTGACCAACCTGTTTTACTCGTAGCGTAATCCTTTAAAACAATCCACTTTCCCAGGAAGACCATGAAACGTGCGACTTACAGCAGGGGAAACAGAGAACATGCAGCGCACGTGCAGAGAATGGCATTAAAATTAATTGTGAATTAATTGTGTAACGTGCTGCAAATTTGTTTTAGTTTCTAATTAGACGCTTAGTTCTCTTTAAAATCGTTTTGTTCAGTTATGGAATAACAGGTGAAATCAGCTGGGTTTTAAACGGTGAGAGTATGGATACCTGGTCACTGTAATTAAAAAAATATGAAGGACGAAGAATAGCTAAGGTTACAATTTAGTTAACAAACTAACAACATTTATCTCCGTTTTTTAACCATAGGCTATCGAAAAAAACCTTATGCACAGCGAATCCGCTGTAGCCTAGGCTATTTGAAAAACAATAAATGCAATATTCACTGGACAAGGTTTTGAGCTTTTTTCAGTCACAAACCATTCTATTTACTCACAGGCTGTATTCATAGATAAACAGATCTGTATTGTAATGACATCTGAAGCGCATTTTCAGAACTTAAATGTCCGTCTATTGCCGTGCGCGAGTTTTCCATTGAATGACAATTCACGCATTAGGTGTAAATGACAATTCGCGCATTAGGCTTGATATAGGTGTCATCAGCTGCTTTTTAATGGATAGCCATTGTCCCGTACCATCGCACATCGCCTGGATGTTGATGGAGTGGGCTGAAAGCAATTTAATGTGCATGGCATTCCCCTTCGCTGAGGGAAAGGTAGGCTATGGACCCTTTTATTATTATGTATTTTTTGATATAGGCTACACAATAATACTATTTCACATTGTAATCTTGATATTTTAATCATGCTTGTGCGCACCCCTGTGTGTAACAGACAGGAGGGTACGCGCATTGTGCACACGCCTTTGTAGACGCACTTATATGCACCGTTAAAATAACATGTATACAACTGCGACATGACTTTAGACCAGGTTAGTGGTGGTTCTAGCGCAAGCGCTTGCTGCTGGCTCAAGATAGCAATACGCCAAAAAGAATCCTGGCCACTCCTCATCTTAAGACCAACACGCCCAAACGGCGCAAGAGTACATGCTAGTTAAACGGCGTGAGCGTTAGGCGTTATAATGAACCTACCGCCGGGTGTAAGATAGCAAAGACACTTGCGTTTGGGTTAGCGCGGCTTTGTGCCGGGTGTAAGATAGGGCCCCAGAGGTTATACTGATTTATGCCACTGAAGCGGCAGAAATTGGTATATTTTGCTTTATATTTTATATATTACTCAAAACATTTCTCAATACAGATTACATTTTGTAAAATTCAAATAATATAAATAACATTGCAATAAGTTTCTAAATTCAAAAACAAGTCAGTGTTAGAGAGAGGGAAATTAAGAAAGATTTATAATAAGATCACTACACATTTTAGCAGATGCTGTTAAACAGCAACTCACACAGCTTACATTTCACAGCTGGATACTAACTGAAGCAATCAAGTTAAATACCTGGAAGCAAGCATCAGACAGCAGTGCCTGATCTGGGAAGTGAACCTTCTGAGTTGCAAGTTCAACTCCATTATATTACAATGCAGCCCCCTTTACGAGATTTGCCCCCTCCAATCCCCCCAACAAACGCGAATGTACACAATGTGCAATGTGTGTACTCCCATCCAGTCTGAAATTATTTGAGGTAATTTGCACTGTTGGGGAAGCTACTCTGAAAATATATTTAACTAAGCTACTGGATATTCTACATTGGAAGCAGCAAAGCTGTCAAGTGGGATGGAGGAGAGAGGGCATGGGGGCTTAAAATAACAAAAAAGTAGTTTTAATGTAGCTAACCAAGTTTCTCTCGATGGTGGCTTTGCTGTATCTCAACTACCTCCAGTGTAGAATGTACATGGTCACAACATTGGCAGGTTGTCCGTAGTCATTTTTTGCTTTTGTTCATGGTCAAGCCTGTTGCTTTTGCCCTCAGATTAGGTTGACCAGCATTTCTTCTTCAGACAGAAACGGAGGAGGGGCATTCTCTGCACACTTTCCCCATGACCAAAAAAAGAAAAGAAACACGCCACTGTCGGAGAGATGAGGGGTGATACTTACAAGAACAGTTAATCAAAAGCTTGTTTGGACCCTGTCATGTAATAGATTTTTTCCACATTACCCTAGCTGCTACTTGGCGAAATAATTAGCTTAACTACTTGAAAGATACTTTCGGAAGAAGTTGAGAAAACCACTCCTGAAAAATGTAGTTCAATGTAGCTTCTCTAATAGCTCTGCTATTCCCCAACACTAGCCATTTGTAAATCAGTTCTCAGTACCCATGCATTTCTGACATGAACCGACAGTATAGTATTTCACTATCTAATTGAAATGCCTTCACATACTGTAGTTTATGTTTGTTAATTCATAAGAGAATACATAAGAATGATATTTAAGATTTATCGACCTTTGTGTAGGTATATATGGGAGAAGGAAATCAAATATTGTAAAACAGCTATTTACATAGCAGATGAGCTCTCTCTGTCCCTCCCCCCTCGCTCTCTCTGTACTTCCCTGCAGCATCCATCACAAACAGTTTAAGCAATTAGAGTGAGAATCTACACAATTAATCTAAAGACAAAATATATAATGCATTAATTTTCAACCTGCCATGTCAATTATCAACTTAATATATCAATAACCATGAGCTTACATCATCATTATTTAAAAGCACAGAAAAAAGCGTCTGCTCGGCTATTCAGTCGGAAAAAGCACTTGTTCTCAGTGTAGTGACGTGCCCCGTGGTCTATTATTGAAGACTGTGGCCAGCAGCCCCACAGGGAAGTGCAAAATTGGCCATAGCATCATCCTGTAGTTGTTCAGGCTCCTGCAGTCTGGCTGAGTACAAGATGTATGACTTCGACAGAATGACTGCACAGCTCAGCTGGTGGACTGCATAGTCAAAAGGGAGTGGTGGTTGGAAGAAAGTTAGAAGTTGAAGAAAGATTGAGGTTAGAGTGTTTGAAGATTGAAGTTAGAGTGATTGGATGGGCCTCTGAATATGACTGGGCTTTCTTATTTCCAAATACACACGTGAATAATAATTTGGGGGAAAATATTGGAGACAAATGTGGATCTTAATTTGGTATTAAGAAATGTGGACACAATAAATGTATCCTTCCTTTAAATAAGTACTGTTTCAAATGAACAAAATTTTTCTGATCACCACATACAGTATATGTGTATGATTATGTATAAGTCCCAATAAATAACATGTCTGCTGGTGCCTCAAGAACTCCTTTGACTCCATCTAGAATCAGATAATATTATATAGCAACTGGGCTATTATATAAATAGGGCTGGCATGATATAGCTCGGTTTTCAAGTCAGAATGGCTTGCAAACCTATTGCTTTGCTCATTTCACAAAACCAAATTTTGCTCTAATTTTGGAGCAAAATTCCATAATTTTTGGAGTTTCTAAATAGAATCAGCTGAAATTGAAATTAGCTGTGGAAATATGTGTGTTGCACAAACTTATAAGAGGTCCGAATATTGGGCCTCATTTATGAAACGTGAGCAGTTCGTATTAGCAATTTTGCCCGTATTTTGGCATTCATCAACGTTTTCATATCTAAGATTTGTTCGTATGTACGAACAAACTTTACACCTGCTCAGGACCATGCGTACCTCATGCGTAAATTCTAAATGCCACTAAATGTAGCTTCTGAATATCAATTCGAACATGAATTAATTTTTATTTTCAGTTAAATTCACAAAACTAAATGTAGCCTTTGAAGTGCACAATGCAAACGTAATAATTATGACTGTAAAAAGCAAGCAATAAATCAATTGTAGGCTATGAATTTATTTAATTAGACCCATAACTTAATTAATGCTCCCAGTAGGCTAATATTTTTATGAATTGGTTAAATAAAAATTTTAGTATATGACATTAAATAAGATAATTAAAACACACATTTAACCATTGAACGGAATTTTCTATAAAATGACTTCCAGGTTTGTATAGCCGGTGTTGCAATGGCTGACCTTGTGCTGTTGGAGGAGTTGGCTCCGAACGCATTTTTAGGATCATGCCAAAGCTAATTGTTGGCTGACACTGATGTATGGCTGGTTAGTCGTTTTCGGGTTTTTATGAAATTGCCAACCTGCCCAATGTTATTGGTGCTGTAAGTGTACTACACAAACGTAGCCTCAAGGCTCCCTCCGAAGATACATTTGCAAAATATGCATAGAATGGGCTGTCACATCTGTGCAGCTCATATGTCATGCAAAATGTATTTACTACTTATATTACTGCTACTTTATGACACCGGAATGGACAATACTAAACTATTTATTTTCCTTGATTGAACATCTGCTAATAAAATTTCGACTTCAATGTCAGAATAATTCTTTCTTTTGCTTTTTCTGGGCCATTTTGACTTTGTATGGACATTTAAATGGAAGCAAAAACCTCCATATAAGGCAATTAATGAACGTGGATTTATGCTAATCACAAAATAACGTGAACGCGCTTGTCATTTATGTGTGTGAACATACGTACGTGAATACAAAAAAAATCTTTCCCACACGGTTTGATGAATCCGGCATAACTTTTTCATACCAACTTATTTCGTACATAAATGTACACGCATATTTAGGAATGCTTGATGAATGAGGCCCATTGGGTCCAACACTGCTCCATTTACATTAATAAATCAACTTTTCTTTCTGGTTCCATTGTGACCCAGGGGACAAAAGCTGCTGAAATAATGCCAGAATTGAGACCTGGCAGTAAACTTTAAAAGACTAGTAATGACCTTCTAAAAGAAGGCCAAATATATGAAAATATGACAGTTGACTCTGGGCAGTCACACTGTCGTAGAATATGCCAATGAACTATATTTACCTGAGAGGACTAATCAGTGCCACAGCAGGCTTCTCCGTGTTTGCTTTGAAACACTTTGAGTTCAATGTACCAACCCTTTAGAACATATGTAAATTAACTACAATCTACGCCAGACTTTCTTTCTGTTGTTGACATTTTTGTAAAAAAATAAAAAAATCACCCATTTTTGAGAATTGGGACAAATTATGTCCTACGAAAATTTTTTACTTAATTATTACTTAAAGTGATACTGTAGTCAAAAACCGACTTTTCGGTTGAAAACCGATGTTTTGGGTTAGATTATGATCATACACAACTGTTTTTGTCCGAAAATCTCATGTTTAGTCAAAATGGGTGTTTTTTAGTATCTGTGTAGGCTTACCAATACGCTGGTTTCCGGGGATTTGTGATGTCACGAGATCCTTAACATAAAAATGGGTGGAGTTGAGGTGATCCTAGGGTGGTCTCGGCTGGGCACGCAGTATAAAAGCAGAGACCAATGTTTTTTTTTTTTCCTCTTTGAGACTGAGACCCTTGTACTGCTAACTAGGTAGCTCAAGTTCAAATGCAAATTTCTTTCTATTACTGCTAACATTGATATTACGACTTATATTGACACACCCTTTCACTCCTTGACCGTATGAATATTCATAATATGACTATGTGGCATCATCGTCATATGACCACACCTACTCACAAGTTTCAATTCAAATTGAAGCGGTAAAAAAGGCATTTGAAAAGGCTCTGCAGTATCTCTTTAAAATAACAAATTGAATCCAAATTTTTCTGGTGAAAAATTACATTTACGTGTTTTATATATTAAATAAATATCTTTTAATTTTTGGACTAATTCATTTTTTTTTACTTCTATACCTTCCGAGGGCCAGGAAACAACCTTGTCCCAGAATTCACAATTTCAAACAATTAAAAAATGCCTTGAAAAGCCTTCAAAAACTTAAAACTAACAATTCCTACAGATGACATAGGTGTCATAATTTACTTTTATAATCCTCTTTGTCTTAAAAGGTGCACTATGCATGATTTCTAGCCATGCTGTGGTCCTGTGTTCAATCAAATAAGTCTCTGTCCTAAACCCCACCCACTCACCTCCGTTGAGGGCAAGAAACACACTTATGGCAGCACGGCAAGCAAAATGTCAATTCGCAAAGTGCATTGTTCTATCTAGATGGTAACAGTAATTAGGCAGTGTTATAACGATGAAATAAACGTTGAAATCGTTTTTAAGTTCTCAGCCCCCCTACCACATCGACCCTTGCTTCTGCCTCATCGTCTTCCTTCCTTCTCCGATGATTGCTGTAATTGGGGATTCTATCGTTCGCAACATAAATGTTGCCAGTGGTTTTAAGGATTTTTAGCATGTACTGTTTTTCTGGTGCGGGAGTGGATGACATAAAACATCAAGCTCCTGGGATTAAAAAACACGCTAAAGCTGTAGCCTGAAATCATTAATGCGGGCACACATGACACCAGGTTGAGAAAATAGGAAGTTTTGAAGAATGATTTTATTTTATTTCATTATATAACTATCAAACCCATTTGTGATCTCAGGCCCACTTCCTGTTTTAAACTGTGGTAGAGTGACATTCAGCGAGCTCAGTGCCCTAAATGTCTGACTGAAATAAATTGTGCGCTTGTTCAGTATTTAGCTAACATGAACATTAATTTAGAACTGGGATGTAAAGATGGAATTGTGTGTAGAATAAATAAAATTAGCAGACCATATCTTGGCATATAAAACCCGATATGAAGCGTGCTTTGCGACGATTTTTGTGTCAGAACATCAACGGACAGAGTTTATGGTGTTTTTTGAAGGATTTTCTATATGCCTATCCAGATCCATTGTGTAAGTTAGTTGTGACATGAGCAATATATCTCGACTGCACAGTTCGTCAAAATGTTGATATGGACCGTTGTATATGATCGTAAATAACCTTATAACAGGGCTTATAATGCTACATCCCGGACTTCTCCTTTAATAATAAATAATATATACAGGCAGATTAATAATCAATACTGACGGAGGTCAATTCTCTTTAGTAATTTAATCATTTTATTGAAATTACCTATTTATAATAATTAACACTTAATAAATGTTTTTTTTTATAGTTGAAACATCTGCTTTATTTAGCAAAACACACATTTTGTCATAGGAGTCCTGTGTGAATGTTAGAAATAGCAAAAAAAAGTGCTATTTAAGAAAATAATTTATCACTGGGAAATGGACCCTTTACAGCAGGGATGTCAAACTGATTCCATCGAGGGCCGAGTGTATGCAGGTTTTTGTTCCAACTGTGCCCTACACCAGCTGATTTCACTAATTAGCTCAGCTCTTCAACCAAGGAGGTGAACTAATTAGTGGAATCAGCTGGTGTAGAGCATGGTTAGAACAAAAACTTGCATACACTCGGCCCTCGATGGAACGAGTTTGACACCTCTGCTTTACAGGGTCTAATAGCCAAGACTTTGATCTATCAAAATATATTTTCCCAGCATAATCTAAGAGTAAAAAAGACCAAAAAAACAAGGTTTTGTCCCAATTCTCAAGAATGGTTTATATATTATGTGGGAAATAACTGAATATGAATATCCACAAAATGTATAATCAAAGGAAGGAAAAAAAGACAACTAAATAATATACATAGAACTGAAAAGGTGTGGTCACCATGCTCAAAAATATATATCAAAACAAGAGGACTAAAATGGTCAAATCACAGATCAATTCCCCCGCGGCCTACTGGAATATATAGAACTTATGAACTATATGGAACTGCAAGCATAAAAGAAGATATTGAAAAATGGCCCATCAATCATCAGATGTGATACTAGCTAAGCATTCTAACTTTTGACACATGTCTCTGAAACAATCAAGTTTTAAATGTATTTGCCAAAGACTGTCAATTGGGAATGCCCTGGGGAATTGTATCTGATGTACAGAATTAATAGGTGGCCAGATCTAAAGAGCCGGTTTCGTGGGATTTAAACCCAAGACCCCAGGGTTAACACATCTATCATTTCAAGAGGGGCCATGGGAACCACAGGTGAGCTATAAGACTTGAGTTTAGCATCTCATATAAAGGTGAGCTCTTTCTACAAATCAGGGCTGGGACATTGCATTTCTATTTTGGTTCAGAGCGAAGAGTGTCCCCTAACAGATCAACAACACCTCTTCCAGCAGGAATGTAGTTCAAAGTACAAACCAAGCTCAGCACTGCTTAGATTCAGCAGAATGACATGAGAAGGTTACAGGGTGGTATGGCTGCTGGCATGTACATGTAAGAAAGTTTTGATCCCAAAAACTTTCCAACAGTGATTCATCTATGACAGCCCAGATTGTACAGTCACTGTTCATCCATTCCAGAACTTTGGCTCACTTTGGTCTGTGGGCAGACCATGGGTGCTGAATGGATTTCTTCATTGAGTGGGAGTACAAATCAAGTAGTGCTCCTGACAGAAATCGAAGCTGGGCTAAAGTCACACGGGGATAGTCGGAACAAGGGGTGTTAGACAATGGCAGAATATGACTTTATTTATGAGTTATGTATGGCCTTTTTTTGTTGTAGACGGCTGTGGCCACTGAGAAAGGCTTACAGTCAATTTCGACTTGGGCTAGCATGGGCAACGGGAGTGTTATGCTCCTGTAGACCAGTAGCCCTTTTGCACTCCTATGTATGTTGGTTTTCAGTATGACGTTAATTGCAATTCCTGAAGTACAAAGAGCTGTTTATTGTTCTTAATTAGATGCTTTTAATTTCAAATGAGGGATGATTTACTGCCATATTATATCAGAGAGAGATACTCATGTTGCATTCAATGTACATTTAAGGACTTTTAATGACCTGTTAAAAAAGTGTAGCAATGGTTAGAGAACTAGGCTTGCAACTCTGAGGTTGTTAGTTCAATTCCCAGGGGGCACACTACCGTGGAAACTGTTGAGCAAGGTACTTAACCTGAATTGCTTCAGTGAAACTATTCAGCTGTATAAATGGATTGAATGTAAGTTGTTCTGAATAAAGGCATCTGCTGAGTGCCTAAAGCGAAAATGTAAATGTAAATGTGACCAGTCAGATTGCAGAGTTTTGAGATAAATAGTGTGGACATATGGTCATTGGAACTAAAATGTGATCATGAGCCAAAACCTACAATGTGTTAAAATCTGTTTCAGCACAAAGTTTAAAACACATGTTTTCAACAACCTTAATTAATCAAGGCATTGGTTGGCACTAAAATCAGCATATATGGTGGTACTCCCGGACCGAGGATGAGAACACCTGCTCAAGACTGCTGCTGCTATTTTACAACAGAGTTGGTGAAAAGCAAAATGTAGGGTACTCCTTTTCACAATGAAAAGATCAGTGTCTACTCTGTTAGAGTAGACTTGATTTATTTTGGACTCGTATCAATATTGCTAGAGTAGAATTACAGTGGTGTGCAAAAATTTGGGCACTCCTGGTCAAAATGCCTTTTACAATTAATATCTAAGTGAACAGAATCTAACCTGACCTCTAAATGGTACAAAGGTAAACATGACACATTTCTTCAAATTTTAAAGCAAGATCACTTTTTATTTAAATTGTTTACAGTTTCAAAATAATAAAAAAAAGTAAAAGGCCCTGTGCAAAAGTTTGGGAACCCTTTTGGATTATTCTTTGTTACTTAAAAAAAAAAAGATGATTACTAAGGCCCAGGCCCAGGTGATTTACCTGTTAGGCTTCAATGGGTCAGGTGAATATCATTCCAGGGCTGAACTATTTATTCTGAAGTAAGGCCATGCCTTCTAAAGCATCCGACTGCGGTGGCTCTTCTGTCTGGCGTTAACAACCATGGGTTCCTCTAAACAGTTGTCCAAGGATGTCAGAATTAAGATAGTTCACTTCTACCAACAAGGAGAAGGCAAAAAAAATTTTTAATTAAATATTTAATTTAAGAAAATACCTATTTCCACTGTCAGAAAATGAAATGGAAGATTAATGGAACAGTTGAAGTCAAGGCAAGATCTGGAAGACAGAACAATTTCTGATAGAATGGCCTGAGACCTGGTGAGAAATGCTCAGAAGAACCCACAAATCACTGCAAAAAAGAGTAGCAGATGCAGTTCTTGTTGTTAACAGGACAACATGACAATGTACTTTAAACAACAAAAACCTACATGGCCAGAAAGAAGCCTTAAAGTGTGTGAAGTATGCAAAAGAAAACCTTGAGAAGTGTGGAAGTAAGCCGGAAGAAGTTTGGAACAATGTGCTTTGGACAAAATTGAACTTTTTGGCCACAACCAAAGAAGGTATGTTTGGAGAAAAAAGGGTGAAGCATTTGTAGAGAAGAACACCTTGCCAACTGTTAAGCATGGAGGTGGATCCATTATGCTTTGGGGTTGTGTGGCAGCAGGGGGGACAGGAAATATTGTGCGGGTGGAAGGAAGAATGGGTTCCACCAAATATCAAGAAATTCTAGAGGTTAATGTTCGAAGGTCAGTCCAGACATTGAAGTTGAAGAGAGGTTGGGTATTCCAGCAAGACAAGGATCCAAAGCATACCTCGAAATCAACCATGAAGTACCTCCAGGAAAGACGGATGAAGGTTTTGGAATGGGGCACCACAGTCCCCAAACTTGAATATTATTGAAAATCTGTGGAGAGATCTCAAACATGCCGTGCATTGCAAGGAGGCTGAAGAATATTTCTGAGCTAGAGATGTTCTGCCAGGAAGAATGGGGGAAAATTCCAAAAGCAAGAAGTGAAAGACTCTTAGATGGCTACAGAGAGCGTTTGCAAGCTGTTATAGTTGCCTGAGGAAGTACTGACTGACAGGATTCCCAAACTTTAGCACAGGGCCGTTTTTCTTTTTTTTATTATTTTGAAAATATAAAAAATTTAAATAAAAAGTAATCTTGCTTTAAAGTTTGAAGAAATGTGTCATGTTTAACTTTGTACCATTTAGAGGTCAGGTTAGCTTCTGTTCACTTAGATATTCACTTATGTAAAAGGCATTTTGACCAGGGGTGCCAAAACTGTAGCACAGAACACTTTATTTTGTTGGTAAGTATCACTCAACCCAAATGGGGCTGTGAGAGGCACATAAATAACCATACAGAGTGGTGACTTGTACCTTCCAGCACTGAAGAAGGTCTGATTGAGTGAAACGTTTGTACATGTTTTGACAGTATGTGAGCATAAAAAAAACAGTTTTTTTTTTTGTGGTGTGTGGTTAGCTTTTTAATTTTTTTGTCCTCTAAATAAACAATGTAGAGTTGTGTTCAAAAAAATAGCAGTACAACATCAGTAACCTGATGAACCACTGTTATTAGTAGAAGTGATATTTCTGCATGGCAAATAATTTACTTGTAGATGTAGTAGTGTAATAGAAAAACAACAGACCCAACTGTCATGACATGCACGCTGCTTGTTCTGAGTAATTGACTCATTCATTGAAAGGGGCATGTTCAAAATAATAGCAGTGTGGAGTTTAATTAGAGAATTCATTCTGTGAAAAAACAGGTGTCATTAATTGTCCTTTATTAAGGAAGAAGGGAAGCAAATGTTTCACACATTGTTATAAAATATATTTCCTTCTGAGTTGCTAAGTAAAATGGGCCGTTCCAAACATTGTTCGGAGGAACAACGTAATTTGATTAAAAAGTTGATTGGAGAGGGGAAAACATATAAAGAAGTGCAGCAAATTATAGGATGCTCAGCTAAAATTATCTCAAATGCTTTAAAATGGCAGCAAAAACCCGAAACACGCGGAAGAAAATGAGCAACTACTGTTAAAACGGATCGAAGAATAGTCAGAATGGCAAAGATTCAGCCAATCATCACCTTCAGAAAGATCAAAGATGATCTAAAATTACCTGTAAGTGCTGTTACAGTCAGAATACGTTTGATCGAAGCTAAGCTATCAGCAAGAAGCCCCTGTAAAGCACCATTGTTGAAAAAACGGCATGTGCAGAATCGGTTAAAATTTGCCAAGGAACACATCGATTGGCCCAAAGAGAAATGGCGTAACATTCTGTGGACTGATGAGAGTAAAATTGTTATTTTCGGGTCTAGTGGTCGTCGACAGTACGTCAGACGACCCCCGGGTACTGAATTCAAGCCACAGTACACTATGAAGACAGTGAAGCATGGTGGTGCAAAAATCATGGTATGGGGATGTTTTTTATACTACGGTGTTGGGCCTATTTATTGTATACCAGGGATCATGGATCAGTTTGAATACATCAAAATACTTGAAGAGATTATGTTGCCGTATGCCGAAGAGGAAATGTCCCTGAAATGGGTGTTTCAACAAGACAACGACCCCAAACACACGAGTAAGCGAGCAACATCTTGGTTCCAGACAAAAAGGATTGAGGTAATGGAGTGGCCAGCTCAATCCCCCGACCTCAACCCCATTGAAAACTTGTGGGGTGACATTAAAAATGCAGTTTCTGAAGCAAAACCCAAAAATTCACAGGAACTGTGGAATGTAGTTTGTTCATCCTGGGCTGAAATACCTGTTTCTAGGTGCCAGAAGTTGGTTGACTCGATGCAACGCAGATGCGCAGCAGTTATCAAAAACAATGGTTATGCAACTAAATATTAGTTCAGTAATTTAAAGTGAAGTTAAATCTTGAAAAATTTCTTCAGTTTATACAGTAAGTGTTTGAGTTTGAAGAGAAAAATGTCGACACTGATATTTTTTTGAACAGATTAATATTCCTTTTCTTTGCTTCCTGTAAAAGAATAACGCAGACTTGATAAAATTTGTTAATGCTTTGATTTGGAATTGAATGTGTAATGTTTCCACTACATTTGAAATATGGAACTAAATGCTATTAAAAAATATTTGCACTTTATTCACTTTTTTTAACGCACTGCTATTTATGTGAACAGAACTGTATGTCTGCATAGCTGACTATGACGTAAATCTCCAAGCAGAAATACGGCCAGATAATAAGAGAACTTTTTTTCTTTCATTCGCTGGGTGATCAAATTATATCTTCATGCTTGGTGGGCTACATCAGAGTGCCATAACAAAAAGAAAATGCATTTGCAATTAGGGGGAGAAAAATATCCATCTTTGACAATAGCGGTTAAGACAATAATCAGTAGCTGCTTTGTAAAAATCCATGATGAACAATAGCACTATCAAACTCAATCATATCCCTCTGATTTCCTAGGGAAGTGAATCCCCTGCCCGTTCTCCTGCTTTACAGCAGATGCTCAATCCAAGTAAGTCTATGAGTCTCATGTTTTTCCAGGCCTTCTAAAGAGGACCGCCTACTTTTCCATCTGCTTGTGGAATTAAGTTACAGCCTTGTGCGCAAAATAATGGAAACACTTGTGCGTGTCCGAGGGCATATGCACATGCAGTGGCCCAACACCGTGTTGTGACTTCACACTGTTTCTGTCCCCCAGTGGAGGAATGAGCTTCTCCTACAGTCAGGGCAGCCAAGGCACTGTTTCTTTTCCACCACAGACTGAAACCACATTTGTTTACTCTGTATCTTGGCTCAGCTAACACTGAAGTATGGACATTTATTATAGGTTAATAGCCCTTCCTATGCTTCATCTAACACTATGCCCTCAAACTCGTCTGCTAAAGCACTACATCTTGCATCTCCCACTATGGCAATTAACATTATGTTGTAGGTAATGTACTGACTACTACGATCGGTTGTGACTCTGATGACTTGGCATTGTCACTGCTCACTGCATAAACCTCTACGTATGCACTTTTATAAGTCCCCCTGGACAAGAGTGTCTGCTAAATGCCTAAATACAAATGTAAATGTTGACATTTTAAGTGTTGATGTCAATTTCTGGCTTCACACTGCCACAACCTATGTTTTACCGATGCGTTCGATATCTGCACCAGTCTGCATGTACATACAGTGAGCACCATAATTCATTGGACAGTGACACATTTTTTGTTATTTTAGTTCTGTACTCTAGCACTTTGAGTTTGAAAGGATACAATGACAATGCGGTTGAAATGCAGACTGTCGGCATTCATTTGAGGGTATTTTCATCCATATCGGATGAAACGTTTAGAAATTATAAAGAAAAGAAAAGAAAGAAAAAAGCAGATAAAGCAGCATAAAAACCAGTACAAAATGAAGATGTATCCTGGCTTGAAAAGAATTACTCCTGCACTAATGCTGTATCTACTGAATCTGCTGCAACAGCACTGTCATGGCAATCGCCAAGTTTCTGGGTTGCACAGCACAATGGGATTTGAATGATTTTTGGCTAAGAGAATAAGTTAGACAGAGTCAAAAGCAGCTCACCAGCTAGCTAAGTTACTAAATTATGATTGGGATTATGTAAAATTGTGCAATATTTGCATCTATAATAAATGCATGTCTCCTTCTGTGGAAGTCTTAAGTTTATATAACTGCAATGTCTATGTTTCTTACCCATAAATTCAGAGACAAGCCTTGTAACTGGTGACACATACTTGATGTATTTGTAATTCAACATACTTTGTTCTTTGTGTGTGTGCGCGCGCACGCGCATGTGTGTTTTGCGTCTGTGTGTGTGTGTGTGTGTGTGTGTACGTGCGTGCATCAGTGTGAATTTAAGAACATTAACAATTCTTAAAGTTAACAACTTTGCCATGTTACAGTGATTTAAATTGCTGCCTGAACAAATTCTGTTTTTCCAAGCTCACTACAGTTGCAATTTAATGGCTACCACCAAGTGACAGACACCATTCACAGACCGAGAAATATTGTTTCTTAGACTTTTTTGCCTTTCATCTTTTGGATTCTTTAGTGTCTAGACTGCGTGAGAGAGTTGGGAACTTCTGAAGATAGGAGGGACAAAAAGAAACATGAAAAGGGATAAAAAACATTTTTTATAAATGTGAAAGCATTATTGGATGAAAAATAGAATGATGAGAATGACCATTCAAATGTCGGCTACAGTCAGTACCCAAGTTTAAGTTTACTTTTGCAGGAATAAACATAAGAATCCTTTGTGAATTGTGTGGATTCAGAAGGCTTGGAATCTTCAAACCAGCTGTCTACCTTCAGCAGAAGGCAAGAGGGGGAAATGCTAAATCAATATTTTCAACATTTTGTTGGCAGAAAAATCACAAGGCCTCCAAATACCGTAAATGACCAGGAGAATATTAATATAGCAGAGAGTCTCCATCTGTCAGATACCACTGGTCTGACATACATGCATACACGCACACACACACACGCGCGCGCAAGCTCGCTTGCACGCTAAATCTAGCAAATCAATGTAAACCCTCCATGCATACGCTGGACAGTGACAGTCATTTAGCTACTAGTGAATGCTTTTCATTGATTTCCTGAAAACGATGTGTTCTACACAGTATGTAATATAAGCTTGGAAAAGGCCTACAAGTAGCCTGCTTCAGAGGGGCAGACAGAGCAGCAGGACTAAGGATGGGGAGGGGTAGAGGGGCAGGAAAACGAGAGCTTGGGATTGATGCGAATGAAAGAGCAATCAAACATGGCTTAATAATGCCGACTAAAATAAATCGAGTCATAAAACACAAGACTTACCATCTGAACTGAGTGAAACATGTTTCTTCATCGGCCCTGCTAATATTTCCATTCCGTTTCTCTCTTAGAATATTAAACAGCTTCCTCTTTGATCCAAGAATGCATGTAATGGTATGTGCACAGATACAGTCATGCACCGTGCAGCTGTCCCAGCATGACACTAATGTATGAGGAAATGTGGAGAGGGAGCAAGCAGGGAAATGCATAGTCATGTCAGACACCTGTACACGAGGATTAGCCTGTGCTGATCCTTGTCTCTATCTCCCTATTTTTCACAATCTCTCCCTTTTTATCTCTCTTTATTCCTGCCATCCATCATTTTTCACTGCTCATGAGCTTTCAGATATAAATTATGTATTTGGCGTGCTTTCCCCTTAGGCATTTTATATTGTGTTATGGTTGAAACAACGTTGAAAACCTTACTAACCTGATGTTAGTTTGATGGTATGTGAAAGTGGTTGAAAGTGAAAGGTTTTTAAACGTTAGAATGGCAATGCTGCAGCTCAGTTAGACATGTAACATTGGAATGACGTCTAAAATTGATATATTGGTATAACGTCAACTTTACGTTGTAAGGTGGTTGACATTTTTAAAATTCACAACGTTAAAAATAGTATGTTGTAATGATGTTGCAATTTGATGGTCAATCTGTGACTTTGCATTTGAGGTATGTGAAGGTCGAAAATGAAAGTTTACATTACATTCAGTTACATTCAATTGAAATCATCAATTTTAAGTCAATATAGGTGATATTTGTTAAACATGCCAGTTCGGAATTTATATTTTTAAAGAGATATCCAGATTAAAGCGAAGATTCGAGTGTTACTACGAATCTTGTTACATGGATGCAGTATATTTATTTTGAAATGTAATATTTCGCCTACTGGTTCAACTGAATCATTCTGTAGCCCACTATAATCATGTTTGAACTTGTTAAGAAGAGGCTAAAACCCTGAATATTTCAATAATAATTTCATGGTTCTTAGCCCTATTTTGAGCAACATAAGGGCACATTAATTAATAAGTGAATTTGTCAGCTATTGAAAGAGCTGTTCTGGCTATAAAGGAATCTGATCCCCTACCCCCCTCCTTCCAAACCTTACCTCACATCACCCAATCAGGGCACAGGTCTTCAATGCTTGGAGAGAAAAGGTATTTATGGTGAAGCCGAAGGAGAAACTTTTTCTTTTTCTTACTGGGGTTTTTTTTGTTTTGTTGGTGAACTAAGTTGGGGGCTGTGGAGCGGGAAAGTTCTGTGAGTCGAGCGCTGCAGAATTCCTGGAGTCTACAGAAGTTTTTTTTCTTTGATTTTGTAAACTCGTGACCGCTGAGTTTTATAGCTGGCATTTCTTTTCTGGCATGTGCTAAAATTGGATGATTCTAGCAAGTTCTGGTTCATCTCTCTCTCTTTTCTGGTAACTTCAATTTAACATCTGGTTTTAATCTCTTCTTTTTTGTAAAGTATAAGCAGTGAGCCTACGTTTATTAATGAATGTACGATTCCAATTCATTACTTTTAATTGACGATTTTTCCTGTACTAAAATTGTTTAATCTAAAGACCTGATTTAGACTTTGTTTTGGCTTGTTTGTTAAATTTGGCGATTTAATTGATGATTGTCATTTTAAATAATAATTATTCAATTAAATGTATTAAATATAATTAAATGTATGGTTGAGTGAGGGGTTTTAGCACACGATACCGCTTGTGTTCAGTATTCAGAGTGCTGGGCATTTTAACAAGGGCGTTGAGTGTTAGAACTGCTGGATTCAGAAAAATACATTTTCCCTTAAACCTCACTTCCCTGAAAGGTATGAATGTCTGTTTGTAAATGTGAATGTTATATGTTGCTAGAAAAATATCTCCACGGGGATAATAAAGTAGCTTATCTATCTGTCTGTCTGTCTGTCTGTCTGTCTGTCTATCTATCTATCTGCAATGTTAAAACATTTTGTACTTCACAACCAAGTATAAACATATCCTTTCTGGAGTGTAATTTTTTTTGTTGAAATATAATTTTTTTTTGTACTGTGTTTGTTATGTGTAACAGATAATGAAAATGCATATAAATTTATGAACCATAAGAAAATTAAATCTAGAGAGAGAGAGATTCATGCATATACGCAAACACACATACATTCTAGCAAAAAGAAACACATATGCCTGGATTCAGTAATTTTCCCTTTACCATGAATTACAAATAAATTCAAGTTTTAGTCATGTTTTTAAAATGGATTAACCTTACTTGTTTTAATGGGTTATTGCAGCCCACATGATAGACCTGCTAATGGTGTGTATTGTCAGTAGATTATCTAGCTAACATAATTTAAAAAACTTTGCAAGGTAGCTACAGCCTATAAAGTTAAAATATAACACAGAAGTCAATGACCATTGTCACAAAGAAAATCAATAAATCTGCTGTCATGTAATCCATATACCTTCGTGACTTTTCTTAAACATATGTATTGAACATTCTGATATAATTTTAATACTAATATTGCATAAGGAAATAAAGTTATAAACACTGACTTAAATGGCCATGAACTGTGAAACTGACCATCATTTATCTTAATTGATAATGTTGGTCTTGCGACGTTTGATCAGTAAAGTTGTTGCAAAATGACAAGGTTGCCATACATGATTGTGTTGCCTAGTAAAGAATCATTATTTACTAAGTTACTGTATGACTTATGCTAGCTATAAAATGGGAAGCCATATAAGCTACTGGGGAAAGTTACAGAGAGCTTGAAAATGCTTCCTTTGTGTTTTAACTTTATTTTCTCTGCCTGATAAATGTTATATTTTTCCTGGTACTGCAGTAAATTTTTTGGTGGTAGCAAGTATCGGACCATGTAGGCTTACTCTGACCTCTGTTTAGGCGAAGTATAATTTAAACGTTTAACAATTAATATTGTTCAATTTCTTTGACTGCAATGAAAAGATGTTTTTTTTTTTTCGTCATATTTACTTGCAAATCTTTTGCATTCGATGACTGCCTGGAGTCTGCGACCCAAAGACATCAGGGGCTCTATTTTAATAAACCAAACACAATGGTGAACGCAAGAGTAATCGCTTGGCGGTATCGCTCTGAGGGCGTGTCGGCGAGAAATTTGGTAATTTCATGACGGCAATCTTGGCGCATCTGATGGCGGTATTGCTAAAAGGCTGGGTTTAAATGTCCAAGGTGTGTCTCTTTGGTAGCCAATCAAATAGTTGTTCTCATGCTTTAAAAAAAAGCCAGTTGGAACGCAATCGCTCCATGCAATTTCATAATGAGCAACCCAAACGCACTGGACCGTCAACGACAAGAGCGATTTTCCGCACAGGAATCAGACATACTTGCAACAGAAGTACAGGCTAGGACTAGAAATTTATGGATCACAATCCACACCACCTCGTCTCCCAGAAGTTCGGAAGGCACGGGAGGAGGTGGCGAATGCATTAATTAGCCTACATGAGGTGATGTAGGCATAATTATGATTAAAATGGTAGGCTTATGATTCAACTGTGTCAATGTGTAATTTATATATTATAGGCTATTGGCCTACATGATCGCAAGTTTCTTGTAAGCTGTCCTGTTTTATTCTAGTAGTTTAAATTAAAATTAATTAATTAATAATAATTATAGGCTATTTGTTCATTAAATGGAAGTGTAATGTTGGCATCACCTATAGACACTACATAGAACTACATGACTAAGAAGTTGCCAAATTGCCAGAGTCTATTGCGTTGCCGCTAAGAGGTGGTTCCAGCGGATCATAACGCAATGGGTTTTCGTTGGTTCAAATTGTCACTGAGCCGAAAGTATTTTAGAACACGCCCCAGACAGCGCCACCCATCCCACTGCAGCGCAAGCGAAAGGATGTTATGTTGAGAATTTGTTGATCCTAACGGTATTGCTGAGAAACGCCATAGCGCCAGTTTTAAGACGTTGATGCTGTCAACAAGCTTGCGTTTGACTATACCGTCCCCTTGCGCTGGTTTGAAAATAGAGCCCCAGCAGTGATATCTTCTCTATTGATCCTTTACCAGGCCTGTGCTTCAGCTATCTTCAGTTCCTGTTTCTTTCTGGGGCTTTTGCCTTCAGTCTTGTCTTCAGCAAGTGAAACGCATGCTCAATTTGATCGAGGATGGGCGATTGACTTGGCCAGACAAGAATATTGTCATGGGTTTTTGCAGCCTTTATCCTTCTGCGGTCGTTCTTCGTTGGAGCAGCGCGACGGCGCTCTCGCCTTACTTTTCTATTTCGCTCCAGGTTTTCACTCTGCCTTGTACTCAGCCGTCTCACCTGTGCTGCGTTACCTGCCGGCTATTTAAGCTCTGTGCTTACTGCTTCCGGCCCTTCTGTATTGTATTCTTTTGCGATTCAGAACCGGTAAGGTACAGGACTAGGCACTCAAGGAGACCACTTTGCCCCATAGCTTGCTTTGGGGTGATGTGGGACTTGCCTTCTGTGCATTCAGTTTCTTTAGGATTCTTTCCTTCTGTTGCACTTTCTGTCCCTCGCTCAGGTTTTTTTTGCCCTGTTCTGCCGAAACAGTTTTAGTCTTTGCCATTTCCTGTCCACCTCTCTCCGTCTGCTTTCTGTATTGAAAGTGAGAGGTCTTTTCTTTTTCTTTGTTCCTGTTTTCTCGCTCATTATTCTGGACCATTTAAAACTTTTCTGTTTTCTGTTTCGCCTCCCTTTAGTTTCCCTCTTATATGGAGAGTTAGGGGCGCATCCTTATTTCTTTCACTTTTAGTTTCTGATCGCCGCTGTTAGTTCCCTCTCGGCATTTGAGTGGTTTAGGC
This sequence comes from Synaphobranchus kaupii, assembly GCA_029718625.1. NCBI lineage: Eukaryota > Metazoa > Chordata > Actinopteri > Anguilliformes > Synaphobranchidae > Synaphobranchus > Synaphobranchus kaupii. Next base: position 7,680,769 of record CM056385.1, read on the forward strand.
GTATTCTTTCCTATATCCTCTCGTGTCTGAGTTCCGCCCGTTTTCCTGCGGGTCGCTTTGATTTCTCGTTTTTCCAGCCTCCCTCTAATTCTATTCTCCTGTTGAGAGTGGGAACCTGTTTATTTTCCTTCGTTTTTTTATTCCTTCCCTTCCTATGGAGTTTCTTCGTTTCAGTGGTTCCACTCGTGGGAACTTTCCAACTCCTACCGCCGCGTCTGGTCCTCCGAAACTGGCTCACCCCCCCCCCCTCACAAATATTCCACTATTTCGACCTGAAAAACCTTGGTTGCTTGAGCAGTGTGTTTGGGGTCATTGTCCTGCTGTACAATGAGTTTTGAGGCATTTGGATCTGAGCAGATGTTTCTGTACACTTCAGAATTCATTCTGCTGCTGCATTAGCAGTCACATCATCAATGAAGACAAGTGAGCCATTTGTAGTAGCAGCAATACATGCAAAAGCCATAAAACCAAGAGGTCGATTTACTAAAGGTTTGCATGTACTAAAACAGGTGTAAAACTGTTGCCACCTGCAAAAAATCGTCAGAGGTGATCAACTAACGAGGTGTAAAGAGGATTGCGTGTGCTTCAATTGAAAGATACGTTGATTTCAAATTTTTTCTGGTTAGCCTGAATGAATATTGGGCGTCCCTACGTTATTTCGTGAAATACTGGGAGGTGGTCATGCAAATAGATTACTTTAGCATATGTTAAGTGATTTACTAAGCCAGAAAGTAAGTTTGGGAAAGGTATTTGCAGGTGCATTTTAGTACAAATGGAAAGCAGGTATTAAAAGACACGTAATGAATAAGATGACGGCTCTCATTGTAGAAAGACACGTACGGGTGTGTTTGGGCTTTGGAATATCCTATACCCTACACTAAAAAAAAAAAACATAAAAACGGCAACATGGCTGCCAGACTTTTCACCGTTTTACATAGTTGATCACCCACAAAGTGTCAGATGATAATGTGTGCAAATACTTTGGCTGTGCCCGCAAAATAACACCCCTTATTTGGGATCTTAGTAAATCGACCCATAAATGTACTTTTTGTAATGTACCTTTTGGCTGATCTGTTCTTGAGGCCTATCAGTGGTTTGTATCTTGCACCCTCTTGAACCCTCTGAGGTTTTGCTGGTGTAGCCTTCTCCTTATGATAATCTTTGACACATCTATGCCTATATCCTGGAGAGTGTTCTTGATCTGTTTGACAGTTGAAAATGGGTTTTGCTTCACAATTGAAAGGTCGATTTTTGGTCATCCATTACAGTGGTCTCCTGTGGTCTACCGGGTCATTTGCTATTGCTGAGCTCACCATTGTGTTCTTGCTCCCAAGCATTGTATAAAAACAGTGGATTTTGACATACCCAACTGCAAATTCCTCACCTAGAATCAACCCTAGACCTTTTGTTTGTTTTCTTGTGCATGAACTAATGATGCTGAGCAGCCAATTGTCCCATTCTGTACCCTTAAAATGGGGGGACTATTCATACACAGGGCAGTAATTTCTACATGGATCACACCATATGGATGCAAGTGGCTTCAAATTTAAGCTTAAAGTCTGCACTTTAACATCATAACATCATCATCATTCTTTTATTTCACATCCAATGTGATGCTTATATGTATCTAGCTTGCCTTTCTCCCTCTATTCAACCCGCAACACTTCTTATATTCCTCCCTCCTTTCCTGTTTTATTTTTATACCCTCATTTAGCTCATCACCCCCCCCCTCCCATTGGTAGCTTCAACCTTTTAAACCTTTCACTGTCTCCATCCACTGCCTGACATTCACCAAATATCTGTCATACCCCATCCTGTCATTCATCCCTTAATTTTCCAAATTGCCTCATTGTTCTAGACCTCCCCTTTTCCTTAATCTCTGTTTGTCTTCTGTTTTCTGATTTTATTGTTATTATGAGACAGTGACAATTAGCATATTTCACAAATGTCATGCTGATAGTAGAAGTACATTTTCCTTTCCCTGTACCCTCTGCCCATATCATTCTCTCTTTCCCTGTACCCTCTGCCCATATCATTCTCTCTTTCCCTGTACCCTCTGCCCATATCATTCTCTCTTTCCCTGTACCCTCTGCCCATATCATTCTCTCTTTCCCTGTACCCTCTGCCCATATCATTCTCTCTTTCCCTGTACCCTCTGCCCATATCATTCTCTCTTTCCCTGTACCCTCTGCCCATATCATTCTCTCTTTCCCTGTACCCTCTGCCCATATCATTCTCTCTTTCCCTGTACCCTCTGCCCATATCATTCTCTCTTTCCCTGTACCCTCTGCCCATATCATTCTCTCTTTCCCTGTACCCTCTGCCCATATCATTCTCTCTTTCCCTGTACCCTCTGCCCATATCATTCTCTCTTTCCCTGTACCCTCTGCCCATATCATTCTCTCTTTCCCTGTACCCTCTGCCCATATCATTCTCTCTTTCCCTGTACCCTCTGCCCATATCATTCTCTCTTTCCCTGTACCCTCTGCCCATATCATTCTCTCTTTCCCTGCCACTCCCTGTCTCTCCCTCCCTGATCCACTGGTTTGTCGCAAATGGACTGTGAAATTAATGTTATTAGTAATGATTGTATGTGCCTCTCTTGCTCCATAAATATCAGTGTGTGTGTGTGTGTGTGTGTGTGTGTGTGTGTGTGTGTGTGTGTGTGTGTGTGTGTGTGTGTGTGTGTGTGTGTGTGTGTGTGTGTGTGTGTGTGTGTGTGTGTGTGTGTGTTTAAAGCTTTTATTACAAGGCTTTTCATGCCATGTGAACAAAAACAGTGAATATGTGTGTTATTTAGTTTTCTTCTGTACTTACCTATCACTATTCTTATTGTAAAGTGTTACCTTCTGTACTAGTGTATTAGCATATCAAGAATAATCAGGTGTTTTACAGGACATTTTTACTTTAGACTTTAATCATCAATACAGGGAAAACATAAGGCCTTGATTCCTACTTTAATACATACTTAATATATAGATAACTTTTTGTCTGTTTGTAAAATTTGAAAACACTTGTGCATTTTCACAAAAACTTGAGAATTTCCACAGAAACCTGTTATTAACCAAAATATATAATGAAATGGAACTGGAACTGTAGGAACTGGCCTTGTAACCGAAAGGTTGCAGGTTCGATTCCCAGGTCGGACACTGCCGTTGTACCCTTGAGCAAGGTACTTAACCTGAATCGCTTCAGTATATATCCCGCTGTATAAATGGATAATATGTAAAAAAAAATAAAAAGTTGTGTAAGTCGCTCTGGATAAGAGCGTCTGCTAAATGCCTGTAATGTAATGTAAATGAGAGACCAATTTTGTTTTGAATATTGGTGAAAATAATTATTTTTCACCCACACGTCTACAGCTAGACTGGAGGTGAACAGTGACCTTATCACATTCTTCTGCTTGTAGGGAATATGCCTCTGTATTCTTACATGCAAGGTGTTTACATATACATTTAGCAGTAGTGGTGATAGACAAATAAAACATGTCCGTCTTACCAGTCTTCACTCGGGAACCAATTATTTAGGGAATATCCTCAGACAGGGGTTAAAATTAAATCAGTTTAATTTGATTATTATGGATTATAATTACTACTACTTCAATTTACCGTACGACATCAAAACAGGCACCAGGTTTAACAAAAATAGATTTATTAAACAAGGAAAAACAGGAATATTACATTCTACTAAACAGACATATCGTGTTGTGTGTGTATTCTAGCATTTGTGTGGGTATGCACATATGGATGTGTGTGTGTGTGTGTGTGTGTGTGTGAGTGTGTGTGTGTATCAGTGTGCCTTCAGGGAACAAACAAATGACGTGAAGTAAGTTAAGCTCAAGTTGTGCGCAGCCAAGTTATGGTTAGTGATCTCAGATTTAACGTTACTATACATAAGTTCACGCACTTCGGTCAGGAAATAGTTAACCATCTACAGTAAGATACAATGAGACCACATCACACGGAGTGTTAGTAAATGTTAGGATAGAGGAGCAAACCGTGAGGCCTGCTTTGGTTAGTTAACAGTACTACCATATTAGCTATAAAACTATAGGCCAGCCGGCTAGCTTGCTAGCCAGCGCAACAAGTGTATACAGCTATTGTTATCGCACAAAGTCGAGATACAATCAAATTACCGATAAACAATTCAGACTAAAGTCCTAAGCTATGCCTGGGATGTTTGATCAGTCTTACTGAAGTCTGCGGTGAGTTGATTACAGCTGGCTTGTCCATGATTTCATGCTAAATAAATTAGCCAATTTTGGAATTGTGGTGTTTTTGAGTAGAGTGAAACAGTGGCCTGTTATTGGCTACCTGGTCGGGGCTATGTTCCAGTTTTTGGCCCATTTGCTGTTGAACAAGCACAGATCCTGTACAGGCCCATAGCACGTGTGTGGCAATAATGATTGTGAGTGAATTTAAGATGTGTTTTTTTTAAAATAGAAAATGCAACTTAAAGCATGAGGATCTGACCATTACATTACATTACAGTCATTTAGCAGACGCTTTTATCCAAAGCGACGTACAATAAGTGCATACAGAAACGTCATCGAAGTCACTACAGAACAGATAAGACAAAGCACATCCTTCCCATAATGTAGCAGCTATGACCAATATTGAGGAAATAATCTGTAAACATTGCATTAGACATTGTGAGTAGCATGGAAGTAGACATGGTCCAGCAGACCTCCCTGCATGTGTGTTGGGGTTTGTACCAGTTGGGCATATCCCAGATTCCATGCACTGGTGACAGAATTAAATAGATTTTTTAGTATGTTAATGTTAAGTTCTCCCATAGTGGCTTTGCTCAGATCAATGAGTGCAGTGATTTTATTGGAGAAAGTCACCAAGTCATTGATGTCACTAAATATATAAGCAGATCTGTAAATCTGCTGAGTTTGTGGAATAATCAGATACATTTTTACTCTTTTTGAAAATGAAACCCGCCAGAAGTCTTTCTTTTTCATAGCTTAAATTGGACTTTACACTCACAGGTTCAATGCCACCCACTTGACACCCACTAGTTTTTCACTGCTTACGCATTGTATCTCAAAGGTGCTGCACCCAAATTGTAAGACACCTCAAACTATCCTTTCTTAACCGAGGTAGCATGGAATCTCGTTGTGATGTTCCCTTTTCCACTCAGCTTTATTGACCTTCTGCAGTGCTTTTTATGCTTTAAAATTCACAGCAGAAGCCTACAATAAATGGTGTAATGTTTCTACATCTTAATCTTTTTTATACGAACAAGGGGGGGAAAGTGCCATTTAAAATTCATCCAGGCAAAGAGAAATAGCTGCGTAGGGGACCAGAGGTGCCATTTTTTCTGGTACAGCTCCGTATTTCACGTGTCCCGACTTATTCCGAGAAAACTTGATTTATCCCGTATTTTGGTCGTACCATTTCAATGGGTTTTCAGGCAGTAATTGCCATTATTGTAGGTTCTCATTGCATTATGCACACGGTCCTCCAGGGAATCTGGTCACCCTTTACAGAAACATGCTAACGTGTGCTTAATTTTGTTCATTGCAGCTAACCATGGTGGCTGGTTTTAACACTCAAGTCACCAGAGTCAATTTCTGGAAGCACAGACTAGCTTGCCATAATAAGAACAAATAACAGGGCAGATGGCAAAAGGACCACTAAAGTTTAGCACATCTGGGGCGTTGTCATCTGGCACATCTGTCACAACAGTTTCTTGGGAATTTCTTGCATCAGTGGGCATTGTAGAGGAGCCCATTTTCTCCTGAATTTGCTTGCACCAGCAACTGGAACTTGTCTAAAAGGTTATCTCTAAAATGCACGTACATCCATTACACAGGTCGCACGGCCTATGAAGAAGGCTAACAAACAAACGCAGGGGGCTGTATCTTGGCGATCTCAGCGCTTTGTCTAAACGCATGACGTAAAGTGCATTTAGGGCGCGTCCAAGTCCACTTTTGCTAGTTTGACGGCGTGTTTTTTGAGCGCTAAGCACGGTGCAATGTGAAAATGGGCTGAACCTAGTCTCTTCATTAATTATACAGTCGGAAGTGTACATACACTTAGGTTGAAGTCATTAAAACTAATTTTTAACCACACATTTTTCTGGAATTCTTTTGGAATTCTTTTTTAATACAGAACATTCGATTGGGGGTGGGCTTCAAATGGGCCTTTGTTTCTCACAGGTGAATTAACTACAAAGAAAGATTGTTTTCACCCTTCTAACCGATGTGAATTATTTATGGCAAATTTCTTCTGAATTGTTCACTGTTTTTGTTCAATTGGTGCTGTTTTCTGAAAATAACATGTCGTTAACAAGCATTACAATACAATAAATCTTTATTCATTCCCCAAGGGAGAATTTCATTTTGTGGCTGGGAGAGGGAGAGAGAGTGCAAACAGAACCTTTTTCTTCCAAAGTCTCACCATTGGTAGAGAGCCAGATGTATAGACATATTGCTGATATAAAGAAAGCAAAGTATGAGGAAGAATACAACTATAATACAGAAAACAGGGCATGTGAGGCAGAGATTTGTACCTTTTTATAATCATACCTTATTGTTCCTGTGATGCCTGCTCGGTCCTTTTTTCGGGCGTTGCCTCTCGGGGCCGCGAGAGGGTGCTCCTGTCATGATTTCAGGTTCTCCGGGACTGATTATTTATGACCTACAGGTGCGGTCTGCACTACATAAGCTCTGTTCCCTCGTGGCTCTGTGCTTTTGTGTCATTCTTGCCACGCTAAGCCAGGTAACGGCGGTATAGGATTCAGGCGACTACTTGTCCTTTGGCTAATTGCTAAAAGTACATGTGGGACTTGCCTTAGTGGGGTTAGGAGTTTCTTTTTCTTAAGAAGTATTGTTTTCCTTCACACTTAGTTCTTTCCTTGGTTTTATGTTCCCTGTCTCTGTTTGAGATAGTAACCTCGGTTTCGCCTCCTTTCTGTTTTCCTTTTATTTTAGCTCTTTGGTAGTTATTGAGCTAGAGGCAATTCCTTTTCTCTTTCTCCATTTACTGCTCGAGTCTGCAAGGTTTTCGCCCACCTTTCTGGGTCGCTGTTCTTTGGCCTTACGCCGGGAGTTTTTTCCTGTTTGTTTATTTCTCTGTTCCATTCGCGGAGCTCTATTTTCTCCCCTTCATCTTGTGGTTCCCAAGTTTCGTGGGTAACTTTTTGATCCCCTCATGGTCGTGTCTGGTCCTCCAATCCCATCCCCTCACAGTTACAATCTAAATGGTTGCTTGTTAGGTTAATATTATACCTAGCGATTATAAATGGCCCTCTGTGCCTTCTTGGTGATAACACTGGTATTCTCCACTATTGTTCGTCGCTCTGGATAAGAGTGTCTGTCAAATTATTGTAATGTAAAGGTTGCAGGGTCGGTTCACAGGTGTGGCACTGCAGGTAAACCTTTGAGCAAGGTCCTTCACCTGAATTGCTTCAATAAAATATCCAGCTATATAAATGGATTTCATCTTAAAAATGCTATGCTATGTAATTTGCTCCAGATTATAGCAAGTCTGCTCAATGCCTGAATTTAATTGTTAACTTGTTAAGGAGCATTCACTAGTTAGAGCTGATGTGTTTTCAGCCCAAGCTACAGTACATGACTGCCATAATGTTTCCTGCAAATCTCCAGGTACAAATGAGCCGCCAAATGCCATTATGTAAAATGCTGATGGAGTGCTCACAGTGAGCTAGTGCAGTGAGCATTTATTTTAATAAAATAATATGCAATGCATACTGTTACAAATTACATTTTACCTGATTACTTATTACTTTTTTAGCACTTATTAAATCACGATTCTTTCTTGACTACTTCTGTAGAACTGGGAAATGTGAAATCTTGTGTCCTAATTTATTTTTATGAATTTACTTATTTATTTTTGGCAATTCAATTCAGACCAAGTAATATAATTGTGATTACACTTAATAATATTTATTTAGAAAAAATGACAGAACTGTTATTTGGTATGAAAAATAAGAACGTGCATTGCTTAAAGCAGGAAAACCTTTTACACATATTTTAACCTCTTACACTTACCTTGAGGGCTCTTTAGCTGCAACTCTGTCATGCATGGTGTGTGCATGGGTGAGTGCATATGTATGTGTGTGTGTGTGTGTGTGTGTGTGTGTGTGTGTGTTTAAGGAGTTTATTTTACAGTGTGTGAGGGCCTGCAGCGGCAGGATGAGCTGGGGGGGCCACCAGTTCAACTGCCTGCTCGCCTCCAGAAGAAAACAAATTTATGCATCCACCTCCAAAAACACACCGTCTCTTTTTTTGTCTTTACTCGTTGGCACTTGTCCATCGATTTGTTTGTTTGAAAAGTAGGTGTCAAACCGCTGGGAGAAAGAAAGGTTGGGCACTTGCTGTTGTTTTTGTCTGTAAATAACTTTTCATCCTCATCCTTTCCCTTCTATCAACATCTTGTGTTTTTTTTGGTGCTTTTCTCTTATTTCGTATCTCTACCCTAGACTTCACGTTTCCTCCTGGCCTGCTTGGGCAGTTTATGTGGATGCCTCACTGTCACCCCATGTCTCCTGGGAGAGATTCTGAGGCTGGATCCATGCTTGGAATGTCCTTCAAGGCACCTTGTCAGAAACATCCACCTTGTGGGTCTCCTTCCTTTGTCCTCTTCATATGTACTTGGATGTCATCTCTCTGCACCCCTCACTCACCACTCTCACACTCATTCACATGTTCTCTACGCACCACTCGCTCACCACTCTCACACTCATTCACATGTTCTCTACGCATCACTCGCTCACGGCCCCTGCACTCTCAGGGCTCTACTATGAGGGCTGTGGAGTTTAATTGCTTGAAATGCTTAGAATTGAAAAAGCACAGTATAATAGGTAAAGCTATCATTTTTCTGCGATTGTGGTCCACGGATTTACTTACTTTGAAATGTTAATGGTATAATTAGATACAATCTCATTCTAATTAATGGAGTTAATGGGGAGGCACACCAGGAAGCCAGGCGATGAAACACTGACACAATCAGAATATAATACCAAGTGAACCGGGATCAGGGCTAGACTTTGATCAACTTTTAAACACTGGCACTTTCTTCTGGCTCAATCAACCAATGGTAATAAATGGAAGCGATGTAATTTGATGATAATTTTATCCCCAAATTCAATTAATATAGTGATTGAACTTTAGATCAATGTGCACATTACATTGTGAAAAAGAATAATTGCAGAAAATAACACGCTTCATAAGCACAGGGGCTACTGTGATATTCAGACAAAGGTCAATAGCTATGCACATATGTGAATTGGCAAACTTATATTTATAAAACCAAAACTTATAAAAACCCATATTTCCATGCATTCATAAAAACTCTGCTGGGTTCATTTTCATGAAACATCGTGCACTCCATATTTGTACACTTGTCTGTGAAAGTATTCAAAAGATAATGGCCATAGTGACACAAAATGGTCACTATCAAGCAAGCAAGCACCTATCAGACAACTTTTGGTACTGGCAGTTCATTTGCCAGCATTTTTATAGCACTACAGTGGTCCGCGAGTGTCAAGTTCAGACCAATCGCAACATATTTGGCATTCGTTTAACCGATTAAAGGAATGATCCTCCAATCGACTGCCTTGGCTCAACTATCCGCATGTGGACGGCTGTAGTGCAGATTTGCGAAATGCTGGTGGGCCGACAGCTGTGCCGACAGCAGGCTGCTAATGGGTAACTAGTGGTCACTATATGTTTGCTGGCTGGGAATGATCCCATACACTTTCAGCATCTGTGCCAAAATAAGCATTTTATTTATAAAACTTTTTTTTCCCCCCAGTGTTTGTTACGTACATTTGACATCATAATGTGACGTAATGGTAAACATGGCTGTTCAGTTATACTTTTTATAAGTATTAATGTATTTGTTGTAATGCAATTTAACATTGTTACAAGTTAAAAAGGAGAAGCAGATGTGCTGCATTTAAGGTTTATAGCCAAGGCTAATTTCCAACCCCTTTCCCCAGTTAGGTTTTTGTGTTAAATAAAGTATAATTATACCGAATATAAAATTACAAAAAAGTTGATGAAATGAAAAATGCAGAATGGGACCATATGATATATTGTACATAGTGACTTACAATATGAATTTAGATTGGGGTTCAGTGTGTCAACCCAATCTATGGATGCAGCTTGTCAACAACATTTTAGTTAAAGTGCTTTAGCCAGCATTTCACTTTATCATTAAACATGTCAAAACAGTTGTTCTTTTAAATATTGTTGGTAGTGCATTCCATTACCTTTGATAGAGAAAGCTGATTGGTCAAAGGACGTTTTATGCAGGACCACTCCACAGTTAGCATTTACTGTGCCTCTGATGGTGATACTGTAATTGCTGAGGTTTATTTAAGAAAGGAATATTGAAAAACTGAAAACTGCCAACACTAAGCGAATTGTACTTGAAAAATGTGACAGTTATGCCATTTCATTGTTCTTGTCCATTATGTTCAGTGCCATAGTGTACGATATGACATAAATGCTTTAATTGTTGATTGTGAAGCCTGGTTTGAACAACAATAAGATGGATGGAAGTGGATAAGATGGAACTATACCATTCATAAATAACTGTGCAGCCTTGAAAGGTATACAGTGGCTAATTATTATTCTACAGCAGTTCAGTTTTAATTTTGTAGTCCTACAGATATTCTGGCCATGCATATCAAACTTCATTGGGTAGTCTAAAATGATACCTAAAAAATGTAAATCATGCAAATGAACCAGGTGCTTGTTCAAAAAAAATACTATTTATGTTTTGGCCGAAATTTACATTCCACCTTTTTTAAGATGAATGAACTCTGCCCCCTCAACATTACATTTATCCAGCAGGCACTTAATGTCTTTTATGAAATAACTTTAAAACTGCCAATAATTAAGGTGCTGATGTATTTCTAGATAAAAGTTATTCAACAGTATTTTTTTTAAAACCTTAGACCTTACTGAAATTGGTCTTAATTACAAGCTAGATCTTTTGCCCTCTATATAAAAATGGGAGTGATGATAGCTGTTTTCCAATTTCAGCTATTCCGATTGATAGATTCATCATATGATTTATTGGTTTGATTAATAAAGAACTGTATTTCGTGATTAAATCAGTGTCCAAATTTGTACATAGGCTACACATCCTAGGTGTATCTCTCATTGTGCTATTATATTAATTATTATATGAAATATTTATTATCTGATGAGCCTCTGCCCCTTTTGTCTTGAGTTACCGCTGGGTGATTTAATTTTTTTACTTGTGAAACTTTTTGATTTTCATCAGAGGGCAGGCAGCTGTCCACAAAAATTATTATTATTATTGTTAAGGGCACCCCTCCTCATTCTTAAAGCACAACTGAACTTTGGTAGAACTTTGAGTTGTGTAGTTACCTGGCCATGATATGAGTCCAAATAGTGGCAAAATATGTTTGTTAGTTGCTCTGTGCTCCCCTGGGGTAATAATCCAGAATAGGGTATTTGTCGCTCTCCATTCACTTCTATGGGGCCGCTAAAACGGTCTCAAAATGACACTTCTAGTACGTATATGACCGGGAAAGAAGCGGATTCTGTCAATACAAAAAATAACCAAAATATTAAATGCCCTATTATGGATTATCACCCCAGGGGAGCACAGAGCAACTAACAAACATATTTCGCCACTATTTGGACTGATATCATGGCCAGGTAACTACACAACCCAAAGTTCTACCAAAGTTCACTTGTGCTTTAAATGGTTGAACCTTGAAAAGCGTTGATCAGCGCGCGTCTCAAAATGGATTCCACTGACAAAAATGCATCAAAGCATCCCTCATCTCCGAGGCCAACTATCCTCCCGTGTGCGCAGCGCAGTGAATGATGCCTTGTTCCGTTTTCATCATGTCTTTCCTGACCAGCAGAGAAAGTGGTATCCATGATGAAGCCACCAGTAAAAACAATATCCTCAGTACAATAATGCATTAGCAGCTATAATTTGCTTATCTAAGTTAAAGGGATAGTTCGGAATTTTGGACATAATGTCTCAATTACGACTTACCCATGATGTAGTTGATTGATGGAAACCATTTTCAGCTAATTCCATGCTGTCCTTCTTTTGGACATACACACGTTGCTAATGCTAGCGCAACTCTATGGTAACCGGTAGCATCCACTACCAAACGCACTTAAACTCTCCACAGTGCACCCAAAGCAAATAAAATACGACGACAGTCTATCGGGGTTATTTTGAGTGTTTATACCATCATTTTTTAAGTCAAACTATCGTTGAATCCTTTACTTTGTGCTGACCTATATTCTCTGTGGAAGTACGGCGGCGGAGCGATACTTTACGTTACCTACGAATGTAGTGCCGGCACTGGTCGACTACAACAACAAAGAAGAGCAACAAGTTGCAATGGCCACGTTCGCTCCACTGCCGTACTTCCACAGAGAATATAGGTCTAACAAAACCTGTGCTTTAAAATTGTTTAAATTACTAAATCTGCACATTGCACATCTGTCATGCATATTCTGTTAGTGAGTGCACAGAACGAAGAGTACACGTATCCACAATTTTAAATAATGTTGAGAATGTTTATTTAATGTTCATAAAATATATTGAAGACTAAGGTGCTTTCATGCTCCTGAGCCCGTTTAACTCGCTGTGCGCCGAAGTGGGAGGAGAGTCGTTGGTGGAGGTGTATCATTCCAGATCAAGCAGCGAACGTGCAAATTTGGGGATCTATTTTCCAGCTGGTGGCGAGCCATCACTGGGGAAGTTGTAATTTTGTCACGGATGTGCACGCATCTAAGCCCGTTTGGGAATTTGGTGACTCGGCATGTGCTGAAGTGGGAAGGAAACCGCTGTTGGGGGGTGTGTCCGTCAAGAGGGAGCAGCCCAATTAAATTTTAGTACAGCAGAATGCAAATTTTGGGGTATGCTAAGATTAGACTGCAATTTGCGCTAGGTGAGACCATGTTTACGGCGCAAATCGCACCACAGCGTATGGCGAGTTGCTAATTTTGGGGCTTTCCCGAGCAATGCCTGCAGGAACCTATTAAAAACCAATCAACCATTTTGTGGATCATACGTGGTCCAATCTAACTTTTAAATAAATCCCTCAAGCAGGAAAAATGTATACTTTGCACATTATTGTTCGTTGTTTTTTTTTATTTTTTATGTTAGGCTAATTCCTGCATTTATTTATGTTTTTAATTGTTTATGGCTGTTATTATACTGCACTGTGGTCCCAGGGGTAGCCTACTGTATTCTTTCTTACACCCGTTTGTAAAGAGAAGAATGACAAACTTGGTGCATACATTCACTCTTATTGCACATATAGCGATAAAAACGTACCTCTTAACTCAATTACACTCAATTAAATCAATGCAAAATAGATAGCCTTTCATCTTCCACTGCAGAATCTTAAAGGTGACAAAAGTCACTAATAAATGTGGCGAGGAAAATGGGATATGTTGCATTGGGGAAAATTGGAAATGGATAAATGATTATGAATGAATGCATGCTAAGTGAGGAGTTGAAAAATAAATTATTATCAATTATTTTAAAATGAATTGTATTGATTGATTGGAGGCTAAGGAAATGATTAAAAGCTTTTTATTTTTCACAATCCAGATAACGTATTAGTGACTTTTGTCGCCTTTAGGATTTCATAGTAGTTGGAAATTGACAGTGGTTGGACTCCCGACCACGACCGAATGGACGTGTTCTGCTACCGTTTTTCACTGAACCACGTGGTGCGGGATAGCCCGACATGGTCAAAATTAGTCCACCCAATAAGCTGGGTGGCAATGCACACGGCTCTTAAAAGGACTGAAAAAAGGTAATTTTATGAGCGATGGTTGAATCCAGATGAAGCGCACCCACTGATAAATATTCAGCATAACCCAGCCCATTTTCAACCTGCGCAGCGTGCTCCTCACCTCTGCTCAGAAAATAGCGAAATTCAGTAGCCACGCCCAGTGCGCCATTCGCTACACCATTGACTATGACGGCTTGTGGCATGCCATGCGTTTGGCGGAAAATAGAGCCCTATGTGTCATTTTTTAATTAGCTGTTGGATTTAGTTGCTCAACCATAAAAAATACCTTTCTTAGGGTACATGTAAGTTCTGTGTTTATTTCTCAATTATTCATGTAAGAGCTGTCATCAATTAATTGTTTTAGTAAGTCCCAACAAATATTCTGAAGTTAATTTTCCAACTGTGTTATTTTATTTTTAAGTAGGCCTATACCAGATGTCATTCCATTTATTTCACTACCAGAAACTCAAAAATAAAGTTTTTTTTGTCCATTTCAATTAAGATAATGTCGCGATCGAAGTCAGTCATGTAACTAAATTGTGTATTTTTGTCACACAATCTGTTCTGTTGGTGAATTTTAAATCAATTAGTTTTCCACACATTTATCCGTCCAATTAAGTCTCCAACAATTGGGATCAGAGCAACCCTCAAACATTGAAATAATTCATCAGAATATAGCAATATGTGTTTACTTCATATACTCCTCAGGACTCACCTGTGTTTTTGTTGTGCTGCCTTTTCATGTATTCTAAACTGTCTTGTGTATTCTTGCATATTTGTATTCATGTATGCTCCTCTCCTGTTCAGGTCCCCCCTGGAAAGAGATGCCAATCTCAATGGGGTTTTTTCCCTTCTGGAAAAATGAAAGATAAATATAATAAAACAGCCTCTTGTAGTTGAAGGGACTTTTGTAGTGGTATGTCTGTGGTGTGGTTATGATAAGATAAGGGGGACACAATCGGACATTAGCTGTGTCCTTTTAAAGTCTCTCTTAATCTGCAGAGGGATGGAGAGGAAGCAACAAGAGATGGCACATAGTGCTAATATGATTGGCTGCTTCTGTGAGAGTCCACGTCAAAAGAAGATAAATATGGAGTACAGATGATTCTAGTATCCTCATCCCCCCCCATCCATGTTTGGTCCAGCAGATTCTCTAAACATTATTTGTTGTTTCACAACCTGTGTGTCGCATAGATATGTCTTTCTTCTTCTTAGTCTTCAGGACCATTCCTCGTTCAGATGATTTTTGTTCACAAATATAGTGCTGGGCTGGTAATTTAAATTGTTACAGAACACAATGGCATCAGACCCTAGTCAGCTTTCAGAGTTTATGGTATTTTGATTATAATCATCTTTGTTGAGTCACGACAGCTTGTGTGCAGATCCGTCAGATCAGTAAACCGAGATCTTCTCACAGGGCTCAAAGATTCTGTTTTGTGAGGTGTTTTTGTGGGGCAGTGTCAATGAGGCCTAGATTTCTAAAATAAAACACCTAATTTATGTTCAACTCAATTTAAGGCTGGCAACTTTTGGTTTTCACCAAAACAAATGCTAAAAAATAAATAATCTAATGGATTAAACATATTTTAGAAATGATTGCTGCTTCTTGTTATAACACAATGCATTGTGGGTATGAAAGGGATAATATATTATTAAAAAATTTTCAACTGGCCCAGACAGTTTTTATGTGCCGTGAAGGACAGTTTCTGATGATTGCTGGCTTTATAGTGGCAGGTATATGGCAAAACACAAGAGTTCTGGGTGTGGTTTGGGGAGTGGGAGGGGGGTTGAAGGAGGTCTTCTTTAAGACTGCCGTTGATGCTAGGTCTTGGTCCTCTGGAGTTTTGCAGATCGGCACTACAGCGGTCCACTAGCTGCAGGGACATTCAACTATGCCTCATTCCCTTAACAGCTTGTCCTTATCTGGGCTGCCAACGGCAGTCCTTATCTTTTGCTAACGGACCACAATAGCGCTGATTGGCAAAATGCCAGCGGAACGACAGCTGATATCAGGCCGCTAGCGGGGCACACGGTGTGCTCAGCGGAAGCACACACTCCTACACTCACTCCCTGTGCTGTACCTCGTGCCACCGCAGAGTGTCCAGTGTGAGAGCCAGGTGACAGTGCGGACAGGCGCTCATCTGATCTGCGTCCTCCACCCTCCTCTCCCTCCTCAGGGGCCCCTCACACCCCCACAGGGGGAAGGGTGTAGAACGGGAGGAGTGGGCCACTCCAAAGTGAGGCCTGGGGTCCTGCTGGTAGCTGAAGCGTTTTCCTTTAGGGGACAGTCCCAGCTGGAGCAGGTAGAGGAAGGAAGAATTATTTCAACCAGAAAAATGCTGGGGAACTCAGTGATTCTGTGTGGCAGGCGGCTGGAGGACTATGTAGTTACCTGCAGTTTCTTTAGTGTGTCTGTGGTCAGGGACTTCATGCAGTACCAGCATGGCTCTGGCATCTGCCCTGCTAGAGGCACACAAGAGCTCATGTGCACAGTAATAATGGCAGGTTTGTGTGGCACCACAGATTTGATAGATTTTATAGACTAACCAGATGGTCCTATGTTCCTTTCCTTTGCTTAAAGGGATCATTCATTTTCTGCAGTTTTTATTTTATTTCAGTTTTGGTGTATGTTTTTGATTAGCCCAGACAGTTTTTGTGTGCAATGGAGGATGCTTTAGATATTTACAAAAGTATCTGACAACCTGCCAGCTTTATAATGGCTGCTATAGGGGCATTCAGGGGTTTGTGGTCTAATGCAAGAAAATACACAAAGTCAGTCCAAAGCAGCTTTGTTCATCACACTCAGAATCTATTTGGGCCAATCAGGATCGTACTCTACAGCTGAAATAATATCAACTAAACTATCCTTTTAAAGTAATATCCTACCTGTCTCAAGATGATGCTTTTGAAGTCACTGGCACTCCATTGTCATATAAACAACATCAAGGTATTGATCAAATTAAGCACTGATTTTCACCTGTATATTTGCAAATTTAAATTCATACATATTCTGTTATAAAATTGGATTGTTATATTATTTTATTTAAAAATCAATTACTATGAATTTAGCATGTATTTTAAAGAACAAGTTCCTTGATTTCTATTTATTTTATTTTAATTTTTTGAAATAAAGCTGCTTCCCAGCCAAAAATGTTGTGAGTTCCAACCCTAGTACTGATTTTCCCCTGAACTCAGTTGCACTGTTGCCTGTGACTTTCTGTGTGTGGCCCTCCCTTGGTGCAAGGATACCCCTGCATGCAGAGACTATAGTTTTCTAGCTTCCCTAATTGCACTGCTGTGACAAGCACAGGCATGAAAGCTTTCAAGGGCTTGTACAAAGAAGCATCTCATTGATTTGGGCCATATTTAAGAGCTCCATGAATTATTACAGACTTTAAATAAGAAATACAGCCAGCTTGTCTGATGGATATACTGTCTGCTTTTTAATATGTAAAGCCTCACAAGACAAACAATTTCCTAAGTGATTCCAATTTCTTCCTTTTTTATCCCATTCGCTATTGTTCATTTTTTCTCTCATCTATCACAAATGTAATGATACAGCACCTCAGCTGAAACTGCAGTTCAACTGAGCTTGGGTACCGCTGTACAAAACGCCAAGGCCACCATCTTAAGAAAGGTGCCAATACAAGTAGTACAGGTTAGATACATTCCAATCACCTTAGCTATATGAGAGGTTGTGTGTGTGATTGAAATAATAATTGGATTTATTTTGGATTATTGCTAATGGCCAGGTAATATCCTCCTGAGAAGTATAATTTTTCACATAATACTAAGTGTCTTGGATGACAAAAAACATGTTGCTATGAAAATATTTTCAACAATATTATTGTTTTTATTGAGAGTTAAACCTTGTAGTGTAGGTTTTCAGCATAGTGGAATATTTGATTCTTGAGAATATATGATTCTACGACCAGAGACTCCGACTCCTTTGTCTCCTACAGGGGACAAAAATGAATTGCCGGATCTTAGGAGGAAATGCAGAGGCTGTTTCATGAAAGGAGACATTATGTGAACCAAGTTACCTGTCTTACTTATACTTATACCTCGACTTGGTTAAAGAGACAACAACAATTTTGTGCATTTGTGAATCATTTATCTGACTTTATTTGCCAGGGAGTAATTTAGCCCAGCTTTTCTAAATGTTTGTGGAGGGATACAATCTGATAAAATGTCACCTCGCAGTCATTACATGTGTACCAATAGTGACACTTTGTATAGTGTCCCACATGAGTATGGAACCCAAACGAACACCTGCTATCAATATGCAGGCTGTGTGTGACTGCCAAAGAGTCACATACACGCGCACACGCTCTTGCACTACACTGTTCGTTTTGGAGTGTAACAGGTAGGCACCAAAATTTGGCACCATGCCTAAGAGCAAAGCCAGCTGTTAATATCCACTTTCAAAATTTAAATCTGTCTTCCCAGACAGTAAACAATTTTACTGTTTGTAAATGAGTCCATGTGAATGAGTGCAATGAGTACTTTTTATATACTTCAAACACTTCACTAAACTTGAGCATATCCAAATGTGGAGTAATTTGTGGTTTATAACGGCTCTCCGTGATCTTCGCCTTAATGCTTAATGTTGTCTGTGGAAAGGGTAGGTACAAATCGCCGGGTTGACGACTAACTTTTGTGCATAGGATTTGTTTTTCAGGCCAGCTTGCAATTTTTATGATATATTTTTACTCCAAAGATCACTTAAGTACCTCCACAACACCTGATATAACTTCATTATCCACTGCTTCCAAATCCATTATAATTATATACATTATGTTATACATTGCTCCATTTCCCACCTGAGAGAGTGAGACCATTACAATTTCTATGAGGTATGCTAAGGTCAATTTATGATACTCTCTGTTAGTGCCACTTGTGCTATAGTTGGTTAAAAAAAAAAAAAACTAAGACTATTTGTGCATCATTTGCCCAAATGCCCTCAGCTTTTTGAGAAATGGATTCAGCTCATTTTGAGAAATAATGACAGAGGGAAGGGTAACCCTCCCAGGCAGATTTTCAGTGCTAATTTTATGGGTGAATACTTTCCCTACTGATTTGTGAAAGGTTATTATTTGTTCTTAGACATCCAAAGCCAGCGTTTTAGCAGATGAATATTGGCAATTTATTACAGCCATCGAGATATAAAAACTGGAGACAGCTTCTGCCTACTGGTTCAATGGATTCAATTGGGAGCTGCTCATTGGCGCATGAACCCAGTTCATGGAGGCTGCCATGTTTGACTATGGGGCTTTAGGGAACCAGAGCATGCACACTGGGTACCTAAATGTGAAGGATCATGGTAAACGCAGTGACATGACGTGAACAACGAGCACCGTGGGGGCACGCTCTGAGAATGGATTAATCTTCGCCATCATCATCATCATCATCATCATCATCATGCAAAGTTTTAACAGTACTAGTAATATCAAAATAACAATTTAGTAAAATTAATAATATGGTGGAATCATATCAGCACCATAGCATCTTAATTTAAACCTGGAATACGCAACTTTCTCAACCGTCACATTTGTTGTCAAAACATTTGACAACAAAGACAAACACCTCCACCCAATGCTTCGACAGACCTCGTTGTGAACGTTTTCTAGATACGATTGCAGGATTACAGACTGGTATAGCTAACGTTACAGTAAAAATGTCAGCTACAACAGTCCAGGTAAAACAATGGAATCTTTTCTGTTGTTGCAAAGTTGTTGCATCTCACTTTGTGAACCAGGCATTATCTGGCTACAGCTGGCATGCATGGTTATAACCGAGTAGCCGGTTCTAGTTAATGCAATCTACATGACATATGATGTTTTTCCATGAACTAGTTGCCGAATTAAGTAACATTATCAATAATAGCAACCTAGCTACTATTCATCGTAGGTGATTACTGGCTGGCAAGCAGAAAGTCCACGTCTGTCTTTAAATCAATCCGCTCCCGAAATCAATCTCGCCACCTTCTAAAATGAGAACCTATGTTTACTCTAGTTTTCGAGAGAGCTTTATCCAGTTCCCTTTTCTTTTTATTTGCGTGAAATTGTGCCGGATTGCTATCAACTAGGCATGACCGTTCCCCGATATTTTCTAAAAAAAAGTTTTGTACTCCAGCTTTAAGAGCAACATATGGGATCTTTATTATTTATTATTATAATTTTACTTGTCAAGATTCTCCATCATGAACAATAGACACAACAAGAACATGACATTATTTCAGATAACATTATTATTAATAATGTTAATAGTAATGATATCAAAATAACAATATAATCAAAACAATGATGATACTTAAGGTAGATTCATGCAATTCGAGGTCTCCTGGGGGTGGGGTACTCAACGCATTCTGATACATCGATTATCGACATACAGGCAAGTCTCCTTCTTGGCTCGGCTCAACACCCTTCCACAAAGTCAATGTCACAACCTCATGCACGTTCTTGAACTGGTGTGCCCGTGTAAGCAGGTGCGTGCATTAGGGGTGTTAACGATTAATCGTTGATCGATTAATTGCCGTTAATAATTTGATCGATCGACCATTTCAAATTTAACGATCAAATTGAACTATTTGCGGTCTCATCTTAATTGTGTCAATGGGAGCTGTTTGTGAAATGCAATCATTAAGTTAAACACAAGGGGGCGCGCACACTGCAATTAGGAAACATGTTATTAACTTTACAAAGAAGAAGACTCACTCGACCATGAAGCACGCTACTTTACATTACAGGCATTTAGCAGACGCTCTTATCCAGAGCGACTTACACAACTTCTTATTACATTTATCCATTTATACAGCTGGATATATACTGAAGCGATTCAGGTTAAGTACCTTGCTCAAGGGTACAACGACAGTGTCCTACCTGGGAATCAAGGCCAGCTCCTTAACCATTATACTACACTGCCGCCCATACTTATGCGTGCCTGGGACATCGGTCCCATCGGAACGCGTATTTTCAGCATCTGGTCTCGCTGTAAACCGACTGCGCACACGACTCACTCCTGATAACGTAAACATGCTTATATTCTTAAATAAAAATCAGCAGGCCTAGGTATTTACTGCACTTATGCAGTTTAAGTTTTAAACTGAGGCCTGAGCTGTCGTAGTTTGTCGTAGCTTTCTCATTTCAAGAGGGAACGTATTATAGCGCTGTTTTCAAAAACGTTATTTATCTATTTCATAATCATTTTGCAAATTTAAGTTTTTAATTAAGGCTCATCTTATTTTTGTATATGTCATAGACGTACGTGTTAGTCACTGATTTGCCTCGGAAGAGTGAGCGCAATTTCCCGAGCCTTATTAAAATATCATACTTAAACAAAACAGCGTTCATAATTATATTTGTGTTATGCTATGAAACAGGCGTATTTCTCAAATGTTTCAATAAAGCTTTGATTGAGGAAAAAAACATGCATTTTGTATTTTGTCATAAGCTATTTTTAGCTGTTTTGTTATCGATTGATCGATTGATTGTTCATTAACGTTGACGACTATCGATCAAGGAAATTCCTTAGAATTTGCAACCCTAGCGTGCATTGACTGTGCCGTAGAAACATGCGGACCAAACAGGAATTTAAAAAATCTTATAT
Organism: Synaphobranchus kaupii; assembly: GCA_029718625.1. Taxonomy (NCBI): domain Eukaryota; kingdom Metazoa; phylum Chordata; class Actinopteri; order Anguilliformes; family Synaphobranchidae; genus Synaphobranchus; species Synaphobranchus kaupii. The sequence goes on from CM056385.1 coordinate 7,702,159, forward strand.
CTTTTTCTGTGGGGCTCAGCCAAAAAAAAAAGGTTCCTGGAGAGTAGCCTAATTAGTACAGTGTGAATAAATTAAAAAATGTAAAAGTACTGTCCATAATAGTATAATTTGGCCAGGGTAAGTTCATAGTTTTGAATGGACTTCATTGGGGAAATTTTCCTTTTGGCACTATAAGATCCCTGTAAAACCTATATTGGTTATATTTAGCTCATGGCAATATTTGGTCACTGCAAGCAATTACAGGACAATGTTACTGTACATTTTAGCCAGTTCAGTTGGTTGGTAAGTGAGTTTACTGAAGCTGTGCCAGAGAACTGAATCGCCATCTTTAAGTAACTTACTATTGATTTAGCAGAAAAGCACATCCCCTTGATGTGGGGTGAACTTATCTCACGTCACAGTTTCAAGCTGGTCAGGTTCACAATACCATATGGACATGAACCTGACAAATGGGATTATGTATGGCCTAACTACACACAGTGCAGTCTGTAAGCATTTGGACAGTGACACCATTTTTTGTTGTTTTGGCTCTGTATTCCAGCACATTGGTTTTGAAATGAAGCAATGAATATGAGGTTAAGGTTCAGACTGTTAGCTTTAATTTAAGGGTATTTAGATTTACATTCATATCCAGTGACAATGTAGGAATTAGACCTTTTTGTACATAGTGTACAGTGCCCTCCACAATTATTGGCACCCCTGGTAAAGATGAGTAAAAAGGGTTATAAAAAATTCACCATTTGGTGAATTAGCTTAATCTCACACTGAAAATTGGAAATCATTAAGAAATAATTATTTTTAACAAAACCATGTGTGCCACAATTATTGGCACCCCTGCATTTAATACTTTATACAACCTCCCTTTGCCAATAAAACAGCACTGAGTTTTCTTCCGTAACATCCAATTAGGTTGGAGAATACAGAGCAAGGAATCTGAGACCATTCCTCTTTACAGAATCTCTCCATATCATCCAGAGTCCTAGGTCCTCTCTTGTGCACTCTCCTCTTCAGCTCAGCCCACAGGTTTTCAATGGGGTTTAGGTCAGGGGACTGAGATGGCCATGACAGAAGCTTGATTTTTTGTTCAGTTAACCATTTTTGTGTTGATTTAGATGTATGTTTTGGATCATTGTCCTGCTGGAAGATCCAATGATGACCCAGTTTCCTGGCAGAGGCAGCCAGATTCAGATTTAAAATGGTATTTCATGGAGTTCATGATGCCATGTACCCTAACAAGGTTCCCAGGGCCTTTGGAGGAAAAACAGCTCCACAACATCACGGAACCTCCACCATACCTAACAGTGGGGATCTGGTTATTTTTGGTATAGCCATCCTTTTTATGCCAAACCCACCGCTGAGTGTTGGTTGCCGAAAAGCTCAATTTTCGTTTCATCTGACCATGGAACAAGGTTCCAGTCAAAGTTCCAGTAGCGTTTAGCAAACTCCAGGCGCTTACGTTTGTGGTGAAATGACAGGAAAGGCTTTTTTCTGGCATGCCTTCCAAATAATTTGTTGGCATGGAGGTGACGTCTAATGGTAGTTTTGGACACTTGATGACCCCAAGATACTACTTTCCTCTGTAATTCTCCAACAGTGATCCTTGGGGATTTTTTTTGCCTCTCTTACCATCCTCCTCACTGTGCATACGGGCAAAATAAACTTGGGTCCTCTTCCAGGCAACTTTGTAACAGAACTTTTTAAGTATTGCCCTAACGGTAGATATGGGCATTTTCAGGTGAGTAGCTATTTTTTTATAGCCATTCCCTGATTTATGAAGCTGAACACACTTTTCCCTCATTTGATTTGTGTGTTCTCTTATCTTTCCCATGTTGATGTATGAATAAGGGAATATGGCCTCTGTGTCACCTCATATTTATACCCCAGTGAAACCGGAAGTCATGGATTACTGCTTGAAAGTTCCTAAACACTCTGATCAACTTTAAAAAGTAAAATATAAATGGAAAAAATGCTTCAGTTACATTTTGTTCATAAGAATTTCTAGGGGTGCCAATAATTGTGGCACATGGTTTTGTTAAAATTAAATATTTCTTGATGAGGGATTTTTTTTCTCAGAATAAATGTACTTCAATTTAAGGTTGGATTTTTCTCATTTTTTCAGTGTGAGATTAAGCTAATTCACCAAAAGATCAATTTTTTATAACCCTTTTTACTCATCTTTACCAGGGTGCCAATAATTGTGGAGGGCACAGGGGTATATGTAAAAATGATTGTGCCAGTGTCCAAATATTTTCGGACTGCACTGTATGAGTGAAAGAAATATCATGTGAATTTGTTAAGATGGGTACAGCAGCTGTCAAAAAAATGGCTATTTGGACTGGTTGGGTAGCCACGGCTACTAAAATCTCCAAATATGCTCTTTGTAATCTCAGGGCTGGCTTATTTCATGAACGCTGGCAGAATTATGCAAGTTCAGATCAGATTCTACTCCAATCTCCAAACATTACAGCAGAATCTTTACACAGTGAACCAGTTCCTCATTACTTAAAAGTGATGGAGACATAAATGTAGCATTGTCAAATTTGAAAAGTCCTCATTGCCATTGTCAAACATTCTAGCAATACATAGCCTACTAAAATCTGCCCTGTGTAAACTCACCCACACACCACTTCACTTTCATGATATAAAAAAGCCATAGCCAAAGGCAGCCATACTGTTAGTGTGTGGAGAAGGGTCTTATGAAAACGGGTTGTCAATCAATGGCAACACAATGAATACTGATGAACAGCCAGGGACTCCACCTCAGTCTTGAGAGAAGCGAGAGTTGAAATTGAATGCCATTAATAAGAATATGATTATAATAGTTTTCAAAGATGATTGTGATCTTTATACTTCAGAATGAAGATGTGAATAAATTAGAAGATTATTCTAAACATCATATTTTCCAGGATTTGGCTAATGTGCTATTTTCCACCAGGTATGGTTACAGCCTTCGGGATTGTAGGATAGAGCAGGCTTTTAGGCCTATTGACCTTGGTACCCTTTAGAGATGATAAAATGCTTGATACTTTAATAGTGTAATCTAGTGTAGGCTTACTTTAAAAAGAAAATGATCTGAGAGTGCATTACCTTGCCACTAAACTTATATTTGATTCAGTAGTTCCCATTATTTTACAGGAAGTTGTTCTGAGATACTGAAAGAGCTCAGCATTTTGTTATGGGCGGTTTAAAAGGTGTTAAGACCGTAGCTGGTCATATTTAATGTCATAAGCAAAAGTTATGATTTTGTTGCTTTTTTTGATGTGAAAATAGAGTCTGAGATATTGTATAGTATGTAACTTGACAGTCTTCATGCTGAAACATTTTATTGAGATACGTACCATAATGTACCAATATACGTTATACCCATTTATTGTACAATATCTCCCAGTAATTTAGCCTACATTCGGAGTTAGACTACTTATCTTTCTCAATTAGCTCCGTAGCTAGCCTATAGCCAAAATTTTATGTATTTTAACACATATTAGTCAAAAACAGGCAAAGACTATATTAATTTCAGCGGTAGCTTGTCATGCTTAATCTATCTATACATTTAGTTTCAATATTAGAGTTTCAATCTGTTGTGAAAATCAACCTCTGAAGGACACTGTAGGACTTGCCTGCTGACAGACATGATGACGGGATGTTATATCCACCTGAGACTGGGCAGAAAAAAAGTTTAAATATTTACATTTTGACATCAGTGTCTTGGATGACAAAAACATGTTGCACTGAAAATATATATTTTTAAATATTGTTTATTTTATTTTCATTGAATATATAGTAAATGCATAGTAGAATGTATGGTTCTTGAGATTAATACTCTCCTACAGGGGACAGGAGCGATTTGCCAGGTCTTAGAAGATTTAATACATAACTGCACTCCTACAGATGCACACTACGGGATAAATGGAATCTTCCCTTGCAGAAATGGAATAAACTGTGAATTCACTGAAATATTGTCAAGATATTGCAACACTTCACAATATATGTGCAATATATGCACAATGTATATTTTTAAAGCATTGCAAACATGTGAAACACATTTATCATTACATTGTCCAAGAAGTCCTCATATTTATATACTGAAATATCTTAAACTTCCATAAGGGCCTGTCTAGTCCAATGTAAATATCAGTGTTACGACAGTCCATTGGCCTCTGATATAAGTATAGTGTAAATATAGCAGGTCCAGCTAGTCTTTAGGTTGGCTCATCCTGCTGTCTGAGACTTTCCCCAGTAGGCCACACCTTCTCTCAGTAAACCACAAACATGCACAGTGACATGCTCTTACAGAAGATCACTCAGGCGCATGTGATTACATGTGTTGTCAAACAGGCAGAAGCATGTGCCAAACATACACAGAGGCACGTGCACACATATACACACACAAACATGTTCACTTGACGGTATGTGGGTATGTGACAGATGCTCATTTTAATGTGATTATCAATTACATTGCCTAGCCCTCACGTCTGTGCAAGAAGGCAGTCAGATGGTCAGATAGGAGGAGATACCAGCAGATTAGTACACATGATAATTAAAAAGATAATGTTTAGAAAAATAGTAATAATAAATAGTAATGTATTTCTATGCTTACCAGACACAGATTTTTAGGATGACTCACAATGCTTATTATATCGTACATTGCGTAGTCATAAAAGTGTATTTTATGGAACTCTTTGAGATAAAGTACACTGCTTAGAAGGAGCGACCCAAATAAGAGCACAACGTGATTGCAAACAGAAACGTGAGTACATCACGACAGTCATTACAACACATGCTGCCCACATGCATGACATCATTTTTACTGAAATAGCTTCCTAAAGATGGAAGAGTGAGAGTTGCATGGAGGAGGATGTTCAAGAGAAGAGCAAGGAGGAGTGAGCGAGCGTGGGGAAAAGGCTGTTTGGCTGCCAGGACTGTTGTGGTGTTCTCTCATGGGTCCAATCGAGTTTTTGTCGCAGACTTCAGGACCGTGTGCGGGTGGGCTAAACAGAGATGTGGTTTGAGAGCTCACAAAACAGAAGTTGTGTGGAGTCTGTTCTTTGCCTATCCTGATGGTGTCGCTGCCTTCTCTATGTCACCTGATTTCACTCATTTAAGTGCACAGAAAATATTACTGCAAGCAACACCGGTGGGAAAAAATGGCCTGGAAAAAGCTGTTGGAAAGGCACAAAACTTCTTTGCTTTTTGAGGTGTGTCCTACCCAGTGCCTTTCAAAGTCCATATATCTGACTGCATGTTATTGACATTTATATGACCAAAAAAACGTTTACACTGTGCAGAAAATGCACTATGAGGATAACGTATATTTTATAGGTTTTTTCCGGATTTTCAAGAGAGGCCGTGTCTACCATGTCCCTGGACGCTGTGGTCTCTGTATAGATTCTTGCGCTTGGTACAGAAATGTCATTTAGGTTGATTGTTTACTGCTTGTGCAGCAGTAGTATTGGAACTCATTCAGTAAGTAAGGCTATTATGTCAAATCCGGTTTCAACTGGATCATGATTGAATGGATGCACGTGTGACAACATTGAACCTTTTTTTTTTTTTCTTAGGGAGGAGAGTTTCCCTCCTTCCTCCGTTTTGGGAAAATTCAATTTCACTGTGTGCTCATGTCATTACCATGGCATGAGCAACCGCACAGGGATCACTGCAGCTGAAACGCATGCACTCATCCAGTGAATATTTTCCAAATTACATTTATACCACAGGAGAGCATTGACTGGCAAAAAAAAAATGCATTTCTTAATCAAATTTACATTTACATTCATGCATACAGCAGATGCTCTTATCCAGAACGACTTACATAAGTGTATCTTCAGAGTCACAACGAATAGTCATGGTTAATACATAAACCTACAAATAGAGTGCCAAAGTAGCTGTACAGGGAGATTGTGGAAGTAGAGCTTTAAGCGGCATATGGGTGTGAGGGTGTATTGTTAGCTGCAGCATAGGTAGGGCTAGAAAACCCATGATAAATGCTTAGAGTTCAGAATGAGTTGTGCCGAGATGCAATGCAAGCAGGTGGCAACACCGTTTAACCTGCAGGGGCCCTAGCTACCCACTGCATATGAAGACCCTAGCAATGCAACTTAAACCCATTCTAACCCAGATGGATGAAGGCAATTGTCTCTCACAGCTGTGGACTCCTCATCAAAGGCCCAGAGTGAAACAAGTGATATCTCGCCCTTACAGAGGTGGAATATACCCCAGTGTATTGTAAATATGTGGACTTTTTAGAAGATAGAATGATAAATATATTTAGCAGGTACCGTATGTATTAAAAAAATATATATTAACATATCTAGAGGTTGCCATAATTTGTATATTTGCCTATTTAGGAGTGCTTCCAATATCTTGATAATAGATTTTACAGGGCTCAGCCTATATACTACTGTATTATGCTATATTATTACACTATTATATATAACTTATTTTTTTTACTGAACTTCATTGATTTTCTCACTGCTGTATATGCTTGGAGAACTATCTGGGGTAGAAATGTTCTTGTCCTTCTATGTTTATGTAAACTGGGGCTCAACAGTCCCCCCCTCCTTAAAATCCGACCCCATCAGACCCTGATCTGCCCTGTTCCACACTGTCCCATTTGTAAAACAATGGTGCTTTTCTCCAGGCTAGTTATTAAACTGTGTCTAATTGGCTTTATCCACCTACACTCAGACATTGTCTCCAATGTAATTCTCTGCTGCATTTGCTGGGAATATTAATATAAGCCTGCTGACTCTGCCCTATTCCCTAGATATGCAGCATGCACTGTTTGTGTAGTATCTGGACACAGATATACAACTACATGAAAATGAGTTTGGAGGAATTACAAGCTGCTATTCAATTAAGGTGATTACAGAAAACAGCAAGAGAGAGAGCGAGAGAGAAAGATAGCGAGTGAGGAAGAGAGGTAATTTCTTTCCAGTATGTTAAGGACAATTGTGCCATTGTATCAGCAATGTTAAAGCACATGTGAGGCAAAGAGGTTTTGACATTTTGCAGAGAAGGGCAGTTCACAGGTGCTAAAAAGGCTAGGAGTTTGACCTACTGCACGTCTTCCCTAAACATGATGGGAACCCAAATGAACAATAAAATAATGAAAGGGAAAAAATGTGCACGTCTTGCATGAGATGCTGAACAAAGGAGTGTGAAGCCTAGAGGTGGTGAATCATCCTCCTCAGCGTTTGTGCGCGCTCTCTCTCATTCTCATTCTCATTCTCCCTCACACACACACACACACACACACACACACACACACACACACACACACACACACACACACACACACACACACCTCTCAGAGGGAAACTATACCAGGACGAAAAAAATAAAGTCTGAAACAAAAAGTAAATGGCAGGGTGGGGAGTGAGAAGTTCCGTTCACACACCTGCACAACAGAAGGCTTTAATTTAACAGGAGCGTCCACTCCCCTCCGTGAGGGATCACTCTCCCATTCGCCCGCTGGGGGGACTGCGCGGCGTGAACGCGCGGCTGTGTCTGTGCCCGCCGGTGTCACTCAGAGCCAGTGTTCGCCCACCTGAGCTCCATCCAGTCCCCGCTACATTGCTCCAGTTAGCAAGGGAGGGACGGTCCCATGTCTGTGCGCTCACCGCCCACTGGGGTGAGTTCTTACGGCATATGCGCCATTCAGTCACGAGACCTGGGCCAGGATAAGCCACGCACAACCACACCCACAATAACTCATATTGGAATTCACTCATTGAAACTACACCCTCTAGTAGTATTCACACAAACCATTTATTGAAGCAGTACCCCAAATAACACACAGACGTCACTCATTGAGATAACACCCTTGTATGGAATACGTATATATTTGGTAGCAGTGGAGATGATTCCTGAATCATTCCTCACTTGGGGCACCAATTATGTAGGGGCCATGCCTCTATACCAGGGGGTCCCAAGTAATTTTCTACCCGGTCCATTTTCTAAGATTCAAATGACTTGGCAGGCCAACCCGACCCCCTCTCCCCTCCCTCATTCAAAAAAATGCAGACATAGGCTACGTGAGAAGAACGGAGTTTATTTTTAACAGCTTGTCAATGCTTTTCAGTTGCATGAAATACATTCCTTGCAAGTGCAAATGTAACATTCAATAACCATTTTAGTTTTTTTATATGAAGGAGCGTCAAATTTGTGCAAATATAGCCTACTGCTGGATACATTTTAACACAGGCCTAAACTTTCATGAAATAAAAAACTTAATTGTCCATGGCAGAAAAGCACAACACTCGTAACATAAATAAATCAATTAGCCTAAATTTTAAACACCTTTGAAAATGTCAAAACAAGTCTAACAACCAAAATGCTCTTTTAAATAGAATATAATAATATTGTCGCATGTGCGTTTAGTTGCGTGAAAGCGTTTGCTCCCCTATGTGTACGTTCCATAATAAAAGTCCTCCGCGCTCCAAATTTCACAATAAAAGAAGCTGAAATTGTCATAGGAGAAACGTACATAGTATTTGCTTTTTTCAAGTTTCATTCATAGACCTTTGCTGGGCCAAATTAAAATGCCTCACGGGCCTGATGTGGCCCGGGGGCCGCCTATTGGGAACCCCTGCTCTATACCATCCTTATTGAACTGGTGGCGTAATTTTAGTATAATAAATCAGTCTCATTAACTTTTATATACCACTCTCAAAAGAGAATATACTAACTAAAATGGGGAACTTCAATTAATAATTCAAGTTATTATCAATACAATCCTGTTAGGGCACTATGTGGATGGCCCCCATGGTGTGGTATCGAATATGGACTGTGCCAGTGCCAAATGTGGTAGGCAGCCCCGCTGGAAAGCACATTAAAATTACACATTAATAGTTCATCTTAACAAAATCACAATATTATATACTCAGTTGATACCGAATTAATATAAATGATTCAGCTAAGAGGTGAAGGCATTTTGGGAATTCCTTTGATTAGCAGGGGCTGCCTCCATTAAACACGAGCAACATTAATACAGACAATCTTGAAAATGTAATAAAGTTTATTGAAGTTTATTTATTACATTTTATTGAAAATGTAATAAAGTTTATTATTGGTACACAAAGTACCAAAAAGGGCAAAGCACGTTTCACAACTATGTGCGTGTGTGTGTGTGTGTGTGTGTGTTAACATTGGGTGCACGTGCGCACAAGCATATGAAGGGCTTGTATGTTCTCCTGCGTGTGGGGTTTGCATAGCTTTGCGTGTGCGTGCCCTGGGCACATGTTCGAGGACAACAAAGAAACTAACATGGAGGGAGGTTTGAAACTAGCTGGAGCTAGTTAACAATGGCGCAGGTACTGTACCAAACAGATAAAGGATAACCATAAGGTTATCAGTGCGTGTGCGTCAAGATCAGCATGCAGTGTTATGACCAGTTAGTATTTAAGATAGATCACATGCAAGATCTTTTCTGTGCATGATGTATATTAAAACTAATGCAGCGCCGTGGATGGCTTACAGCCATCTAAAAGAAAACACAAAACTTTTACTACTTGACCATTCAATAGCAGTTACATACATCCAGTCACAAAAATGTTGCGGTTGCTAACTGACAGGGGAAGCCGGTCACCCCATCTCTCCCAAATTATGCAGCTTGATCCTTGTGCAGGCCGCTCGCCTTGTGGGACTTACCGGAGTTGCTCTGCTGGATGAGTTGGTGCGTGGCCCTCTTAGTGGTTCTTTGTTGACTACCGCTATCTCGTCTCCCATCCTCCGCCGGGCGAGTTGAGAGAGCGAACAGACTGGAGAGAAGGGCAGTGTTTTATAACCTTCTTGCCAGTTGCGCATTTCGGTCTCACAGTATCACATTACAGTGCGTAAATCCCAGCTAAGACAATGTCCTACGTCACTTAGACACTGCAGTTGTTCCCTTGAGCAAGGTGTTGACCTAAATTGCTTCAGTACATATCCAGCTGTAAAAATGGATACCATGTAAAAAATTAGTTGTGTAAGTCTGCTAAGAGCGTCTGCTAACTGCACATAACATGTTTCTCCACACTCTCCTGAATCGACAGCGGAGGTTGCAATCAGCATTGCCGCATGATCACGATTGAGCATTCTAAATTAGGGAGAAAAATAAAAATAAAAAATAAATAAATAAATCTCTCATTGAGATCACACCCTCCAATAGCATTTGAAATGCCTAATTGAGACCAGGCCCCCAGAGCATTCAAAGAAATGCGCACAACCCTAATAACATGCTCAGAAAAGTCTCATTGAGACCACACCCCCAATATGAGCTGGTGTCTCATCCTGTTAGAGCACTGTGTGGATGGCCCCCATGGTGTGGTATCGAATATGGACTGTGACAGTGCCAAATGTGGTAGGCAGCCCCACTGGAAAGCAATGAGACATGGTCATCCCAGCCGGCTGAATCTCTCCCTGCATGGGTGACGCAATGGTCAATTATGCGTTGCTGATGCCCATTCATCATTCAGTCAACCAGGCACCCACAGTCTGCTTGCTAAAGCTGCACGTGAAGTGGCTTCCTTCAGTTCATGTCCATGCCATGTGACCTTAACTTGCGGGCTGTGGTGTGAAAAGAAGCAGTGGCTTCACGTGTTTCAGAAGAGAGCATGTACTTTCCTGTACTCTCTCAAATGGATAGCGGAGAGGGCAGTAGCACAGCTGGTGAGTTTGAATGTGCATTCCAAAATTTGGAGAAAAAGGGAGGAAAGGTGGCATTGGCTTATGTTCTTGAAGAACAATACCTTAATTAGTCTTTTTGTGTCACTGAGAAGCTAATGGAAGATGCCTCTTTATCCCTTCAGGGCTTGAATGAACTCTGAACTATTTACATTTCACAGTAGAGTGTGTTGAAGTTGTGTTGTTATTCGATTCCACTCTTAGCAACTGCTTGTTGTGGATGGCAACATCAAAGAATTCACTGGGGATGAAATAATTCAAGACAGGTGTAGCTGAGATTGCATTGAGCGAGTTAAATGTTTTACTCTGCACACTGAAGCTATTTCTGTGGTCTGGCCAGAGATTTTTACATTGCACTGAAAGACCGAGAAGGCTTCAGGTCCCTTCATGATTAACCACAAACTAGCCTACCGAACGTAAAATTTAAGGAGGAAAATTTTTTTTTACGTCACACGTATTTTTCAGCTACTCTCATGAGTTAGCTGTGAACAAATCATAACATATATCATTTTAAACTACAATATGTGGATTATCAGTAGATATTAGTATTGACTGTCTTAAAGGAGCTATATGTAACAAATGTACTGTACTCAATCATAAAATGACCATGATATGTCATCAGAGATTAAGGAAACATGCTCAGTCAAAATACTGGCTTCTCCCGACAACAATGCTACAGCCAGTATGTTCTCCTTTGAAATTTCCATTCCGGGTCGGAACGTCTGTATTTGTTTAGGCTTGTGTGATTCACTATTCTCCGAGTTGACTCCGCCCACTGCCCATTACGAACAACCAGATGTACTCTGGCACTCCGACAGCCGATTTACAAATGCCTCAGCTAAGTTCAACATCGTTTTCATTTAGCTAGCTAGCTAAAGATTTAAATATATATATGTATATAGTTACTAGCTAAACATACCACTAACGTTAGCTTATATCTGTGTGACCGTAAACATAGCCAGCCATGCATCTAGCTAACATTGACAGAGTTATAAAAAATCCACATGAGCTGGTTTATAATTTGCAAACAATAAATAAACATATACATTAGCTGATCAACTTACAGTGTAGGACTCGTCGTCGCTTGTCATTGTCCGAATAGAATAACCTCGTCTCAAAATATAATGTTGCGCTCGGCTCGTCTTGCGCTCGTGTTCGTTCAGTGTCCTCAACCTGGCAACCCGCTTGAGCTTCGAGTCTGGGGAGGAGGGGCTGGGTGGAGACAACTCTCCAATATTGTGAATTTGGACTGCAGTACCCATTTTAAACACTCGATGTCAAAGTTACATATAGCTCCTTTAAGTTGTTGGCTCAAGCTAGCACAACCTGGCAAAGCAAAGCGATCAGGCTGGGTAGATTGAGACACGCGTGGGAGTAGCTTGTTACACTTGTTTAATATGCTTGTTGTAGCTGTAGTCAGCTAACTAACACACATACAACTTAAAACCATATAGTTACTGTAAGTACCTGCCAGAAAAAATAAATTGGGTTGTAGTATTTTCTATTTTTTTTACTAAGCATACTGACTGAGATGCGAAGATCAGCCGAACCCGGAAGCAGCTGGACTGAATGACAAAGCATCTGAGTGTTCGCCTGTCAACTCCAATGTAAATTGAAAATAACAACAAGTTTTATTTCAAAATAACCACATATTTACCTATACAGTTTGAGGAAACATTAACCTGAATACATACAATTCGTTTGAAAACCGAAACGTTTACCAAACCTTTTTATTTTTTTAGATTTATAAAGATTGTAACTGACTCCAACGATTGTCACAACCTACTCCGTCGGCGGGATAAATTCTTAGACCGGAAGTGTTCTGTTTAAGTCAATTGCACCTTTCGCGTTTACAATCAAGCTTAATAAACAGCACCAATAGTTAATAGAGAGATAGAAGATATTAACTATGAAATATTATCATTGTTATGCAAGTGGTCTCTTAGTAATTGATTAAAGTATTATGGTAACGATGAGTATCACCACCTACCCAGATATCCCCTACAGCCTTCCCATTTGACCATGATGACAAGTTACCTACAACTAGGAAAGCTTGACGGAGGTCCACTGCCTAGTAACGGTTGCTAGGCTATGATTGGGCTATCGCCGCTTGGAGGAGGGGTTTAGCGAAGGGTCAATTCAACATAGTTCTTTCCAAATGTAACAACAAAAAACTTTAAACTCTGACCAAAAGGTTGCCAGGGTTGCTTGCTTCAAAATGCTGGACTAGATCTAAAATGTCCTGACCATTCAGCCAAAGTCCATAGCAATCTGTGCCAGGCCACTGTAGTAACAATCCATTCATTTGGAAAAGCCAAGCAATAAAAAGAGACGGTGCACTTCTCGTGCTGGTGGGCAGCTCATCTAAAGAAACGAAAGGTCTTCCACCAGCTATTAGTATGCTCCCACTGTACTCATGAATTCATGAAATTGAAAGTTGTCCTGAGGCAGTTTAGTTTTTTCCCTCTGTTATGATTCAGCTGTGTTGAGGTGATCACCATAAATAATGAATAATATTTTATGAAGTTTGGCAAATGTAGGGAAAATGTCAGTGTTATGTGTTACCCTGCGGAGGTGGAACCTTCCAGAAAGGTGAGGAGAGCATAGAGAAAGGGGGACGGGTGCTATTGAAATCTGCTCCTCGAAGGCCTTATCTGTTCTGAAGTTCAAATGCGTATATACTGTACGTTTATAAATTCATCAAAAGGACACTACAGTGAGTCTGAGAAAAATATGGAGGGAGGGGTTGAGAAGAGAGTGAGTTACAAACCTCTCATAAATGAATTTCCCAATTTTAAGATCCTCATTTTAGTTAATAATGATGCATCTCTTTGGAACAGAAGTAATTACTGATCAAAGTATTTGTACCCCAAAAGCTCTATTGCTCTCTATCTCTCTCACACAGACATGCACATGCACACGCACACACATACACACACACACACACACACACACACACACACACAATGACCCATACAGTATATAAAGAATGCAGCACTGTTGTGAATTCTAATGTAGGACAGTCTTTGCTAACCAAAAAGAATTTCAAAAATGGTATATAATTGTAAGGATGGAAGTCACATATACTGAATACCATGTACAGATGCATATGTGTGAGTGTGTCCTGGTTGATGGAAATGTAGGCATTCCATCCTTTCAGTTTGAACCCAGTCTCACACAGAAGTCTGTCCTGACATTTTGTCCTGGTTCTGAGAACGGTATGTCATATGGGGATTACCAGCATCATTCCTCAAGGGCAGGAAAATATTTACGGTCTTAATTGTCAACTGCTTAAAGAATGGAAGCAAGCTATTTGAAATATTCAAACGGTGAAGTCAACAAAGATATTAATGCACAATTCCAAGATGGAATTCAGAACTCCTGCTTGTATTGTATATTGCAGGACAAATGAGAGCTTGGTATCATGCATTTTTTCTGTCGGTCTCATTTTTCTATCTTTAAAAATGCCTCCATAATATTTATCCGTATTTAATTGGCTACATTTTCTGTCTCCTAGGCTATATGGGCATTCCAGAATGCAGAGTCCATTCATTAAAAATCTTGATGGAAAAAAATGGACATCATTATTTTTTCTTTGACATTTCAGTTATTTCATCTGTTTCTCTTTCATGCTCACCTTTCCTGTACCATTTCAGCATTTGCCTCCCTCTCATCTCCCCTGCCTGTCTCATTCTGTTTTCATTCACTGTTTGTTTCTCCCTCCCTCATTCACAAACATGCACACGCAAACATTTTAGCCACCCTTCCCTCCTCTCTACATTTTGGCAGTCTCCTGCATCTTCTACCTCTCTATCTCCCACCTCTCTATCTCCCCCTATTTCTTACTCCGCCCCCCCCCCCCCCTCTCTCTGTCTCCCTCTCCCTCTCTCTGTCTGGCTGTTATGTAGGGTAGCTCCATAGAGACTGGGTCTGAACAGCTCTCTCACTTGTACTCGTCTAACCACTTTCTTTATTTTTTATTCACTGCATCTCTTTATATCCCTCCTCACACCTTTCCTTTCTACTTGTTTGCCCCCCCCCCCTTCCTCTCTTGAAAATGTTATTGATATTTTTATCGTTCACTAAGCCATGTGGGTGTTTGCCATGGCTTAAATTGTCTGAAAAATGTACTGTTCTCTGTAACCAGTTCTCTCCTGGTCACAGGGGTACAGATTGTGACCTTGTGTCACTCCATCAGTGCGGGCCTGCTGGAGTCTCCAGTAACCGTGAAGTTCCCGCATCGTGTAATGCCACACACGTGGTCTGCACACGCCATATATCTGTGACACTCATTCACTGTAAGTCAACAGCCTGTCAGAGGACAAAACACCTAATTTTTCTTACACAAGGACATTTCTTGTGTATGTACATGTGTGTGTGTGTGTTGTGTTTTTGTGTGTATAAAGGGGTAATTAAGGAAACACTGTACAATATGCAACATTAATCCATACATATATACACAATCACCTATGAAAGGTTAAGTATGGGTAATGGGTTTGAGTTAAAGCTAATGCTAAGAGCCAGGATTATACAAATAGGCAATTATATAAACCGCAATATCAGTCTAACAAAAATCATTTACGCAGAGTTTGTAATGTAATCACACCGGATAAACAAAAAAGTAGCACGGGAACAGATTTTTCACGTTTAACGCTTCATATTGCATTTGCGCACACATGGCGCACGGCTGGGACTCCATCTTTATTGTTTTCCGTGATTAATCCTTGGACACGGAAGATCGTCTTACAAAGCTTATATTAACATTTTCTGCCTCATCGGTGCCGTTTGTCTGAGAACAATGCTGCACCCCCTGAAAAATGAGCCGGGCCGGAGTGCTGTGTGAGTTCTTTCTGCCTCTGTGGCGTGTGGTGATGGTGCAGCCGCACAAGGAGCGCAGAGGGCCAGCTTCCCCTGCTGTATATCAAGCTGTACTGCATCACCAGCTGCACAATCTTACCTCTCTGTGGAAAATCAGGTTAAAATTGATTCCAGTTCAAACAATATTACAAACAAATTACGTAGCCTACTCATGGTCCCAGAAGAGCGTTGCATTTTTGTACGTTTTTGCCGGCCGGCCGGAAATAATCCATTAATTTTATGCGCCGTCCATAAACAAACTGTTCTCTGCAGTCAATATGCTGAATCTAATCTCTCGTACCGGTTATTAGATGTTTAGCAGTTGACAACTGCGATGCCTCTGTGATAGTAATAAAGAAGATATTTTTCAGCCTCAACCTGTGATTCTCTGAGACAAGCACAACAGGCTGCAATTTATTTATTTGTGTTAGTGCCCAGCAGCAAGGTATTATGATTTTGATCAGAGATGCAAAATCCAGGTTCAGAAAGTAAAAGTCCTCCGCAGTATTCTGTTCCAATCACCTGAATTTTCTAATTTGTACAATTCTTTATCCAGGATGTAGAATTAATTAGAGAAATCAGCTGGCTGAGTCCATGGATGGAAGAAACACATAGCAGGACTTTTACTTTATGAATGTGAATGTTATTAAGATTTTGGGATTTGTATTCTCAGTACCCAGTGAACAACAGTCATCCATGGATGGTTAAATTGTGTTGGAAATGCGATTCCAATACAATTTAGCCATCCATGGATAACTGTTGTTCACTGGGTAGTTATGAAAGCTCGTTGTTGCCTTTTAGATAGTTTCATGCCAAAAGTTTATGGGCCTAGGTACTATACTGATTGCCTATCTGAATGGTACATGGCGTGCTCTAAGCTGTCCAGGATAAGGGCATCTGCCAAATAAGTAAATAATAGCAATCCTAGGTACTCTACTTCCCACAGAGTTGAATCGTTTAATGCCGTTATTGATTTTGCCTGAACAGGTTATACCACTCGCTGCGAGTGAGCATTAAACCTTGTCTTGTCTGTTGAGACCAGTGATCTTTTGGTATGCCGCTCACTGCAATGTGATGCAAACCTTGTCACAGCAATGTTAGATTAAGCGCCTTGATCGAGCGCGGACTTTGTATGTTAACAAGACCCCGCAATGATGCATATCATTAAAATATTCCCATAGTGCAGCATGTCTTCTTGTTACCATGGCAGCCCCATTTGCTAGAATGCCAATGATCAAATCATTATTTTGTTTCTCTTTTTTTCGTGGTTTAGGTGTGAGTCTGTGCGTGATGTGCATTAATTTGCTTCTTCTATTCCCTGTATGTGTCCTCACTTTCCCACATTCTCTCTGGTGTGGGAAAAAGGGGAGAGGAAGGGTGGGGCAGTGGTTATTTTCAGTGCGCCTCATGTTATATTTATAGTCGATAAAACACTCTGGTTTCCTCTGTCGGCCCCGGGAATAGGAGGAGCAGCAGCAAGCTTACACAGGGCAAGGGATGGAAGAGAGGGGAATCGGAGGAGCAGCAAGCTTACACAGGGCAAGGGATGGAAGAGAGGGGAATCGGAGGAGCAGCAAGCTTACACAGGGCAAGGGATGGAAGAGAGGGGAATCGGAGGAGCAGCAAGCTTACACAGGGCAAGGGATGGAAGAGAGGGGAATAGGAGGAGCAGCAAGCTTACACAGGGCAAGGGATGGAAGAGAGGGGAATCGGAGGAGCAGCAAGCTTACACAGGGCAAGGGATGGAAGAGAGGGGAATCGGAGGAGCAGCAAGCTTACACAGGGCAAGGGATGGAAGAGAGGGGAATCGGAGGAGCAGCAAGCTTACACAGGGCAAGGGATGGAAGAGAGGGGAATAGGAGGAGCAGCAAGCTTACACAGGGCAAGGGATGGAAGAGAGGGGAATCGGAGGAGCAGCAAGCTTACACAGGGCAAGGGATGGAAGAGAGGGGAATCGGAGGAGCAGCAAGCTTACACAGGGCAAGGGATGGAAGAGGGGAATAGGAGGAGCAGCAAGCTTACACAGGGCAAGGGATGGAAGAGAGGGGAATAGGAGGAGCAGCAAGCTTACACAGGGCAAGGGATGGAAGAGAGGGGAATCGGAGGAGCAGCAAGCTTACACAGGGCAAGGGATGGAAGAGAGGGGAATAGGAGGAGCAGCAAGCTTACACAGGGCAAGGGATGGAAGAGAGGGGAATAGGAGGAGCAGCAAGCTTACACAGGGCAAGGGATGGAAGAGAGGGGAATAGGAGGAGCAGCAAGCTTACACAGGGCAAGGGATGGAAGAGGGGAATAGGATACAACTGTTTATCTAGGAATACAGCTTGTAAGTAAATAGAATGGTTTGTGACTGAAAAAAGTTCAAAACCTTGTCCAGTGAATATTGCTTTTATTGTTTTTCAAATAGCCTAGGCTACAGCGGATTCGCTGTGCATAAGGTTTTTTTCGATTGCCTATGGTTAAAAAACGGAGATAAATGTCACCATGTTAACTGAATTGTAACCTTAGCTATTCTTCGACCTTCATATTTTTTAAATTACAGTGACAAGGTTTCCATACCCTTAGCTTATTAAAACCCCACTGATTTCACCTGTTATCCCATAACTGAACAAAAGATTATAAAGAGAACTAAGCGTCTAATTATAAACGAAAACAAATTTGCAGCATGTTACAATTAATTCACAATTAATTTTAATACCATTATCTGCATGTGCGCTTTACAGGAGCAGGTCTGTTTCCCCTGCTGTAAATCGCACTTTTAACGGTCTTCCTGGGAAACTGGATTGTTTTAAAGCATTACGCTACCAGTAAAACAGGTTGGTCACATTTCCATAAGCAGGACATTATAAAACAAGGAAAATATGCGTGAAACTATGGGTTGCCAACCTGACCGCTTTATTGTATTTATTGTCATCATTAAGGCAAAATAACGTTATTTATTTTATTCATCAAAATTAGAATGCAGGTAATGAACTTCAGATGAAGCTTGAACATGAGTTCATTGCTTCATTGCATAATCAAACGAAATTCGTTAAACAAGCAGGCTAATTTGGCGTTTTCTAAGGTGAGACGTAAGCCATTGGTAGCTTATTCTCAGCTGTTGCAGGTGCCTTTAACGAAATTTAACCGCATATATTTTGTAAAATAACAGCACTGTCGGAAATTACCGGGAACTCATAATGGTTTGTCCGAATAATATTTATCATAGGCTACTATTGATCCATATAGCCTATTCCTTGATCGCACTAAACACGCATGCGCATGTCTGTTTCGCCATCATATAAGCAATCCGCCGAGGTGGAAAAGCAGGCTTTTAAAGGGAATGGGATATGACATTTTGATTGGTTTATTGCATGTCACGCCCAAGACACACCTATAATTAATTAACACGCCGTTAAAATAGCAAAAATGGACTTGGACACGCCCTAAATGGACTTTACGCCATGCGCTTAGACCAAGCGCCAAGATAGAGCCCCCAGGTTACCAATAGAAAGCAAAAAACACCATGCACCTCCTTTATGAGATGCTGAATAAAGAGCAGGAAGTCTGATGCTTGTGAACCACACAAAATGTTTGGTCTTAATTCAATTCTTAGAGATTCCATTTTACTCTGGTAGAGTACATTTGATCCATCTTAGGCACACGTAAAGTCTGTTAGAGAAAGGATATGAAAGAGAGACAGAGAGAAGAGAGAGTGAGGGAGCAGTACAGCAACATGCATTATTTTTAACCGGTCTCACCATACCTCTCATAGAGTTTACTGTAAGTGACAGGAAGCGTATTCCATTAAATTTCCCTCCAATGAGAGCCTAGCACTGCTTCCTGTCAATCACACTGGAGAATATCTTTTTCTGTTTTAAGAGATTATTACCTTTACCATTATACTTTATCATAAAAACAGTGGACAGCACACCAGTACAAGGATACCTCCCTTTTACATTTCAACACACCTTCCTATGAAAATGTTTTGGTTTATTCATAACTTAATGTTAAAAAGATCTTCTGGACTTTTTTACAAATGAAAAAATACTATACAAAATACATGAAATATATATATATATATATATATATATATATATATATTAATATAGATGGATAGTTATACTGTGAAGAGCTGTCACCACATTATTATGTACATTCAGGCAGGATAGAAACCATTTGCAGCTGAGCCCTGCAGACCATAACTTTAGAATAGAAAGAAAATAATTACTTTTGGAATAAGAAATGTAATTCAACACCAACAAACCAAAAAAAGGAATAAGACTTGCTTTTCTTAAATTTTAATTTCTTCCATATTATATCCATGTATTAAATTTACATGTTTTTTTATTTTAAAATGTTTTTGCTTGAAGTAACTTTTAGGATGTGCATGGATGTTTTCTGTGTGATAGTGGTATAAGAAATGGAATGCTGTAGTTGTAGATAGATGCGCATACTGTTTGATAGCAATTGGTAAAAATAAAGTAATGACACAGATAGTGTATGCTTCTGCACAATTTTCATTTCTCTTTCAAAATTTCCATTTGTGAAAGGTATGCTGAATCCAGATAGAAGTGGGTTATAACTTTTTGAGTTCTGTCATCAACAGATAAAAAAGAGAGTGAAATCTAAAATTCTTTGTCGTGTGTCTCTTGATGCGCAAATAGATGGGACTATAAAATACAGGTTGTCACATTTTCTTCTAAAGTACCTTTTATTTATTTATGGTTGTCAAAAAGTTTAGACTTGACTAAAGTGCCCCCTTGTGGCTCTGAAGTGGAATGATTTGAAGAAAAAAATGTTAAGCAATCTAGCAATATACAGAGCATGGGCCAAATCTTACACCCGGCGCTAACCCAAACGCAAGTGTCTTTGCTATGTTACACCCGGCGCATGGTTCATTATAGCACCTAGTGCTCACGTCGTTTAAATACCAAGTATACTTGCACCCTTTGCAAGTGAACTGGGCGTGTTGGTCTTAAGATGAGGTGTGGCCAGGATAATTGTTGGCGTATTGCTATCTTGAGCCAGCAGAAAGCGCTTGTGCTAAAACCACCACAAACATGGGCTGTGTCCGAATCAGAGCCCTATCTACTGCACCCTGTCTCCTGCGTACAGTGCAGTGGCAGAAGTGTGCTGCTTAATGTGCACTGTTTTGCAGTCTGCGAAAAATATCCGCCATACTATTTTCCAACCGTACTGTGGAAGTGTCGTAAGCAGGTCATAAGACGTCCCACCAGTGTTGCCATGTCCGCGGTTTTACAGCTAAAAATGAAAAGTCGCAAAGCATGCACTTATTTAATAAAGTAAAAATATGATGAAAAATATGATTTCTATTTAAAATACATTGGTTAGTGGCTAGTTTTGAGTCGCCATTTGGCTGGAAAGTCTCTGGCAAGATCTGGCAACCCTGCGTCCCACCCTTGCGCTGCCATGTCACTGTTGTTTTTGTTGTATTTAAGGAAAACGTCAGCGAAGCTGCACCTCATTTTTTTAAAACGAAGCTTCACGTCATATTTATTTGACCAAAATGTTTGTGTACTTCTTGAAAAGTGTGCTCCCGAATGTACTCAGCGAAACCCCGGAAGTAAGTGTGTCATCCGGGTGTTTCAAGTATACTGCAATTTGAAAACTTTTCGCCTACTCAGCGACTTTCTCGTACTATCTACTCACCAAGGCTACTCAATAGTGTGGAAGAGTGCTACATCGGCGTGTGCACAACGCACATACACCCTCCTCTCTGTTACACACAGGGGCGCGCACAAGCTAAAAATATCAAGAGTACAATGTCAAATTTTATTATTGTGTAGGCTATATCAAAAAATGCATAATAATAAAAGGGTCCATAGGTCAAAGACCACATACAGTACCTGTCCCTCAGCGAAGGGGAATGCCACATTAAATTGCTTTCAGCCCACTCCATTAACATCCAGGCGATGTGCGATGGTATGTGTAAGGTTACATGTACAGACTATTCGCAATTATCCTGGATAAAGCTATGCTTTAGCATATATTTGCCAATAATTCCTGTAATCGTCTGGGGGGACAATCTTCTGTGACGGGACAATGGCTATCCATTAAATACTTTGCTGATAACACCTATATTAAGCCTAATGCGCAAATTGTCATTTACACCTAATGCATGAATTGTCATTCAATGGTAAACACTCGCACCGCAATAGACGGACATTTGAGTTCTGAAAATGCGCTTCAGATGTCATTACAATACAGCTCACGTCATCTATGCCTACAGCCTGTAAGTAAATAGAATGGTTTTGACTGAAAAAAGTTCAAAACCTTGTCCAGTGTACGCTATCAGTAAAACAGGTTGGTCACATTTCCATAAGCAGGTCATTATAAAACAAGGGAAAATATGCGTGAACCTATGGGTTCCCAAACTGACAGCTTTAGTGTATTTACTAGTGTCACCATTATAAGGCAAAATCGCACCGGGAGGTATATAAATACCCTCCCATCAATTACACATAGTAAGGTGCGCATGTGTGGGACTAATAGATCTCGTCATAGATTCCAAATACATAATGTTATATTCTTTAACAGGGTAGAGAGAAGACCGACAAATGTCATAGGTAAATAAACTGAATAATATTCTATTATGAGCATGGCATAAACAATATATAATGAAAATCAAATAGCCTATACACAAATTACAAAAAACATGAAAGATTCAGAGACTCATTTAACCCATTGGGTTCCACACTATTGAGTGTATGTATCCAGTACGCCTCTCTGCGGAGCAATTGCTTAATAATATCTCCGCCTCTGGATGATAAAGTTACTCTCTCAATACCCCAAAATTTTAGAGAAGAGACAGAACCATGATTGGCTTCAGCGTAATGTCGCGCAATCGCATAGTCCATATTCTTGGAGCGGATCGCGGTCTTATGTTCAGCAATTCTAAGTTTGAGGGCTCTTTTAGTCTGACCGATGTAGATTTTGGAGCATATACATTTCAACATGTATATTACATGAGTGGTGTTGCAATTAATGAAGGTGGTTATTTTGAATTCCTTGCCCGAACGTGGATGACGGAAAACTTTAATGTCATTAGAATTAGAGCAATGGACACAATGTCCACAGCGATAGAACCCTCTAGGGGGCGTAGGTAGCCAGGAGGGTTTTGTCTGCAGACTACTCACCATGCTATGAACCACCTTATCTTTTAAGTTATGTGGCCTTCTAAAGCACACTCGCGGAGGTTCGGAGGTAAATTTATTCAAAAGAGGGTCACTCTGGAGAATGGGCCAATGTTTACGGACAATGTTTTTAACTCTTCCAGCGACCGGATTGAACTCAGTGGAAAAGCAAATACGAGGAGGGGTAGCACGCTTCGGCTTTTTACAGAGGAGGGACTTCCTATCAGTATGGCGGGCACGGTCAATGGCGGCGGTAACGTCAACAATACTGTAGCCTCTCTGGAGAAATCTGCTACGCATCTGACAGATGTTGCTCTCAAATTCTGCATCTGTGCTACAGTTGCGTCTCAAGCGCAAGAACTGTCCGATTGGTATATTACGTATCAGTTGACGGGGGTGATTGCTATCTGCTCTTAACAGAGTATTTCTGCTTAAGGGTTTACGGAAGATGGTTTCAAGATTCAAGTTTACCGTCATCACCTTTAAAAATAGTCAGGTCCAGAAAATTCATGGATCTCACGCCATGTTCCTCTGTAAAAGACAAATGACTATCTCTAGAATTCACAAACCTCAAGAAATCCTCAAATTCATGTACAGTACCATCCCATACGAGCAGTATGTCATCAATATATCTACGCCATAAGGAGATTTTGGTGAGAAAGGGATTGGTGGAATTTTATGGATACATTTCTCTTCCCAGTGACCCATGAACAGATTAGCATAATTCGGTGCAAATGCTGCTCCCATTGCAGTACCCTGAGTCTGTAAATAATAACAGCCATTGTATAGGAAATAGTTCATAGTGAGTGCCATCTCCGATAAGGAAACTTGAAGGGGGTAATAAGTCTTCCGGGCATGTAGAGAGGTAGTATGACAGAGCCTCCAGACCTCCTTTATGGGGAATGTTGGTGTATAAACTCTGTACATCTAGCGACGCTAGAATAGTAGCTGGATTCACATGAACACCTTCAATAGCCCTAAGTAGATCAGACGTATCACCTATATACGAAGGCAGGGTAGAACCAATTTCTTAATAAAAAAGTCAACATATTGTGAGAGAGGTTCTGTAAGGCTATCATTGCCTGACACTATAGGATGCAGTCGAGGATCACTGTATTTACGGTATTTATGTTATTAATCAATATTATAATGCACATAATTAACTTCGGATGAAGCTTGAACTTCGAGAACTCCATGAGAACAGCCTCATGGAATTGATGTTTGAGAATGCTACATTGTATATTTGTTAAACAAGCAGGCTAATTTGGCGTTGTCTAAAGTGAGACGGGAGCCATATTCTGGTAGCTTATTCTCAGCTGTTGCAGGTGCTTTTAACAAAATTTAACTGAATATAGCCTATTTTCTAAAATAACAGCACTGTCGGGAATTACCTGGAACCCATGCCGATGTTAAACCCTAACGTTAAAGATTATTAGCCTATTGTATATTAAAACGCTCCATAATGGTTAGTCCGAATAATATTGATCATACTATTGATCCATATAGCCTATTCCTTGCTCGCACTACACACGCACGAGCATGTCTGTTTCGCCATCATATAAGCAATCCGCCAAGGCGGAAAACCAGGCTTTTAAAGGGAATGGGATATGACATTTTGATTGGTTTATTGCATGTTACACCCAAGACACACCTATAATTAATGAAGAGACTAAGTTCAGCCCATTTGCACATTGTGCTGTGCTTAGCGCTCAAAAAACTCTCAGTCTAACTAGCAAAAGTGGACTTGGACACACCCAAAATTCACTTTACGCCATGCGTTTAGACCAAGCGCTAAGATCGCCAAGATAGAGCCCCACGTGTCACCCATATGAAAAATATTACGTTAGTTTTTAGTTTTTTTTTGTTTACACACTAGAAGTGGTGCTACGAACCCAATTATCAAAATGTAGTTCATGTGCAAAAGAAAGACAATTATTTCAAAACTATAAGCACATTTTGCTGGTTTTCACACAAAATTCTGTCTCATTTAACCCTTTTCGAAAACACCAATGCTAAACTTCAATGATCAATTCACACACTCACTCCCCAGCGGTGAAACACTAGTTGATTTAATTATTCAATCAGCACAAATAAAAGGGCTACAGGTGAGCTCTCCTGTGTTGAAGAACAATAGCTGACCACATTGTAGCAGGAGGAGAAGGAGAAGAAGAAGGAGAAGAAGGAGAAGAAGGAGGAGGTGGAGGTGCAGCAGCAGCAGTAGTAGTAGCAGCAACAGCAGGAGCAGCAGGGAGGGCAAATATCTCCAACAAGATCTGGGCAGCTTTGGCTGGTTTGACCCTGAGGGAGGCCGGGCAACGAGTTCAGCCGAATCTCAGCCGTTAAAATGTTGCCTTTGTCATCCAATCATTCAGAAATGAGAATGGATAAGTAAAAATTGGAGTAATACTCTACTCTTGTTATTTGCTGTAACATACACTATATAGCCAAAAGTATGTGGACACCCCTTGGTCTGGGGCTGGTTTTCATGGTTCAGGCAAGGCTCTTTAGTTCCACTGAAGGCAAATCCTAACACTACAGCATAGGGTACAATGACATTCTAGACGATTCTGGGTTTCCAACTTTGTGGCAACTGTTTGGAGAAGGCCTTTTCCTGTTTCAGAATGACAATGCCCCCATGCACAAATAGAGGTCCATACAGAAATGGTTTGTCGAGATTGGTATGGAAGAACTTGACTAGCCTGCACAGAGCCCTGACCTCAACCCCATCAAACACCATTTGGATCAATTGGAAAGTCGACTGCGAGCCAGACCTAATGGCCCCACATCAGTGCCCGACCTCACTAATGCTCTTCTGACTGAATGGAAAAAAATCCACGCAGCAATGTTCCAGCATCTAGTGGAAAGCCTTCCCAGGAGAGTGGAGGCTGTTATAGCAGCAAATGGGGACTGACTACATATTAATGCCCAGTGGTGTCGCCAGACATATTTTAGGGGGCTTTAGCACCCCTAAAATTTGCTGTAGCCCCCCTAAATATTTTTTAAGCCACTATCTTTAATCATTACATTTTTTTTTCAGATTGATTTGACAAAATGTGCCATTGAGACTCCAGAATCATAACGCATACGGGAAAGTGCGGCGCTAGGACCTGGGGGAGGCTACTATAGCCCTAATCTAGTGCAGCCATTGGGTTAGAGAGTGCAGTGTGGTGCACGCACTGAGCCGCGTGTCCGCTCAATTCAAATGACCGCTGGAGAGTGGATTGTAGAAGTGAACGTTCTAGTGTTGCTGTAACAATCACTACTGGTACTTGAAGTTCGGTAACAACATAAGCTACTTGGCTAACGGAATGTCAGTAACGTTCGTGTAAGCACTGATTCCAGAGGGTTAAAAACATTCAGGGACTGATAACGTTCGCTATGAATGCCTTCGCTCCATAGGTCTGCTCTCAAGTGCTACTGCCAGCTGGCTCCATACTGTAGACTGGAAAAAATATGTAACCAAGTAAGTTCAAACTACTTTTATGTTCATGCTTCTTGTAGGCTATTCATCAATTGAAGACCCTGGTGCTAAAAGTACTGAAGTCACAAAATGTCTATTTTGATAAAATCTAATCTGAAAATATCATTGATCCATAAAATCAGCCATTAAAAGTTTTGCTGTTTTTATCCATTGCTTAGGCACCTTTTCTGTTAACAATATTTATAGGGTGGACTTAGCTAAAGAAATACATCATGTTTCTATGCTCAAATTGAATTGTCTAAAAATGTGACTTCAGTGGCAGTGGCTACTGCGATAGCCTAGACAGATAATAGTTTAGTTCAGTTAGCTAGCTACGTACGTAGGTAACTTAATTGACTTGTAAAGTTAGGATATTTTGTTTTTTTTCTAATGAAGGCCTCCATGAATATTTAGATGTATGCTATGGAATCTGACTTTTAATTGCAATAAAAAACAAAATGCTGGTTAAATTTAATCTACAGACCAGGCCTAAATGAATTCCGCTGCCATTAAGGAAACTTGTTATAAGCTTTCAAACTAGAATGCACATTGTCTTTGATGTCACGATGTGTTAACCATTGCAAATGCCTAGAAATTTTAGTTGATAGAGGATGGTATCGTACATCAGCCCGACCCTATTGCTGTATATCCAAGCAATTTAAAGAAATATTCTTTGCAACAACAATGCCAAATTATTTATTGAATTTAGGCCTATTGCTGCTCTAAAAACACATGGGGAACGACCACTGCAGAATAATGTACACCACTGCAATTGGACAACAGTACCAATATTTCATGTTTGCCGTTGGAAATTAGAAATTATGTTTATGTTGTCAATACTGTATTCATTTATTTTGCAGAATTGAAAGATGACAAATCACTATTGTCAATATGTTTTGGGCAAAGTAAGGAACATCATTGGCCACCATGCCATTGTAGACGTCCTTGACCAGCATAGGGGAAATGTCACTCTGTGCAGCCACCAGCAACTGGGGGGGGGGGGGGGGGGGTCCTATATCGCCATGCCACACTATTATTAAGTTGTATTCAACAATAATTAACGTTACTTTATACTTAGGAAAAAAAAAGAAATTAGATTTTTTTTCTTGTGCAGTACCCAGCATGACCACAAGGTGATGCATACCGAGCATGCAAAAATAGCAGAGGACGCAGAGTCCTCATGAATGCTCTCTAGCATTCATGAGGCATTGATTTAGCATTTTATTTTTATATGGCAGAGAGCATAGGGAGAAAAAGAACTGTGTGTACTTTTAGTGCCGCTTAAGCATGCGTGTGAGTATCACACAGTAGATTGTTTCCAGATGTGTAGGGAATGGCCCCCCCATCTCTCTCTCTCTCTCTCTCTCTCTCTCTCACACTTCTTGTCTCCCATTCTCCCTCTAATTCTTTCCTCTTTTTCCTTCTCTTCCATGCACATGCTTCCTTCCGTCTCTCCTTATTTCTGTCTCTTTCCATCTTTATCGTCCTCTCTCACAAATTCCCTCACTCTCCCTCCCTTTCTCTGTTCCGCTCACTCTTTCTCTGGTACTGGTAATTGTTTCTAATGGTTTTTGTTTGTTTCTGCATTATTTTTTTATTTTATTTTTTACATTTTTTTAAAAATAATTTTCTTTTGCTTTTTTAAAATTATAATTATTTATGGTTTTTTGGGTTTTGGCTTGAGTTGTATGTCAATGTTGGTGATTTATGTTTTTTTGTTTTTCTCCCTTGCTAATAAAGGGGAGTTTAAAAGTCCAGTCTCTATCCTTGTGGCCAGTCTGCTCCCTCTCCCATTCTCCAGATGTTTTGGTCATCCCATTTCCTGTCACCGGCCCTCCACTTCCCATCTAGGGACCGAAAAAAGAGAGGCAGACTGAATGTGGATGTGCATGTGGACAGATTTGTGCCCTTTTCCAGCTCACGCATAACGTCCACGCAGCGTTGTAAACACATCTTAGCAACGTTACGAGGTTGCTAGTGCCACAACCTTGTTAAAGCAAACATTGTGTTGGCTGACACCACAGAAGGGTGAACGATTTACCACAGCGTTCATGATTCATTGATAGCCAGCACTTGCATCACTTTTTTATGAATGTACCAGTTGCTGCTGTTTCTGTGAGTGCAGCAGTGGCTTCCACTCCACGTGTGCTGCCCTTTGCAGTCACATTTCCCACACATGGTGCAGCCGTGTTCCATGTTTACTGGGCTCTCTTGAGGGATTTGTCTGATGAATCGAGATTGCATCTCTAGCAATGCGAGAACTGGACCGGTCTCCAGCGCAGGAATACTGATCTAGGATCAAAATTGCCTTTTTCTCTCCTAATGGGGAAGGCTAGGATACTGACAGGGGAAACCTGATCCTAGGTCAGCTCCCCTGCTTTGAGATGCATTGCCTGGGCAGACAGCAGGCTCAGGATTCAAGGCAAGTGCCCCATAATTGAAGAGCTTTGGGTAGAAGACAAACATGTGGAGATGGCTACATGTGAACCCGCCCAGTTATTCCTATGGCAGCATAACTACTAACACAGAGACAGATAATCTGCACAGGTATGGGGAAGGATGCTGATTTTAAGGTGGAAGAAAAAACCAATAGACTGTGGTTTTCCAGGACCAGTGTTGCGGATGCCTGTCATAGAAGCATGTGTTTAAGTGGTTAGAGTCCGGCATTCCAAACCTGAGTGTCACAGGCTCCTGTTGTTGTTATTTTTCCAACCTCATGCCAGGCAGAAAGCTGTTCCAACTCTGTTCCGGGATTCTAAGTTTTTCGGACCCAAGAGGAATCACTGCAGTGAAGCAAACATATTAGTTTTAGACAGTTGTAGACAGTGCAGAGACACACAAATCTGGCCTTCCAGGCCAGTAGTACTGCTGGTTTTCATTCTTCCCCTCTAAGCAGCGAAGGCTTCAGACCTGGAACAGACCCAGGGGTATACTATGAGCAAGTTTTACTGAGTTAGCTGGATAACTGCACTGAGTAAATCCCGGAAACCCTGTGAAATCTGGAACATGGACTGAAGTAAAAAGAGCTGTTCCAGGTTTTACTCTGCGCAGTCATCCAGCTAACTCAGTAATCCTGCTTCATAGTATACCCCAAGGTGAGTGGCCAAACAGTGTCATTAATCAATGAACTAATCAAGTATTGAAGAAAATCAGCAATCCTACTGACCTCGAGGGGGAGACCTGAATACCCCTGCAGTGGAGTACCTGCATAATTATATCATAATGTTATGATAATACCCCAATCGAGAGCTAACATAACTCCCTTGTTTTTACTGAGGCAGCGATTGCTTGTACTCTGATGGTTATATTTAGTTTAATTGCACCCAAAAATATAATTTCTAAATTGAAATATGACTGCAATGGAAAATATGTCCCAAATCACATTGCTCACATTTGAATCCAACAGCAACAGCAGTTTAGTGTTATAGGGACTATAGGGACTGAAAATGGGCAGCCTGCATGTGCTGGTTGTGCATAAAGGATAGTCATCACTCAATAACAGAAGCAATGGCTGACAGCACACACGTCTGTGCCCTCTCAAACGGAAGGAGGATTTTTGTGGGGAAGAGATGGGCCTAGAAATGTGACCGCACATTCAAAACTGGGAGAAAATAACCAAAAAAATTGGCCAAGTGAAAATTGACTAAACATGTGGAAACAGCTGTGAATTGTGTATCTGAACTGATGTGCTCATGTGCTCCTGTGTGTCTCTGGGCTTACAGTGAGCACCATCATTCATTGGACAGTGATACATTTTTTGTTATTTTGGTTCTGTACTCTAGCACTTTGAGTTTGAAAGGATAATGACAATGATGTTGAGGTGCAGACTGTCAGCTTTAATTTGAGGGTATTTTCATCCATATCGATAAACCATTTAGAAATTATAGCCCAGTGTGTTTATGTTGTAGTGTGTCTGTGGGGTCAGTATGTTTATGTTTGTAGTGTGTCTGTGGGGTCAGTATGTTTATGTTTATAGTGTTTCTGTGGGGTCAGTGTGTTTATGTTTGTAGTGTGTCTGTGGGGTCAGTATGTTTATGTTTATAGTGTTTCTGCGGGGTCAGTGTGTTTATGTTTATAGTGTTTCTGTGGGGTCAGTATGTTTATGTTTATAGTGTGTCTGTGGGGTCAGTATGTTTATGTTTGTAGTGTGTCTGTGGGGTCAGTGTGTTTATGTTTGTAGTGTGTCTGTGGGGTCAGTATGTTTATGTTTATAGTGTTTCTGCGGGGTCAGTGTGTTTATGTTTATAGTGTTTCTGTGGGGTCAGTATGTTTATGTTTATAGTGTGTCTGTGGGGTCAGTATGTTTATGTTTGTAGTGTGTCTGTGGGGTCAGTGTGTTTATGTTTGTAGTGTGTCTGTGGGGTCAGTGTGTTTATGTTTGTAGTGTGTCTGTGGGGTCAGTATGTTTATGTTTGTAGTGTGTCTGTGGGGTCAGTGTGTTTATGTTTGTAGTGTGTCTGTGGGGTCAGTGTGTTTATGTTTGTAGTGTGTCTGTGGGGTCAGTATGTTTATGTTTGTAGTGTGTCTGTGGGGTCAGTATGTTTATGTTTATAGTGTGTCTGTGGGGTCAGTGTGTTTATGTTTGTAGTGTGTCTGTGGGGTCAGTATGTTTATGTTTATAGTGTGTCTGTGGGGTCAGTATGTTTATGTTTATAGTGTGTCTGTGGGGTCAGTGTGTTTATGTTTGTAGTGTGTCTGTGGGGTCAGTGTGTTTATGTTTGTAGTGTGTCTGTGGGGTCAGTGTGTTTATGTTTGTAGTGTGTCTGTGGGGTCAGTATGTTTATGTTTATAGTGTTTCTGTGGGGTCAGTATGTTTATGTTTGTAGTGTGTCTGTGGGGTCAGTGTGTTTATGTTTGTAGTGTGTCTGTGGGGTCAGTGTGTTTATGTTTGTAGTGTGTCTGTGGGGTCAGTGTGTTTATGTTTGTAGTGTGTCTGTGGGGTCAGTGTGTTTATGTTTGTAGTGTGTCTGTGGGGTCAGTGTGTTTATGTTTGTAGTGTGTCTGTGGGGTCAGTATGTTTATGTTTGTAGTGTGTCTGTGGGGTCAGTGTGTTTATGTTTGTAGTGTGTCTGTGGGGTCAGTATGTTTATGTTTATAGTGTGTCTGTGGGGTCAGTGTGTTTATGTTTGTAGTGTGTCTGTGGGGTCAGTGTGTTTATGTTTGTAGTGTGTCTGTGGGGTCAGTATGTTTATGTTTATAGTGTTTCTGTGGGGTCAGTATGTTTATGTTTGTAGTGTGTCTGTGGGGTCAGTATGTTTATGTTTATAGTGTGTCTGTGGGGTCAGTGTGTTTATGTTTGTAGTGTGTCTGTGGGGTCAGTGTGTTTATGTTTGTAGTGTGTCTGTGGGGTCAGTGTGTTTATGTTTGTAGTGTGTCTGTGGGGTCAGTATGTTTATGTTGTAGTGTGTCTGTGGGGTCAGTGTGTTTATGTTTGTAGTGTGTCTGTGGGGTCAGTATGTTTATGTTTGTAGTGTGTCTGTGGGGTCAGTATGTTTATGTTTATAGTGTTTCTGTGGGGTCAGTATGTTTATGTTTGTAGTGTGTCTGTGGGGTCAGTGTGTTTATGTTTGTAGTGTGTCTGTGGGGTCAGTATGTTTATGTTGTAGTGTGTCTGTGGGGTCAGTATGTTTATGTTTGTAGTGTGTCTGCGGGGTCAGTGTGTTTATGTTTGTAGTGTGTCTGTGGGGTCAGTATGTTTATGTTTGTAGTGTGTCTGTGGGGTCAGTGTGTTTATGTTTGTAGTGTGTCTGTGGGGTCAGTGTGTTTATGTTTGTAGTGTGTCTGTGGGGTCAGTGTGTTTATGTTTATAGTGTTTCTGTGGGGTCAGTATGTTTATGTTTGTAGTGTGTCTGTGGGGTCAGTGTGTTTATGTTTGTAGTGTGTCTGTGGGGTCAGTATGTTTATGTTTGTAGTGTGTCTGTGGGGTCAGTGTGTTTATGTTTGTAGTGTGTCTGTGGGGTCAGTATGTTTATGTTTATAGTGTTTCTGTGGGGTCAGTATGTTTATGTTTATAGTGTTTCTGTGGGGTCAGTATGTTTATGTTTGTAGTGTGTCTGTGGGGTCAGTATGTTTATGTTTGTAGTGTGTCTGCGGGGTCAGTGTGTTTATGTTTGTAGTGTGTCTGTGGGGTCAGTGTGTTTATGTTTGTAGTGTGTCTGTGGGGTCAGTGTGTTTATGTTTATAGTGTTTCTGTGGGGTCAGTATGTTTATGTTTATAGTGTTTCTGTGGGGTCAGTATGTTTATGTTTGTAGTGTGTCTGTGGGGTCAGTATGTTTATGTTTATAGTGTTTCTGTGGGGTCAGTGTGTTTATGTTTGTAGTGTGTCTGTGGGGTCAGTATGTTTATGTTTGTAGTGTGTCTGTGGGGTCAGTATGTTTATGTTTATAGTGTTTCTGTGGGGTCAGTATGTTTATGTTTATAGTGTGTCTGTGGGGTCAGTGTGTTTATGTTTGTAGTGTGTCTGTGGGGTCAGTATGTTTATGTTTGTAGTGTGTCTGCGGGGTCAGTGTGTTTATGTTTGTAGTGTGTCTGTGGGGTCAGTGTGTTTATGTTTGTAGTGTGTCTGTGGGGTCAGTGTGTTTATGTTTATAGTGTTTCTGTGGGGTCAGTATGTTTATGTTTGTAGTGTGTCTGTGGGGTCAGTGTGTTTATGTTTATAGTGTGTCTGTGGGGTCAGTATGTTTATGTTTGTAGTGTGTCTGTGGGGTCAGTGTGTTTATGTTTATAGTGTTTCTGTGGGGTCAGTGTGTTTATGTTTATAGTGTGTCTGTGGGGTCAGTATGTTTATGTTTATAGTGTTTCTGTGGGGTCAGTATGTTTATGTTTGTAGTGTGTCTGTGGGGTCAGTATGTTTATGTTTGTAGTGTGTCTGCGGGGTCAGTGTGTTTATGTTTGTAGTGTGTCTGTGGGGTCAGTGTGTTTATGTTTGTAGTGTGTCTGTGGGGTCAGTGTGTTTATGTTTGTAGTGTGTCTGTGGGGTCAGTATGTTTATGTTTGTAGTGTGTCTGTGGGGTCAGTGTGTTTATGTTTGTAGTGTTTCTGTGGGGTCAGTGTGTTTATGTTTGTAGTGTGTCTGTGGGGTCAGTATGTTTATGTTTATAGTGTGTCTGTGGGGTCAGTATGTTTATGTTTGTAGTGTGTCTGTGGGGTCAGTGTGTTTATGTTTATAGTGTGTCTGTGGGGTCAGTATGTTTATGTTTGTAGTGTGTCTGTGGGGTCAGTGTGTTTATGTTTGTAGTGTGTCTGTGGGGTCAGTGTGTTTATGTTTGTAGTGTGTCTGTGGGGTCAGTGTGTTTATGTTTGTAGTGTGTCTGTGGCGTCAGTATGTTTATGTTTATAGTGTGTCTGTGGGGTCAGTATGTTTATGTGTTTGTAGGGTCCATTCTGTGCTCCATCAGGAGGAAGTGGAGGGACAGTCTGTTGTGGTTGACAGCGTATTTATTTCATGAGGGAGGTGAAGCATGAACACAGAAGCCTTGATTTCCCTGAAGTCTCCTCTTTCCTATCTTCTCTCTCTTTCTCTATCTCTCTCACTATCTCTCTCTCTCTCTTTCCCCTACTATCAGGATTTTTTCATCCTGAGTGTATGTGTGTGCTTTTAGGCTGACATTACGATATACAATACATTTTTCATCTACTTATTTCAATTTACATTTAGTAGATACCCGCCCCCTCTTTTTTCCTTCTTTTCTCTACCTCTGTCACTCCAGGGCATCCACTCCTTCGGTCCTTGGCAGGGCTGCACATACACGCAGCAACACATGGTTTTGATAATACAGAGATGGAGGGAGGAGGAGAAGGGGAACAGAAAAAGAAAACCAAAAACTCTAGAAATCTCCGTAAGCCAGTAAGTTTTACAACAGAGTCATGACTCCCTGCCTCTGGAATCCAATTTTGGTTTTTTTTTGTTCGTTGTTTTTTTCTGCTCAGTACGAAAGGAAATGTGTTGCACAACAGAAAGTCGGAGCGAGTGAATGGGGGAAGGAGAGCGGGAAGAGTTGTGCAACGGAGAGCAGGGACAGGGGAGGGGATAGAGAGTGCGTCTGGCAGGCCATGTTTTGATTCCTGAAACACACGTGCTAGGAGCTGGCCGAGGAGGAGCATCAGGTTTTGCATATAAGACTCAGAGCCCAGGCTGGCCAGTAGCATTTCTCTCCACATCCCTCGACCATCCGAACATCATGGATTCTCCTGTTTGAACCAAGGATTTAACTGGTAGACACCCAACACTGGATTTTATTTTAGCCATTTCTACTCATTGAGAGTCATTTCTACTCTCCATCACAGCTGTTTTTAAGATATACTTTAATTAATCTAACGTAGGCTACTCTAATAGTGCTTGCTGTATTTGATGTTATGGTATTTGTGTACAAGGCAGTTACAACTGAATTAAGACTAATGATGTCTTATTTTAACATGCATCTCAAGCACACTGAAGGCAAATGTG
Source organism: Synaphobranchus kaupii (assembly GCA_029718625.1). Classification (NCBI taxonomy): domain Eukaryota; kingdom Metazoa; phylum Chordata; class Actinopteri; order Anguilliformes; family Synaphobranchidae; genus Synaphobranchus; species Synaphobranchus kaupii. Next base: position 7,736,721 of record CM056385.1, read on the forward strand.
TTATGCATCTCAGATCTGTAATCATTGGACAAGCATGTTTAGCAGTGTGTTGTATGGTTTACTTGCTGAGTATCATTTGGGCTACGGTTTAGTGCACAAATTCTGATTTTTATCATCAATTTATGTGTGCTCTGTGTTTTGGTGAACTCCTGCCTCTGTGCTATCATGCCCCATTTTGTGTATGAGTAAGATCTGCTTCAAGGTGGGTAACATGCAGTCTCAGTACTGGTTGTGATCAAACACAGAGCTGCGCACGCCATAAATGTTGAGCGGTATTTGGATAGAGATCTTCAACTTCAACGTTTTGTTCGGGACCTTGCAGACTTGAAGCACTGTAAGGCGCTTGCTATTGGTCTGCACTCTTGCAATGCTAATGTTAGCTCATAACAAGGTGAAGTATCTGATAGAGGAAAGCGCAAGAGCAGTGATGGAAGTGATTCTAAATGATGGACAGAGGAAACAAGAAACCAGGTGAAACCACAGAGAGAAGGAGAGAGAGATTATAAAGGCATAGAAAGGTGAGTCATGCTGTTCAGGGGAGAGGAGGCTTCAGCAGGTGAGGCACAGTCATCTGTAGCATTAGAGTCATGGTGATTGTACGTAGCTTAAGAGTCACAGTTACTGCATGTAGTGTAAGATCAGCCATAGTTTATGACTTGCATTAGTCATAGTTAATGTGTGTCACGGTTACTTTGTGTAGGGTAACATCAGTCACAGTTTACGTGCATAGCGTAAAGGTCACAGTTACCATGTGTAGAATAAAATCAGTCGATTTCCATGTATAGCATAAGAGTCAATGTTACTGTGTGAGGTGCAAGATTGGTCAGTTATCTCAGTTGGTTTCGTAAGCTATCTCAGTAAGTTCTGTCCCAGTTGCTATGTGTAGTATAAGTCACACTTATAGTATATATCAGTAAACGTAAGTATAAGTGTAGTATAAGTAAACTCTGGAAGACCAGGTCTTAGTCTCCCAACCAGGAGTTGCACCAGCTTAATGCTATCACAGTGTTCCTGTAACCAGGAGCAGCAGGGCTAATATTGGATTCAGTGCTGTTCTCTATGGCACTATATCAGGTACCTGCATGGGTCCAGCATATTCACCTAACATTACTTGCCTCTCCCTTCAGATTCATCTGTGCCAGTTGGACATCTTGTTGCGTCATGATTGTACCTGCTGTGGTGATAATAGGGTACCAGTGACACCTGTATCGCTGAGAGGAAGGGATACAAACTGGTGTAATTGTAGTCAGTGAAAAGTAGCAGGGACAGAGAACGGATCTTACTGAAAATAGCTGACAGATATCACCATCTGACATGTGAAGTCTGTCTATAAATGGACCTGTAGAGATGACGGGAAGGAAAGGTGTGGGAAAGAGGGCACAGGAGAGAGTGTGTGTGAGAGAGAGAAGCATAAGAGAGAAGGAAAGGATTGTGTAAAGGATGGTCAGAGAAAAATGAAAACAAACGCTAAAATGTTTAGAAAAATTCAGAAGGCATAGATTAAGAGAGGGGAGACTGGAATTCATCACTATAAAAAATGTTGTTTTTTTTAAAGATGTGTCCACACAAGCTATTCCCAGCATTTATATAAAATGTGATTCAATGGGGTGACTAATCTTGTGGTCAGGCCGACACTGAAATTCCAAAACAGCCAAGCCAAGAGGTACACACCCAACCTTACTGTGCCATATTCACTCCGTAAGAGATGGTTGAACCCCAGCAGGCTTTGTTCTTATGGTCTGCCCACTGCAGGAAGCCTGTGGTCAACAGGACCACACTGGTGAAATCCATTCATAAGCCAGGACACTTGAGCAAAATGGAAAATCCAGGTCAGATAGATTTTATCTGGAAAAAAACAAGATCCTTGTATGTGGCAATGAACCAGTGAATCAAACCAGAGGTTGGTGATATATGGGAATGTGATTCAGAGCATATACTCTTTGTGATTCCATGAATCATTTGCACCATTTTAATTGGGTTAAAGTTATGTAATTTAGAGTAATCTTAGTGTGTGAGTATGTGCTGGTGGGTGCTGTTACATTTCAGCACACTTTGTACCTGTGTGTCACTGGCTTTGGCGTGTGGCTGAATGCGTTGATGTGTCCTCGCCATGTGTCTGGTTCAGTATTACTCATTGTTTAGGTGTGTGGTGTCCCCAGGGCTCAGTGTGTCAGTGTAAGTGTGTTGTGGTGTCCCAGGGCTCAGTGTGTCAGTGTAAGTGTGTTGTGGTGTCCCAGGGCTCAGTGTGTCAGTGTAAGTGTGTTGTGGTGTCCCAGGGCTCAGTGTGTCAGTGTAAGTGTGTTGTAGTGTCCCAGGGCTCAGTGTGTCAGTGTAAGTGTGTTGTGGTGTCCCAGGGCTCAGTGTGTCAGTGTAAGTATGTTGTGGTGTCCCAGGGCTCAGTGTGTCAGTGTAAGTGTGTTGTAGTGTCCCAGGGCTCAGTGTGTCAGTGTAAGTGTGTTGTGGTGTCCCAGGGCTCAGTGTGTCAGTGTAAGTGTGTTGTGGTGTCCCAGGGCTCAGTGTGTCAGTGTAAGTGTGTTGTGGTGTCCCAGGGCTCAGTGTGTCAGTGTAAGTGTGTTGTGGTGTCCCAGGGCTCAGTGTGTCAGTGTAAGTGTGTTGTGGTGTCCCAGGGCTCAGTGTGTCAGTGTAAGTATGTTGTGGTGTCCCAGGGCTCAGTGTGTCAGTGTAAGTGTGTTGTGGTGTCCCAGGGCTCAGTGTGTCAGTGTAAGTGTGTTGTGTTGTCCCATATTCAGAATTCCTTGCCCAGTCTCTCCTCCTAGCTCTTCCTGTTTATGTGGACAGTTTGTCCTCTGTTCCAAGCCAAGTCATCCCTCTCTCTCTCTCGCTCTCTCCCTCCCTCGCTCTTTAATATATCGCTCTCATATCTCTCTCTCCTTCTATCTTGCTCTCTCCCTCACATACCCTTTCTCCCTCTCCCCCAAACATACTTTTTCTCCCTCTGTCTTTTTGCTCTCTGACACAGATTATCTCACTCTCTCTCTCCCTCCCTCTCTTACTCTCCTCTCAAGTTGTAACTGGATTGAGTTATAAAATGAACTGTCTGCAAAGCCATTGCCAGAAGGGCAGTAGACAGCGTATGATTTCATAAGTGTGCATTTTATTGGGCAAAAAGGTCACGCCATGGTACTATTAGTCATAGTGTCATGGCTCCCCTGGCAAAGGCCACGATTGGGCCAGATATGACTCATAGGACAGGAAATTTAGGCGGTTTAACCACACTGCTCTGAAACTCATCCTTGGGCCTTTGCTTTTTATCATTTAGCTTTTTCATATCATGCTTGAGCTATTGGTCTATTTGTGAGAGAACGATGTTGTAAGTGTGCAATTATTAATCAGACATCATCTATCAAGATTGGCAAAGCTGGTACAATCCTTGTTTGGTCAAAGGTGTCAAGAGTCAAAAGCAGGTATTAACTCTAGCGCCTGTATTTTAAGTTTTTTCTCCTCTCCACAGAATTGACACTGCAGAGAGCTGTAGTGCTGGCAAAGACGTGTGTGTGTGTGTGTGTGTGTCTGTGTGTGTGTCTGTCTGTCTGTCTGTCTGTCTGTCTGTCTGTCTGCTATCTCTCCCCCATCCATCTCTCCCCACCTGGCACCCTGAACAGTAAGAGTTTATGTGCTGCTTCTCCTCAGTGTCAGCACATGGGCTCTTACTGTACAGGGTGACAGGTCACTCTCACGTAGGGGTGTCTGTCCAACGTCTGTACATCTCTCTGTCTACTTCAATCGCCGTCCCTCCATCTCTCTGGTTGTGTCTGCTCTCGTCACGTCTCAGGATTACCCAGATTAACCATTATCTGCACAAACATCCTTTAAATGCTAGCTATGGTGCAGATCTTTAAAACTTGTTGCGAGTACTGAATGAAGTCTGTATGTGTATGTTTCTGTTTGTGTGTACACACGCACGCGTGTGTATATGTGCAATTACATAATCAACAAGTAATATTAAGAACATTTTTCATTTTATGTTTTTCAAATTAAATTTAAACCAGTTGTTATAGCGTCACAGTGCTGAGCAGGCAGTGATAACAGGACAACCTTTTCAATCATATGTTACAGTTGTGTACATACTAACAACAAACAAGGAAACAAATTGAAGAGAAAACAATCACCGTCACAAACTCATATGTAACTATTGAAAAGTGTATTGGAGTCTCAGGGTTATCAAAAATATTTAATAAGAATCAGTAACAAGGCTACAAATTAATATTTAGTAAAATACTGTACATTATGACTTGTTTGATTTTTTTATTTTTTTATTTCAAGGTATAGGTCTGTATATAAATTAAATTTAATTCGGGTTAAATGTTTTTACATGTTAACAGCATTTCTTGTTTCACTTTCATATGAGAGAAACACAAACTTTTTTTTGTAAACCATTGAATAATCTCATAAAACACTGAATATGCTTTATGTACATCCATATGATCCAGCAGTGGATAATTAACTTCTCATGTACTCAAACGTATTTTATCATGCAGATATTTGTTCAGTAAATGTAATGTCCGCTGAAGTACACGACATATTGTTTGTGGGCATGCACGCTTAAGGCATTAACATCGTTGTACCTCTAGAGGGCGACATTGCAAATCTACAGCTATATTTACTGGTCTACAAATAAAAAATAAGAAAAGTAAGAGAGTTAAGAGGATATGGTAAATACTGCATCACTTTTTGGTTTCTCTTCACTAATAACTCTCCATTGTCATTGACTTGAGTTCTAAAGTTGATCTTCTTGTCTTGTTAACTGTCAATGAGGAAAAAGAAGGAAGGAAAAAGAAAACTGCAATAAGAGTGTATACTAAAGACCCAACAACATCAAAAGACTCTTGATATCTTATTTTCTGGTACTCTTACAAGCAATACTATAACATCTCTGCATTTGAATGGATCTCTATGGGAATTGGGGGGTGGGACTAGATTTAGCTGTAAATTATGCTGGAACAGTATGGAACACATGGTTGGCTAAATGGCTGTAAGTCATCAAGGGTCTGACGTATCAAACAAGCTTTAAACCATCACTCTGTTGCCAGATATGCAGTAGATATGGATGAATAACTTGAAGGGTTTCTTCTCCTGACTTATTTTTCCATAGAGTTCAATAGGAAAATTTGTCAGGAGAAACAACCCTTAAAGTGATCCATCCATATCTGCTGTATTTCTGGCAGCAGAGTGATGATTTAAGGCTTGTTTGATACATCAGACCCTTGATGACTTACAGCCATTTAGCCAACCATGTGTTCCATACTGTTCCAGCATAATTTACAGCTAAATCTAGTCCCACCCCCCAATTCCCATAGAGATCCATTCAAATGCAGAGATGTTATAGTATCGCTTGTAAGAGTACCAGAAAATAAGATATCAAGAGTCTTTTGATGTTGTTGGGTCACAGACATCAGGAAGTCATGGCATGCAAAGGATATGTGACCAAATATTAAAAATTATTACTTTATTCTATATATAAATGCAGGGGGGCCAATAATTGTGTCCAATGTGGTTTTGTTAAAAATAATTATTTCTTGATGAGGGATTTTTTTTTCTCATAATAAATTAACGTCAATTAAAGGTTGGATTCTTCTTGTTTTTTCAGTGTGAGATTAAGCTAATTCACCAAACGGTGAATTTTTTATAACCCTTTTTGCTCATCTTTACAGGGGGGGCCAATAATTTTGTCCTCAACTGTAACTTTTTTTAAATCAATGGGCTGTCTCAAAAAAGGCTTTCATCGTGACCAGCTTGAGTGTTTTTGTTTTTGTTTTATGTAATTTTTTTTTAAATTGCTTCCCTTATTTCAAAGACTCCATCCAAACCTTTTCTTTCAAGGTTGTTCTCATAGAGCTAATTGATGCTAGCAGAGCCAATGGAAATGCAGGTTTGATGGTACCAGCCTTTGTTCTCTGGGGCATATCACACTGAATGGTGATAAGTGTGATCTCACTGCAGTGGCCTGCATCTTTGATTCTCAAAGAGCACAATGAGACCTCCTGATACACGGTGGATGAGTCATCTCATCTGCTATACCAGCAGCAGAGCTCTCATAATAAATAAGATCTAAAAATGCGATTTACCCGCTGTTCAATCAATTAATTTGGTCACAACTAATTTAAGAAAGCATAAAGTTTTATATAGTATGTTGTAACATACAGACATAACAATAGACCATTTTAAATAGATGGAATAAGCAACATACTGGGTATAACATGTCACTCATGTGACGAGGGAGTATATTACTCAAGGGAGGTATTACTCAAGAGAACAGAAATATTGAAAAACACTGAAAAAACAATAAAACAACCAATACAGGGTGAGGGTTTTTTGGGGTGGGGGGTGGGGGGGGGGGGGGCTGCTTTAATACTAAATACATAATGGTCTTTTCTCTAAAATAGACCTAAAATAAGAGTTCATAAATTACATTATCATAAACAAGCATGCCCTTATGGAAAGTGGATTATACTGCAATTTATTTCAATAAAGTGTATTGGGTTCAAAGCAAATATGAGCAAATGTGCAAATTATTGCTTTCATATATAACAATATGTATATTAAATAGATCATTGTAAAATATGTTTATCATCCCCCACTGTGGTAGGGATAGGGAGAATGGATGTGTGGACTACAGTGATAAAATACTAAAGGGTATAAAAAGAAGCCTGCTTTTCACTTGGGTGATTAAATGGACAATATGGGCTTTTACTGGGAACATAGAGTCAAGCTGACTGATCAGGGACTTCATCAGATACTAGGGAAAAGCCTGTTTACTGTTTGAAAGATTTTAGTAATTAATTTCAAGGGGGCTATTTAAGGTGGGTGGCTATGAGAACCATGAAGTGACATTCTGTAAATAACTAAAAAGCATGCTGGATCATTTCTGAAAAGGTGATTAGCAATTACAGAAGGGAAATAAGGGGGGGTTATATAGAGTGTAAGAGTGGTATTGATACAGAGATGGAGGAAGAGTTCTCTGTAGCTTAAGCTATATTAATTCAGTGTTTGGGTTTGGCCCTAGGGGGGTCCCTGTGGGACCCCTTTGGTACAGTAACAGTATGCTCGGCAGAGAATAATATCATATTACACACACTGCATGGTCCAGAATACACTACGGAAACCCACGGCCTGCAACTCTATAATACTGAGTTAGCCTAAGAGTTAAATTAACAGAATTTCAGTAATTAACAAAAAGTTCATGAAAATAGGCCATGCAGCAGTGTATATGATCAAGTGAGGAAACAAAATATAATTTGGGATGTCAATGCCTTAGCAAAACTTGCATTGTAGAGACCAGGTTCACACCTTTTCAGAGACTGAAAGAGAAGAGAAAGGATAGTGGTCAGTTGCAGTTGGGGTCAGATCATCATTGAGAAAGGGTAAGACAATGGCAGACTTCCAAGCATTGTAAGATTTGTCTGCAGTGACTCTGGGCATGAAGTCAAAAGGTGTCTCAGGACAGAAGAACTGTTTATCTAGGATTAGCTTTCCTCTGTCCATATCCTCATTTTTCAGTGTGAGCTAAAATCAAAAACTGATCCCAGATCTGCACTCCTACTCTGAGATGATTAATGAATATAAGCCCTTGAATCCTTTCAGATCACATTGTGGCCTTTCTTTCAGTTTGATGGCTTTTATTTTTTCTACATACACTAACTTGGAAGTGCAATTCAATGAATCATTTCCTTCATATGTATTGTATTACGCACTTATTTCCAGATGCATCCTGGCTGCAGGGTGGTCATCGAAGCCACAGGTCTCTAGCATTGGAGGCATAACATTATCTTATTATTAAGGAGCATTGTTACATTTCATATCATCCTATTCATTATAATTAAAATCAAGATGTAATAAGAGGCCATCAAAAACAATGTAGCGGAAAATTACAAATCGGCATCAGCTTGTTTAAAGGCACATATGCAATAAACCTTGAGGTGCTTTTAATTCCGCTAATAGACTGTAGCATGACCCATCCTTCAGTTCATTAGTATGTCCTCTATAGTAATGTGGACAATATCAAGCATTTCTTATTGTAGAAGAACAATCACTGCAGTATTGTTTTAGTCATCATTATTGTTCAATGTCATCCATTCAAAGTCACCTTAGACAAGGTCACCTGCTAAATTAAGAAGTTATCAATCTAATAATATCAAATTTATCATTTTTCCCTTTCACATGGCATTTTTAACATACTGCATATGTAATAATGCATTCCTGCATGTGCTAACCAAGCATGTACAGCATGCAGCAATTGGAGAGTGTTTCATAGTTCAAACTGCTGTTTCGTAGTTCTGCTGTTCTCCATTTTTTTTTAGTACATTCAGCGCTACACTGCAGATACTTTTATAATACTACATTATAACATCTTGCCATTCACGTGTTCCATAGGTCTACAGGATGGTTTTATGAAAAGATAAAAAGATGTTATAGCTGTAAAAAGCTTGCAGGCTAACTGTGTACAGGATGACCCTGATCCTGCTGCACTCTTCTTACAACCCAAAGTCATTACGGCAGCCTGCCCCACATTTCTCACCTTCAGATGCAAAGTGTGTCGTCTTTTAAATCATGCAATGAAAAAATACAATGTTGAAGGTGACAAACCATGGTCATTACAACAGGAATGAAGGTCAGGGGGAGAGGAAGAATAACAGGTAGAAAGAGAGGGGGGAAAGGAATGGGCAGATACACATAAGCTCCTAAATGATATAGCCAGTTAAAGCAGCATGCTTGTCTGTCCTAAATGGATGGAGAGTGAAATTTTTCATTTTACGCAAAATTGGCTTCTCTGGCATCACGGGTAGGTCTGCTTTCTGCAGCACTCCGCCTTTGTTGTGGCACCTGCCCCCTGGCGACCATGGCTGTAGACTGTTACCACGGTGCTGTCGCTACAGTAACAATCTAAAGCCACGGTCACCATGGAGACAGCAGAAAAGGGAGGGGAGCAGTTGCCCTGGAAACTGGAAATAGCACAATCTGATTGGCTTGCTGTCTGAAACGTCTCAGACTTCAGTGCAGGAGTTTCAGGGAGACACCTTGTTGACTCTTCCCCGTACACTTACATTTTCAGTGCTATATTTGTCAATGCCCCTCTCCCCCCCACCCACCTCATGAACCTGGAAACACATTTTCCTCTATATTTCATTTAAAATAGTATACTAATGTTCCTGCTGACTGAGGAGGAATGATTGTCCTTGTCATAGCTTAACATTTCTTCTGTGTTCTTACTTCTGACACGAGCCTGACCCAGGTGCACTTACTTAGCTCTGCTGTGGAGTTAAACCTTTGCTGTCTGCGGGTTTCAGGAAACTGTAGAGGGTTGCCAGGCATCAGTAGCCATGACTGTAGACTGTTACTGTACTTTCAAACCCTATTAGCAGTAAGCAGTCTAGAGCCAAGGTATTGATGCACTGGCTAGTCCTAGATCCAGTACTGTACACTGAGCAGTTACACAAGAGTTTGCAAACCTGTGTGGGACACATTTTTAAGAGAAACAGATTTGATGTTCCACACGTGTCCTTGTTCTTGTTGTTTATGATGACGCCATCCTCCTGTTTAACATCCTGCCAGATTAGGTTACATAAATTGAAAAAAATAAAAACATAACTTTAATGAAATCACTTAATGAACACTTAAGTAATAGTAACATTTATGTAATATCATCCACCATATGCAAAGTTTAGACATGATGCCTTTGCTGTGTACAGACTAAGTCAGTCCTTGTTGCACACCGCTTTAGGTGCTGGCTCTGGGGGGCAAACCCTCAGCATTATATGTAAATGAAAGAATAGAGAATGCAACACTACTAAAAATAGTATTGTTTTGGTGTGCTGTGTCCAGCCAACTGATCAATTATCCACCAGTAGGGAGAGTCCTAGTCATGAATGTCCCAATGATCTTTTCCAAGTTTAGGGTCATTTATGACAAAAGTTATGTATGCCAATAAATGAATTGAAAAATTTGAAAAATAAAAAGAATATCACACATTCTCATAATTCTCATGTAAGTAATTTCATTGAAATATTATGTAAAAAGTAAAAATAGAATATAGTTTAATTCTGTATGCACAATACATTTGCTTTTATTAATGTTTAAGATTTGCTCAGATGGAAATGGTAACTTTGTCTTTCTTTCCAATTCCAGCAGGTGTTCATAATAGATGTAATGAGAGCCTTTGTGACCAGAATGGGATTAACAAGGACAAGATCACAGCACAGCAAAGCCTCAGGTTCTGCATATATATGACACAAATATTACATTTCTATGCAGGATGATGTGTGTTGCTCCAATAACCCAGAACGACGTATACTCTATGCACGTAAGGGCCAGGTATAATGACATCATAACCTGCTCCATGCTCTCCCACGTCCTCTAGGATAACTGAAAATATGCTGGTCAAGTGTTTTTGTTAATCACTTGACTATGCATTCTTCTACAGTTGGAAATCTATGCTCAATATAAGAGCAAATAATTTGCAGTATATAGATTAAAAATTGACTTCAGTTTTATTTCTCCCTAATTCCTTCAAAGTTAATAAAAAGGGCTGCTTATGCTAGAAGGTCTGTCAATGGTGCATGCTCCCTACTGTTGGAACCAACACACAAACCTCTTAGGTGTCAAGCTCTAAGCCTTCCTGATTAATAATGCCTTGTCTGGGATCTCTTTAATTGCTGTGTCGCTGATTCAGTGACTGAATGACCCTCTCCTTAATAACGCTATGCCCTCTAGGTTCTATCAAACAAGGAAGTGAATTCGTCTGACTCCTTAGTCCACCGCAATTTTTAACACCGTCGAGGAATCAGTCAAAATAAACGTGTTCCCAAACGTGATCGTCAGCAAATGTTTAGGTCTCAAGTAACTGAATTCGGGAATTCGCCAATCACCAATGTTTTAAATGACGTAATAATCAAACCGGATGTGATGAAACACCCAGTTACTTGGACACCTTTCTTTATTTTAGCCTTTAATATTAGCCCGAGTGTACACCGTAAAAATGTACTTTATATTTTGACCGAATTTACCTATTTTTTTGTTCAAACTGCCTTAATACCTCTCCACGTAATAACCAATTCAGCATCGTGACAGGTAGCTGGAAGCATTGCTCTCGTTCGAACGGTGCGGCTGCTGTCCATGGTACTGAACATCAAATTATATACTCTCCGCCACATAGACTATAGCCTAAAAAGTGTAACAAACCATGTACCTTTCTAACAATTTCACCGTCGCCTTCAGTCTCCTTATGGTCATTTGTCTGCAAATACCCCCATTTAGCAAATATTGTATTAATTCACATATTTGTGATTGATTTGTCAAACATATCACGTTCTAAATTCGCCTTTGTGCTGTTCTAACTACAATATCGAAGTCAATACTCCAGGGGAGAAGTTGCATTCATGAATGGGTCCAGCAATGTGTCAGGCACGAGAAATGCCTAATTGCTCCTGGTTTCTCATTGCCATTCATGATGGTAATCAGTCTCTTTACTTGGTCTATCGGCTTCAGTTCGAGTCGCTAGATGACTGAAGAACTGAATCGCCAAAAACGTGCGCTGGACAACATATAGACACTGTATGAGAAAGTGCTAGGCCACAGCGCAGTTGTAATATCAAAACCTAAACCGTAAGGATCTAAGATGTGATTTTAAGCCTACGTGTGTTTCCGTATTAAGGAAACACGGCGGTTTAATTGTCATTTGCATAAGAAGTTGTAAGGCTGTTTGGCCAAATGATTTGATATGACACACAGCCAATAAATGGTTTGATATGACACACAGCCAATAAATGCTTGCCCAGAGACTGCCTCAGCTTATCAGAATCAAGAGAGTGATTCCACGTGGCCTGGTTTCCAACAGAGGGGAGGTAGCAGCGTCAAATTCGTTCACGCCACTGTGAATGAATACAGTAGCCCTGGCTCAGTGGACATGCCTTCTGGGCTATGCGTAGCCAAGGAAACACCGAAAAGCAGTTCAGTGATTTACACAAATGTGAATCTGCATTCGAACTTTACCGTCCGAATGACTAAAAAACATGATAAGGGCGCCGAAGCTTAGAATGTGTCACTAATACCTGTGTTCTGTTGTTTAATTAAAATTATTGGATGCATCATACACAATATTGTAAGTCGCTCTGCTATTATAAATAATAGAGTAGCTATATTGCGGTTTTTACTGGAGAGTTGAAAAATAAAACGTCGGTGTTACACTCGACCCCCGCCTTCCAATATAGTCATTGTGTTTTATTGTTGAAATTTGCACGATAATTTTTGTTTTTTTCAATACGTCTACAGAATGTCTCTCCGTCTAAAAACTAGTCTACATCCGACCACTGCCTCTGCGAACATGATTTCTGTAATCAAAAGCAAGAATGTTTGTCACCCTGTCTTGAAGCGGTTTACGTGTGAATCACATCGCGTGGGTCCAAAATCTAATACATAAACCACCGGTAGCTAGGTATATCGAGTGAATGAAAGAAATGTCATTAACATTCTGTACAGCGCTGGAGAAGGCGCCCTCTGGTTGGGATGGCCCCCACACCCAACCCGGCCCCCACAACTCCCACTGCCCCCTCCCACCCAGCACCCCGCGGCACATCGCCCAGCATGGAGTTCGCACTGCGGTCGAAGTGTGGACTGCACGCGCTGTCTCTTTAAGGGGTTACAGTAGGTGACTGCGAATCATCTGCAAAGTGCGCAAGAATGACGCAGGGCTGACTTCACCGCTCGAAAACACGTCACAGTATTGAAATAAAAAAATAAAGAAGAGGAAAGGCAGGAAGGGAATAGATCCATAAAAGAGGAGGGAGTGGAGAGGTTGCGAATACAGGGAAAGCGGTAGAATCACCAGGGGTATATAATTTATAATTACAGGTTAGAAGGAAGTGGCACGCGCTTTATGAGAGTCAGAAAGAGCGCAAGATGGGTGATGTGACATTTAAGGGGATGTGGACGGGCATCTCACAACCGGAAACCTCACGGTGCCGAGCACTACCGGGAGTGGGGGGGAAGGGGGGGGGGGGGGGGGGGGGGTCACTTTCACTACTCCCACACACTCTCTCAGTGCTCCATCGATGCAGAGGTGGGGAGTGAGCAATCCCAGCTCCGATCCAGCAACCACATACTCTGAAAATATTTTAATTCCCGAATTCACACTAATAGGACTGAAACACAAAAATCCATCATTGTCCAATCACAGCTTATTTCAGGAAATAATTACATTGTGATACAAGTGCAGGAATACATTATCTCATCGCATTTGTAAATATATTGTTTAATATGCTCATAATGGACGTCCATGTAGCTATAGTAAGGAAAGGCTAAATGCTCACAATATTAGAAAACAGCATATACGCACATCACTGCCAATACTCTCGATAAGGGTTAAACCTATTGCTAATTTATAGCGAACGTCTAATGTAGCTTTCTGTCACATTTCTGATTCCATAACTTCTTTATTTATTCTCAATTAAAACCTACTAAATAAATGTAGCCTATCCATCAATTAGGCTACGTCAGTGATAACAACCTTTAGCGATTTGAATCGTGCATGGACTAATGTAAGCAAATGATGCAATATTCATTGTACTTTTTTCTCTCTTAATTGTAATAGCCTACTTTTCGTTCAGAAATCTATTAACGCATCTCCAAAACAAGATCTAATTATGATGCCCGTCGGTGGCATTCTAACGCCGATTATCAGAACTGTAAGGACGATTCCCAGCGTTTTTCTACAAGCTGTCTGCTGCCCACGTGCGCGAAAGTGAGTCACACTGCAGTAACTTTCACCTCTTCCGCAATCCACCGTATTTCCGCTAAAAGGCACGCATCTCAGAAATCTGTATTCATGATCAAATAGTAAAATAGGAACATTTTTAAATTGCCATCAGCCGAGCAAATACAGTCTGTCAAGATACACGTGTATTGCCTATTTAAAAGAAAATAAACATGCTGTATGTTGCGGCAATCATTGAATAGATGTCACCTGTATCTGTTAGCCTAATTGTGTAGAACTGAAATGAAACTTACCACATTAATCTTCATATTTCAAAAGTTTTCCAAATTGAGTGTTGTTTCTTAGTCACCGGGATGTTCATACCTGGGAAAATAAAACGCTATATGGAAATAATTATCACAGAATCACTGCAATGCTCTGCTGCCTGTTATTGGTTTCTTGCACTTGGAAAAGCTGTTCTTCTGTTGTTCCAGCATCTCTGTGCCCCTTGCCTTGCGGAAACTTGCAGTTCTCAGCCGGTTCTCCCATCTGTCCTACGCTTTATATAGAGATCCCGTAGTACTAGTAACGCGGTTGGGGGGTTGAAAGGGAGGGGGGGGGACTCATTCACTGAAAAGCATCACCTACACATCTACGTGCATTTCTTACGTCATTGAGAAATTGTTGTCAACGGGTTGCTATTTATAAAGACAGGGTTCCTAGCGGAGAGAGAGGAGGGAGCGCGTATGTGTACTCCATCGTCTTACAGACGTCGGAAACGGAAAGAATAGCTTCTCCGATTGTTTTTACAATAGGCTAATACAATTTGGAGAATATATCTTTCTGAATCCAAAAATACAGATTATTTCGTGTTTTTTTTATTTCGGTCGGGTTTAAGGCTATATGAAGGCTGAATCCGTTCCTTGCGAAATGGGATTATTTTTTATTAGACAGATTTACGGAAAGTGCAACGGAGCTATATTATGTTATCGGATACAAATATGTTATCTGACATAGTAGATATTCGTACTAATAAACAATAATGTAGCCTATGCGTAAGCTATTTTATCAATGATAATATAGGCTAATCAAGACCCATGCTAAAATATGTCAGTGCGTTGTCGACGACTCCATTTCAAATCCAAAGTTTAGCCGTATGTGAGATTGGTCATTGATTTGTCGCTTACATAAGAAATGCAGCGTGCTTCAAAGGCATTATATTTATGAATGTATCACGCTGTCTTTTAGTCTAAGTCACGTCCTTTCAAATTAAAGTAGCATAGGCTATCGTTATCACGAACGATATTCGTCGCAGTGCTAAAACAATGGCTACACTGCCTGTAGGTAAGTGCACTGCAAACAGATATCTGGCTAGATATAGCATAATGATGACGACACCTTGGTTTAACAAAATTAGAAATAATAGTTGTGTCGCTATTAATGTGTCTGTTACCGTTCCCGTTTGTGAGAATTCTAGTTCTAGATGCACATAACACCACTGGTCCAAGAAAAATAATTGTTTTACGAACACTCATTTACTTTTTCCATTAATAACAAATAATTATTTAGTCAGTTAAATCGCCATTCAGAACCAATCACCGCTACGTCCCTTGGCTCGGGTGGAGAGCGATACATTGAAGCGATAACGTAGGCTATATATACGTATGTGAAGAATTGGAATCTGGTATCACTGAGCTCAAGTGATGTCCGAATTCGTGTTGCGAAATACGGAAGTCAGCTCGTTCATTGGGTAAATATCTAACAGTAAGAAATAGCCTACTGATGTCCCATCTCGAATATAATAGTTTATCTACCCCTTTCACACCAACCGCTGGGGGTAGGCTACATGTAGCCTACATTTGTTGTCGCACACTCTGCATATAGCCTATGCATGACATTGTGTGAAACATCTCTCCCTAATTTCCACATTCATAACAGATCTTCGGGCTGGCTCAGCATTTATTTATATTTAGTCTGTAGATCACGACATAGCCTATTGGTAACTTATTGTTACTTATTATGGCCTTGAGCACGTATGAAATCGTGAACAGCAAATAGGCTAAAGCAATTGTAGTTCAACTCAACTCAAATATTTCTAAAACATATATATAGGTCTACTTTTTTCCAACATAAATTACCAGTTTGTATTTCGGTTTGTATTTTATCACCAAATTTCAGAAGACTTTCTCCCAAAGGCCCAAGTGAATCATTCTTAACTACCATAATCGTGGGCATGCCTTGAGGTAAAATCGTGTAATATCGGTTATGCTCTAGAAATTGGCAGGCAAACGGTACAACTTTAAACATTCGAACCTCGCGGGAGCATTACAACGTGACCAAAATATATTTTAATGATGTGTTTTTCAAAGGGAGAACCCCGAACAGTATGCGCATTATAGCGTATTGAGCAGCGTGAGTCTTGAATGCCCATTCGCTCAAAGGGGAGTATTTTTGGTGTTGTATTTTTGATAACTTTCGTCAGGTGTGACAACATACGTGCGCACAGCACATTTCCCCGTAATGCTCCCCGTTATAACACTTCCCGGGTCCTGAACTGAATGTATTGGAATTAAATTAGACTAAACAGGAAGAGGCTACGTTAAACCAGCGATGTGGTTGTAATGGTATTCTTACATTGTTCAGAGTCGGTAATACTGTCGCACTCACCTCATGCATAATCAGTATTTGGGGTACTAAACAGGCTCCATTCAATTTGATTTGTGTGAATTTAGGAATTCTATGGATACACCCCCTTATGTTGCTTTGTAACGAGACGTAGGCCTACGTGCCAATGGCCTGCCCGAGGCAGCAATCACGGTTGACGTAGTGAAATGAGGAGAGTTGCAGTTTTCTCTTTTTTTAAAAAGAGACAACTAACCCATTTTCACTTAAGTTTGAAGGTCATGAAGACCAAGGAACTACCAGTGGAACTTGCTGATGAAGTTGTTCATTGTTTATAAAAAATATTGCCAAAGCATTGAACACTTGCACTGTTCATGCAGCAATAACAATACCAAGATCAGGCTGTCCTTCAAAAACTGAGCAACCTGACAAAAATGGCAACTGTCGGAGAAGTGACCAAGAAAAGAACAGAACTGGCAGAATTGCAGAGGTTAATGGCTAAAATGGCAGAAACTGAGAAAATGGGGGAACAATCTCTTTAGCACTTCAGGTTTGACCACTTTGGGAGAGTGTCTAGAGTATGGAAGCCACTTCTGAGAAAAGCCAACAATATGTAAGGCCTGGAGTTTGTCAGCAGCCATGTGACAGATGCTGAGACCTTCTGGAATGAGACTTGCATGGAGCTCTGTGGCCTGGAGGAAAAGCACTGTTTGGCACAAAGCAAATCAAACCCATGTCTGGAGCAGACTTAATTAAAATTAAAAATCTGTGGTATGGCCTGAAAACTGCAGTCCATCAAAGATTGTTAAATGTATTGTGTTGGTGAAGGGGACAGTATTTACATTAATGAACACTTTAAGGTGTAACAGACAAAATATGAAAGTGAAGTTCAAAGAGAATCTTTCTGAAGGTACTGTATATAGGGAAGTGCAATGTCACAATTTCATAACTTTCACACAGCTGATGCTGGTTATTGCGTTGTGAGGCGGGGAATACACAAGCGAAAGCCTCCCTGTGTGATGCTATGGGGCAAGATCGCTGAATTCAGAATTGATTCTTTAACTGGATGTGCTTACATTTCACTTACATAGCAGTTACACAGCACTTCAGATTGTCATTATGCGCGTGTATAGTTTTCGTATTCTGATTCTTTCACAAGGAAATGAGAAAATACATGTTTAAGTACAATCTGTTCTTTCACAAGAGTGACCATGTCTGACAGTCCCCTGCATCCATAAAAATAATATAATGTGCTATGAATGGAGTTTTAAGATTCCGTGTCAGAATATTATATTAGTATGCAATGCATAACGATTACTATTATGATTAAAATTTTTCTTATGACTGTGATTAGGTTTATGGATTTGATTGTGCTTACAGTACAATTTTTGATTATGAAAATGCATATGGATTTGGTTATTACCAAATGTAGGTGTTGTCCTTACATAGACATTTCTACAACACTGGCGATGAAGCAGATTCGAACGTTGTTGAGCTTAGTAAACTGTTCACTCTGCTTTTTGGTGAACAGCTTGAACGCAATCTCTGTGATCTCTGTATTGTCTATGGGTCGCTGGATGAGTTTCTACAGAGGTGTCTGTTAGCTTAACCTGCTCTTAATTTACAATGGCAGAGGAAAAAGCTGTGACTGCGGAATCAGCATTACTGAATCCCAGCTTCTCTGCATTGACATGCTTAGGATCTCAGTCGTAGAGGGCTATCTCACTGCTCGCCCCTTTTCATGGAGACCCCTTCTGAGTTGACGCCAACTGAAGTAGTTGCTCCTCCTCCCAAGTGGGCTGCCCACCAAAAAATTCTGAAGGTTTCACCATGTGAACTGAGAAAGGGGATGTTAATATTGAAATGTTATGGCACGAACCCAAGATAATTATTGGAAACGTGCCTGAAGCAACACATAAGTTAGTAATGGCTGCCTGACTGCTTGTACTGTCTTTTATACAGACCAAGTAATGTTCTGTTGTTTAAATCCATATCAGACTCACTTGACATATAATGCACCCTAGCAACTAGTCTGCTGGAAATTTACAAGAAGAAGAAAATGCACCCTCCACTACACAATCTAGCAAGAATGATTAAATTAAAACTTAATTAAATAAGGGAAAATTCAGAGATACTGAAACAATAAATATATGATGAAAGGCGTTAAGAGACTATGAGGTCCTAACGTTGGGCGGGTTATTTGCTCACCAGGTAACTGCATTTGCTTATGAAAACTGAGAATAAGATTGAACAATGAGGCTTTGAATCACCAGCAGTTGAACAGTAAAGAGGTGTGTACTCTGAAAGGACAGACTGGAGATGTGGGGAAAAGAGCAGGAAGTAAGAACAATGGTCTGAAGCAAATTTGGGCAGCAGTGGGAATCCCACCAAAGGATCCAAGGAACTAAGTAATACAGGAGAATCGTAGAAAAGGATGTCAAGCTAATGTCATGTTGCTTTTAAAGGGTCACACGATGGATGGCCAGCAAAGAGGCAGCTTAATGAAAACATGAAAATATTGTCAGAACCATACATGAGTATCACCTGTGCAGTTGGAAGAATGATTCAGAGAATTATTATCTTGACACAAGACGGGAAGACAAGAAAGTAGATGATGTTACATTACATTACATTATAGGCATTTAGCAGACGCTCTTATCCAGAGCGACTTACACAACTTATTATTACATTTATCCATTTATACAGCTGGATATATACTGAAGCAATTCAGGTTAAGTACCTTGCTCAAGGGTACAACGGCAGTGTCCTACCTGGGAATCGAACCTGCAACCTTTCGGTTACAAGTCCAGTTCCTTAACCATTATACTACACACTGTAATATAGAGTGAAAGAGACAGAGATGATGGCAATTACAGGGGAAAAAATACATGTTTAGTTTTGTAAAGACTAAGTGCATAGCAGTGGAAATGTATCCAGTAGAGGTGTGCAGAGAAGACATTATCTGTTAAAATAACAAAATTAACTGTAATTGTATCTGTACTCAGATAAAAAATGGAAGTGGATGTGGATTAAACTGGAAGCTGTGTGGACTGTGTTAGCGCCCGTGTGTGTGTGTGTGTTAGCTAGCCTACTGCTGCGTGTTGGCTAGTCATGTGAGGGTTGGGGTCGGAGGACCAAACGAGGGAGGTAAGCTGGTCACAAAATCCAGTGCGACATGGCTCCAAGGCCGACTCAGGACAGGCAGTGGGCGCAAGAGCCCGGATGGTGAGAGTTGTGACCCTTTATTGCAAGCACAAACAGAACACGCAGAAACAAAGTCTCGCACATCCTTTTTCCATCCTGGGCCACCAAAATCGCCTCGCCAAAAAATTCTTAGTGCGGTGGACGCCGTGATGACTCGCCAGACAGGAGGAATGCCCCCATTGCCCCCAGATCCGGGAAAGCTGTGATGTGCCTTTTACTAAGGAGGGGCTTCCGTCTGGCCACTACCATAAAGGCCTGATTGGTGGAGTGCTGCTTGGATGGTTGATCTTCTGAAAGGTTCTCCCATCTCCACAAGGATACGCTGGAGCTCTGTCAGAGTGACCCTCGGGTTCCTGCTCACCTCCCTGGCCAAGGCCCGTCTTCCCCGATTGCTCAGTTTGGCCGGGCGGCCAGGTCTAGGAAGATTCTTGGTGCTTCCAAACTTCTTCCATTTACGAATGATGGTGGCCACTGTGCTCTGTGGGACCTGTAAAGCTGCAGAGATTTTTCCGTACCCTTCTCCAGATCTATGCCTTGACACAATCCTGTTTCTGAGGTCTGCAGATAATTCCTTTGACCCCATGGCTTGGAGTTTGCTCTGACATGCACTGTCAACTGTGGGACCTTATATAGGCAGGTGTTGGCAATCCCCAATCATGTCCAATCAATTGAATTTATCACAGGTGGACTCCAATTAAGTTGTAGAAACATCTCAAGCAGTATCAGTGGAAACAAAATGCACCTCAGCTCACTTTTGGGTGTCATATCAAAGGGTGTGCACACTTGTGTACATATGATATTTTACATTTTGATTTTTTATAAATTAGCACAAATGTCTAAAAACCTGTTTTCACTTTGTCATTATGGGCTATTTTGTGTAGAATGTTGAGACAAAAAATTAACTCAATCTATTGTAGAATATGTCTGTAACGTAATAAAACGTGGAGAAGGTGAAAGGGGTGGGGAGACTTTCCAGCTTGACTGTACTTCGACCACAAAGGGAAGTGATGAGAATAGGCTCTGAGCAAAATCATTTTTTTAACTCTGAAGTTAAAGTGAAGGCGGCCTCCGCTTTGGGAGTCCACTGAAACCGCGTAGGAACCGGTTTCTTGGTCAGCACTGTGATGGGCGTGACAACCACATTAAAATTACGAATAAAGCACCGGTAAAAATTTGAAAAACCCAAAAAGCGCTGAACCTGTTTTACAGACTCCGGGGTAGGCTAGTTCTTGACCGCTGAAATTTTTTCTGGGTCCATTTGGACCTTACCGTCTGAAACAATGAATCCCAAAAAGGAAACTGAATCCGAGTGGAAGACACACTTCTCCGCCTTAGCGTACAACTGCTCTTTAAGCAGGGCCTCCGGGAACTTGTCTGACATGCCCAATGTGCTCAGCGAGATTAGTGGAGAAAACCAAAATATCATCCAAATCAACAAACACAAATTTCTCCAACATCTCCCTGAGCATATCAATAACTAACACCTGAAAGACAGAGGGGGCACTAGTGAGCCCGAACGGTATTACCCGATACTCATAGTGTCCGCTATGAGTATTAAAAGCAGTCTTCCACTCATCTCCCTCACGCATACGCACTAAATTATAAGCGTTGCGGAGGTCGAGTTTAGTAAAAAATGGAGAAGTTCAAACGCGTTCATTAGAGGTACCGGGTAACAGTTCTTGACTGTGATGTTGTTTAGCCCCCTATAATCAATACAGGGTCTCAGCCCACCATCCTTCTTCTCGACAAAAAAGAAACCAGCACCAGCCGGCGAGGTAGAGGGTCTAATGAAGCCATTCGCCAAAGCCTCCTCTATATACTCTTTCATGGCAGCGCTTTCGGACATAGACAGAGAGTAAAGTGAACCCCTAGGAGGTACTGTGCCAGGATATAATTCAATCGCACAGACAAAGGGTCAATGAGGTGGCAAGGTAGTAGCAT
Organism: Synaphobranchus kaupii; assembly: GCA_029718625.1. NCBI lineage: Eukaryota > Metazoa > Chordata > Actinopteri > Anguilliformes > Synaphobranchidae > Synaphobranchus > Synaphobranchus kaupii. The sequence continues at coordinate 7,758,193 of CM056385.1, forward strand.
GCTGTTTACTAAATACCTCCGCTAGGTCCTCATAGTCGGAGGGTACATTCACAGGTAAGGGAAAGGTGAGTGCTCCAGTTACTTCCGCATTATCCAAACCAGAGGGAAAAAGAGGCATGGAGTCGCAAACGAGCTCGGAGTCAGAGAATTCCTCCATGGACAAATCGTCCACCGGAGGATTCCAGTCTGCCAGCGAATCCCAGGCCAAACTCTGCTCCATCCACAGAGGATGGGGAGAACCCCACCTGATCAGCCGGGAACCTAGTTTCCTCATCCTCGCTGAGCGAATCAGAATCTAGCCCGAACTCGCAACCATCAGGAGCGGGCGATAACGTTAACAAACAATGCGGCACACACTGGGAACCCCAGCAGCAAGTCCCGCGTTACCTTAATCGCAAAAAGCTTTTAAAGCAAAGTGGTTGCTTTTCCTATACCGCAATACCTGGCTTTAGGTGGCAAAGTAAGACACAAAAGCCCAGAGCCACGGGGGAATGGAGTTTAAATAGTGCAGAGCGCACCTGTAGGAAATGAATAATCAGTCCCAGAGAAGGTGAAATAATGACAGGAGCGGCCCTGAGAGGAAACGCCCGGAATAAACCTGTGGTAAAAGTTAGCCAAGCCCAAGACTGAGCTTCTTTTTCCCCCTTTCTCCCATTTTGGAATGTCCAAACACATATCAGCGCATATATGGTGCACAGTCGATATGGGGGTGCGCAGACAAGCACATGCTCTCATCCAAAGCATGTGATGTCAAGCGCTACTTATTATTAGGCAGGTTTGCAAGAGAGGCTCGCACAGAGATGAGTCAGAAGAAGACACTTCATGTTCAGCTTAACAAGCAGACTTGCCGGTGCCTAATCGACCAGTGAAGAAATTGAGATGCGGCTGTCGCCAATTATGCTTCACCCAGTGGGTCTACCAGCTACAGTCGGCCCTGGAACAGTCAGGATTGGATCCCAGGCCATGGGGCTCATCCATGCACTAATACAAGTACGGTGCCTTAACCGGATGAGCCACCTAGCATGCCCCCTCACTTGCTTTATAGATTTGGGGTAGGGACATGCCGAAATGGGTGTGGTTTTAACAAGGTAATGGAGTGGATCCAGCCCCTCGCCTGGATTCACATCATCCAGCACTACCTCACTCCCAGTCACTGCAACTGGACAGTTAACACACCCCTGTTGTTGGGCCCCAACTGCCGGCCAGGTTCTAGCCACGTCCTTTAACTCCAGCTAATCATGTCCCAGAATTAGGAGAAGAGGGGCACTAACCGCAACGACAATGCTTTAATATTTATCCTCAATAGAGAGCTCAATTCATGCAGTCAGATAATAAAGAACATTCATTACATTTACATTACATTACAATCATGTAGCAGACACTCTTGTCAGGGGTTACATTCAATGTTGGTTCAAGATGGCGTTGGCGTGAGCGTCTGCTGAAGCTTCAGGCCCTGTCCACACGTATATGGATATTTCTGAAAACGTTGTATTTTCTCTGCGTTTTGGCCTCCCGTCCACACGAAAACGAGTTTTAGGTCGCTGAAAACAGAGCTTTTGGAAAACACCTTCCAGGGTGGAGATTTTTAAAAACTCTGTTCTCGTGTATTCATGTGTATGGGTGAAACAGAGTTTTTGGAAAACGCTGACATCATGACCTCAATTTTCGCGTGGCAAATGTTCAAATGTACATCAATTTGCCAAGAGAAACAGACCATTAGAATAGTTCTTTTCTTATTTTAATGAACTTATTTTTTTTTTTTTTACTGACTATATTTTGTCATTGATACCATCTTTTATCAACGTATCATGGTAAAAAAAAACACACACAAAAAACTGTTGTTTTAGAAAATCTCGCACAAAATTACGTTATAGACTTGTTGCTTGTCATTTTCGTGGATGGTTTTATGTCTCCCGATACACGACTACTTTACAACCAAAGCCTACATGGGCTTTGGTACTCAAAAAATTGTATTTACGGTGAAACTAATGTAAAAAATGTCGTGTGGATGGAGAGATTTTCTAAAACGGTGTGGTGTGGACGGGAATTTCTTTTTAAACGGAGGGGGAAAAATGTGTTTTTAGAAATATCCGTGTACGTGTGGACGAGGCTTCATTCTGCATTATAAATTAGTTTTGCTCGGCTTTTAAGACATATCTTTTGATTTAGTCATTTCCGATTGTTATACTGTCAAATCAGTGTTTACGGACCTAATCTCTATAACAAAAGGTTGCATTGTGCGTTTATTATTAATCTGACTTCAAATCGTATTGTCCTTTGCTATGGATCAAGCACGGTTTCCAATCAAACCATTTGGGCCGCCATACAGCAATTGAAGTCTGATATCCGTGATAGATGATATCCTTGGTTAAATTAGTCTCATTTGGAAGGCCTATTTGATGGGAAGTGAATGATTGTGGATTATTCAGGGTAATTTAACAATGCAATCATACTATCCCCTGCTAAACTTGCTGACTGAGTTTCGCTTTGTCTTTATGTTTTTATTTAGCCAGTTTGTGATTATCTTTTTGTGTGTGTGTGTGTGTGTGTGTGTGTGTGCGTGCGTGTGAATGCGCTGCTCTCTTGCCACATACCCCTTACCCCCAGCCCCTCTCTTTATTGCAATCTCTGCATAATTAATACTGTTAAAGGTCTACATGATATTCATCTAAATATTATGAGCTTACCTTCTAAAATTGATCTCTTTAAAGCTTGGCTTGTTTATAATAAACCTAGTGTAATCACACTTTCTGAGACATCTCTGATAATGAAATTAAACTTGACAACTATGTTTTGTACAGAGCTGATAGGGGTGCTAGAGGAGCATGTTATACCAAAAGAGAATCCAATGTATTTTGAATGTCTCTTTGTTAAAATAATTTTTCATGAAAACAAACAATTAACTATAGGAAATATTTACAGACCTCCAAATGCTCCCTCAGAATTTACAAAGTGTATTTTGTCTACCATTAACTCTTTAGATCATCCAAATTAAATGATTATTCTGGGTGACAGCAATTGGCTAAATCGTTCAACTCTCAATGATCGAAACCTGTTTGGCAGTATAAACCTAACTGAACTCATAAGTGAACCTACCAGAGTTGATTACAGGTCTAAGTCCTTGTTGGATTGGATTCTTGTCACCTATCCTGATAGAATTATAGAATATGGGGTATTATCTGACTGTTTTAGTGACCACTCCATTATTTTCTGTGTTTGGATGATTAAAATACCTTGTCTTCCACCAAGATGCATCAAGGTAAGACAATGTAAAAAAATGAATACTGAACTTTTTATTCAAGACTTAACTGCCAGGTTTCAGCTAATATCTTTTGTTGATGATGCATGGAATTTCTTTTACACCGAATTTATTAAAGTTATAGAAAACATGCCCCCTGGACAACAATTAAGGTTAAGGGTAGACATTTACCTTGGATTAATGGTGATCTTATAAGTCGCCTTAAACAGAGATAAAGCCTGGGAAACATATCGCTCGACAAAGGATTCTGCTGATTGGAATGCATATAAACATTTAAGGAATACATGTATAACCAAAGCAAGAAACGCTAAATCTAATTATTATAAAGACTGTTTAGCTAATGATTTTAATAACCCTAAACAGTTTTGGAACAAAATCAACAGCATAATCAATAAATCCACTAAAAGCCCTACTACTCATATTAGAGTTAATAATGAAGTTGTTAATGATCCCTCTATAATTGCTAATGCCTTTAGCCAGGATTTTTCCTCTATCTGCAGCTAACATTTTTTTATTTTCCATACTCTGGTATTTCATTGAATAACTCTAAATGTGGTAGCTCCTTCTCCTTTAGAAGATTCTATCCAATTGATATTCAGCAGCTTATTTGTGATCTAAGCTCAGGTAGTGGTGCTGGCCCAGTTGGTTTGGAGATTAAGTTAATTAAACTTGCCTCTCGTGTTCTGGCATATCCTTTGTCTGACTTATTCAATTTATCTTTATCCACATGTGGAATTCCATTAATTTGGAAATGTGCCAGAGTTACCTCATTGCATAAAGGTGGTGATCCTCTTGCTCTTAGACCTACTTCCATTATTAAAAGTATAGCAAAAGTATTTGAAAAGTTAATTTTTAATCAACTATCTCAATATGTTAATGATTTTCACATTTTATCTCCATACCAATCTGCTTTCAGACCTAACTTCTGTACAACCACTGCTCTTTTAAAATTTACTTCATTGGACAACAATATGCTTACAGGCACAATATTTATAGATCTTACTAAGGCTTTTAATATGGTTGATCACTACCTCCTCCTTGACAAACTTTGTGCTATTGGTCTTTCAAAAAATTCCTTACTTTGGTTCAACTCATATGTTCACCACAGACAGTGTGTCTCTTACCAGGGCAGTCAGTCAGATTTTATGATCATGGAAAAAGGTGTACCTCAAGGTTCATCTTTAGGGCCGTTGCTATTCTCCATTTTTATTAATGATCTCCCATAAATCTGTTCTGATTGTCATATTCAACTATATGCAGATGACACTGTGATTTATTCTTCCAAGACTGATATCTCACAAATTCAGTGTACATTACAGGCTGATTTTGATGCCGCTCAAAAATGGTTTTCTTTTAACAAACTTCTACTGAATAAGAAGAAGTCTTATAGTATGTTGTTTGGCACTAGATTTGACTTTTTGCATTTAACCAATAATTGGTCGATTCATTTCTTAGATGGGACACCACTCGAGAAAGTGGAAGAATTTAAATATTTGGGTCTCTGGTTTGATTCTCAACTTTCTTTTAAGCCCCATATTGACTCAGTGATAAAGAAAATAAATTTCAGCCTGAGAATATTGCATCGCTCTATCAACTGTTTCACCCTACAGGTCAGGAAAATAATTATTTCAAAGTTGATATTACCTCAGAAACAAATCTTTGTCCTCTTAATGTAGTTTACAATAGTCTCTGTAGATTTGTTTTGAGGTGTCCTTATAGAACCCTTGACTGTTTTATGTATGAGCCGCTAAATTGGTTAACACCTAAATCTAGAAGACATTTTCATTGGTTGCAATTTATTTTTAAATGTATTTTCTTTAATTATCCTTCTTACCTAAAACGTTTTTAATTCCATATAGGTCATTGTATAGTCTAAGGCGCACTGAGTATCCTTTATTCTTCGTTCCTAGAATTTCTAAAGAAATTGGATGACGTGCCTTTAAATTTAAAGCTCCATCTAACTGGATCAACCTTCCCAGTTCACTTAGATCTATTACCTCCTATTTCTTTAAGGCATCTCTTTTTACTTATCTTCAAACACCCTGCTCTTGCTTATAATTATATTTGAGATATGGAATTAATTTATCTTTAATATGTATGTGCATGTAAATGCATGTATATAGCTTTATATGGGTATGTGTACATTTACTGTATGTATTTTGGCATTTTTAGGGGAATCAGTGGGTGAGGGAGTGACTAGGCTTGGGAGAGTTTTTTTTTTGTGTATGTGCGAGTGTATCGGTGTTGTTTTGCTTTATCTATTGTATTGTCTGTATATTTGTGTTAAGGACCCCCTTGAAAACGAGATGGTTCATCTCAAGGGGTTTATCCTTCCAATCAAAAAAAATGTTTGAAAAAAGAGCGATGTACAGCAGTGGAGAACATTAGGGTTACTCTCAGGAAAACATCCCCATGCACACATCAAATACCCCCTCCATGAGCTTATCAATAGCCCCAGGTTCATCCAAGCAGTGGCAGTGTGCTGTAGTCGTATCTCTCGGCAGCTCCAGGAGGATGTGTCAATCCACAGCCTGCAATGCTGTCACATCCTCCAGGGTTTGCCGTTGACGCTCTTGCAAGCTGTGGAGAGCCTAGTATTGTGACTCCTGCATATGAGTCAGCCGCTTCACCAGCTGAGCTTGCAGAGATGGTTCCATCCTGATCAGTGATTTATTCTGTACAGGCTTATCCCACAACATTGTCACATGCTGTGTCACACCTTTGGGTAGGAGATAATAGATGGACACAGGGAAATGTAAATGATCTGATGCAGATCAGAGTCCTTATTTTAGTAAACAGGGATAGAACACAAGGAGGAAGAGTATTTGATAAAGAAAACAAAACATCATCATTCTTCCTTGTGATGTCCTGGCTAAAGATAATAAAAAAACAAGAGTGCTTTTCAGCAATATAAACATCTCTCTCCCTTTCTCTCTCTATCTCTCTCTCTCCCTTTCTCTCTATCTCTTATCAGCTTCCCCTCTTTCTTGTGCACTCATTTGTTCCCCTGTCTCAGCCACCTACTGTGAAACGAAGCACACTTATATAAACCTTGGGCTGATTAGATGATTCAACCCAGGAGTATGCGCCCACTGGTTAAGTAGGCAACCTGGGCATGGTCCCAGATTTCCCAGATTCCTTCTCCCAGATTGAGCCCTGCCACACCGTGGTTTTCGGAGTGTATGTAATCATCTGCTAAACCTGTTGTAAACATCCCTGATAACCCTTGCTCAAGACAAAGCCAGAGTCATGTGTCATAACTGCAGGAAGGCAGGGCATATGAAGGCAGAATGTCCTGTTCCCTGAATTAGAAAAATTAACCTAGATTTTGTGCTGAGAACAGAGGGTAGTATCCAGGAGTGTGTTAGCAATTCTGACAGCATCCTTGAAGTCTATATTGGGGGTAGACTTTGGTGGGCTTGCTAATTCTGGCAGCAGTCAAACTCTTATCGGAGAAGAGTGGCTTGTGTGATTGATGGAGAGAGTGTGATTTCCTTGAAGACACGACGACAAGCAAGACTACCCAACTACTGATCTACCTGTTCAAATAAAGGGTCAGACTAACATGCTCTCTATTGGAATATTACAACAGCTATCTTACCTTGTAGTGTTGGGTATAGATATACCTGTGTGGGGGAGTGTAGGGTTCGGAGAACTAAACTCAACCAATTTCTAAAAGCGTATCTAGAGAGATACGCCACAAAACGCGCAGGGTAGCCGCACCAGGACTGAGAAACACAGGACCGGGAGCAAAACTTCTCTAGCACAAGGCAAAAAGCAACCTCCAAAAACTGAGGCGATCTCGATAAAAAGCGAGAATAACTAACAAAAGCACCTCACACACTAGGCGTAACAAGAGGTGGTGAAACAAAACAAAACTCGATAAAACGAGTGAGGGAAAAGAATAGAAAAGATCTGTTAGCCAGAGCTCTTGTGGTAAAAGAGCTGAACACAACTGGCAACAGGTGAAAAGAATAAAGGATAAAGAAAGATTGGAAAGGAAAGAGAAAACCAATCTAATCCTAAATCTTATAACCGGACTTGCTATTCGTACGAACCAGAAATGCAGCAACCAAAATTCCTATACCTTTACCGACTTTGTTTGTCAACGTAGCAAAGACAATATCGAAGTGTCGGAAATGTGGAAGTCCTGGGCTATTTATAGCCGGCAGGAAACGCAAAACAGGTGTAAAGAATAATTGTTGGGTAAGCTACAAATACCGGAACGGAGGTGGAAAAAATCAGACAGAGCGTTCTGACGACGCCAAAAAAGAAACCAAAACGCAGACCAGCAAAGGCAGAAAATAACCATGACAATACCAGTCTTAATTTATGTTTTGTGTGGCTGGTGGTGAACCAATGGCAGAGGATGAGGTGATGGTAGTCATCAGACCCCAGACCATGCAGGCAGACAGAGACCTGGGGTGGGATGAGCTTCTTTATGTGGGTGAGGGTACAAGTCATTCTAGGACAGGAGTTTCAAATTCCAGATCTGGAGGGTTGCAATGTCTGGGTTTTTGTTTCCTTTCAATCAATGGCGGCCTTGAGTGCAAGTTGTATGGATTCTTTAGTTAGTCAGTGACTTAAATGAATGACTGGTGATGAAATACGCCAAAGAAATAGCTGACATGAGACCCTCCTGGACTGGATTCTGACACCTGTACTCTTGGGGAGAAAGTCCAAAAGACTAAAGAGGCAGAAAAATGTATAAGGCACAGATGTTATGGAGTTGCTGATTGAGCTTGTTGACCCTGCTTTTGATGCCATTTTCTCCAACACATCAGACTTAAAGAGGCTGGATGTGATATTAGTTCCTTTATTTGAGAGAATGATGGATGAGACCATCCAAGTAATAAGGAGGTAGTTGTGTTGAAGGACAGACACCTTAACTGTATAGGGGATCAACCTGTTCTATTTCCCCAGGTTTACAGTCAACTGTGTTGTACCTTAGGCAGGGCATTTAGGGCAGAGAGAGCATTTCCCACATTACCAGTCAGTTTCACTGATGTGATATAATATTGCAAATCATGTCCAGAGTGTCAACTGACAGTACCAGGGAGAAAGAGTGAAAGGGTACCACTAATGAGTATGCCCATTATTGATGTGCCTTTCACATCTATTGTCATCGACTTTGTAAGTCCTTTAGAACATAACACCAGAGATAACCGTAACTGTTTGGTAGCCTTTGATTATGCCACAAGGTACCCTGACGCATTTCTCCTAATTAGATCAAGAGCTAACAGATATACCCTTGTGCAGTTATTCTCTTGGGTGGGAATCCCCAGGGAAATGGTTACTGATCAGGGTACTAATTTTAGTAGATAGTTACTGGGCATAAGTGGGATAAGAACCATGACATACCACCCTCAGACACGCAGCATGGTTTAGCGCTTCAACCAAACCCTGAAGTCCATGCTCTCAATGTGTGTTGCTGGCACTGGTTCTGAGTGGGCCCTGTGGATCCCATATCTCCTCTGTGCTTACAGAGAAGTCCCACAAGCCTCAACCGGATACTCACCACTCAAAGTTCTGTATGCACACCAAGTGAGAGGAACCACTAGACATGCTGAGAGAGGCCTGGGAAGGAGAAGTCCCCGGCAAAAGATTGTGTCCTACATCCTGAAGACCAGTTAACCGGATTGGTACTGGAGAACATGACCAAAAACTCCTCAGCAGGGTTATGATCAGACTTTAAGAAGGTGGGTCTTCAAACTAGGCCAGAACATACCATTGCAATTGCCATGATAAGACATTGGACAATTAGTGAAATGGTAGGGCCTTGTGAGATTACAAGAGGATGGCTCCTCTGACATGAAGATGGCTCCTGAATTGAGCCATCCAGTCGAAGCATGCCAAGAAGAGAGGTTCCCATAGAGTCTGTTTCGGGAGGAGCTGGGAAGGACAGAGGTGGCACAGCACAGCATTCCCCTCCTATCTGCAGGTCCTGTCAAACAGGAAGTGAGCATCATGCTGAAGATGGATGTGACCAAGCTGTCCTGTAGTGAGAGGTGCAGTCCAGTGGTCCTGGTTCCAGGAAAGGTTCTTTATCAACTTCTCCAAAGTTAAAACTAACTTCACCTTCAAGCCATACCCAATTACACAAGTTGACAAACTGATTGTGTGACTGTTGAAAGCTAAGTAAGTAAGAACATTTGATTTGTGCAAAGGTTACTGGCAAATACATCTGACTGAATCTGCTAAAAAGATAACCGTCTTTCATGTGTCTGTGTTACGACACCGGCTCGAAGGGGCCGCAACACAAACAATTTCAAACACAAAATATGAATATGCTCACACAAAGCAAAGTTAAAACCGGCTTTTAAAAATGGGGAGCCACGTGGAAATACAACCAACAAAACCCTCCCAAGAGCACGGCAACACCACAACAAACCACCATATAGTAAGCGCCACATACTACCTGAAACAACATAATGCTACTTTAAAATGTGGTTCAGCACGACAGCCAAAGCTGGCAACGTGCATGAAGCCATACCAGAGGAAATGCAAACAAATCTGAGCTAGAGAACGCTGAAAATACATCTGTCCTCTGGAAATCCACAACAGGTGTTTGCAATTTCCAGTCAAGACTCAGGTGAGCTGAAGGAAACTCGTTAGCATGCAAAAGATTTAAAGGGCCGCACTCACAAGGCAGCATAGGGATGTAACAACCCCACACATAAACAATGCCTAATCTGTCTAATAACACACTTGACATTAACAGATTAGACATTGCCCAAATTCTCACAACACACTGGTCCCTGGCTACCTACCCAAAACCTTACTAATGCCTAGCTGTCTTCATTGAGGCGTGCCGGGCACGAGGCCACTAAACGTTAAACTCAAAAACCTTTGGCCTACAAAACTGAGACCAAAAGCCTTGAAATGCGTACCCCCAACAGGGACTTTATCTATTCCCCACCCAGGATTACCTCAAAATAAAAAAGGTCAAATAATATAGTAGTGGGCTGATGGAAAACCAAACAAGTTTGATCAACTGGCCCACTCGGTGCCTACCTACCAGGGTTATACCAATTCTATACCTATACCAGTTCGCGTCATATCTTTAGGTATTTTTTGTTTCACTATACCATTATTATTATTGTTTTCCTCCACTATCAATATTTGCCACTGTCACTTTCATAGCCCATCCAGCCCATCTTGTTCCTCCATTTACCCACTGAGCATTCAGCACTGCCTCAAGCCTGAACTCAAACATCCTGAGGATTTCTGCCTCTGCAACATGACCCTGCTGAGCATGCAACTCTGTATAAAAACATTTGTATATCTGCATAAAAGTTATGTTTAGCTCATTTTCACCTATGCCAATTTCTACCTATTCTATACTGTGTATTATCTAGTCTGAGAGTAAATATGAGCATCCAAAGGGATACAATAAATAGATAATGCATATGTACAGAAGCAAAAGGGGCAGCAATTTAGAGAGTAGTATATGGAGAACACTGTTGTATACCTCCACAATATTTGTTATATTGTAAATACACATGCCAGTAATTTACATTTTCACACCTCTGTTTTAACCAGAAAGGCTAAAACAGGTGTTTTCTTCTGTATTATCGTATATAGCCACCCCTTTCTGACCAGTATGCTCATAAACCCAGGGGAAACACATTTCTGAATAATAATACATTTATTAAGTAATCAAACTGACTGACAGATCTGCTTGGGAACCCCACTTACTTCACTGTGTACAGTACATTATCAGCTTTAAACCGCACGACTTGTGTTGCCTTCATCAGCGTAACCATTCCAGTCAGAAGTGAGAGCATGCATAAATAGAACGGGGGACTGTGTGGGCTCTATTTGGAGGATTTTGATATTTCTGTCTTCCTTTAGAATATGAAAGTGACTTCTTCCATTTTTGCTCCCTTTCTCTGTCTACATTGGCGGATGAGTTTGCGCACGTTTAAAAAAAAAAAAGTTTAGTATCTGCTTCGGTAATCCGGTAATTCACAGGTCCACAATCCATAGGCCAATGTTGACCCTGGAGCAAATGGGATTGTTCAATATGCTCACAAACAGATTGTATGGACAATCACATTTGCAGAAAAACAGATTAGATCATAAAATTTACATGAAAAATGTATAATTAAAAATTATGGCAGACCTCCCTGCAGTTGTGAGACAAAAATAAGAGAAAACAGTCAGTAACACACACATACAAACACTACACACAAACGCACAGATACTGCATAGATAATTACAGTATACAATCACACAAAAGATGAATCACAATGCTGTGAGACAGCTTGCTCCATTCCCTGTAGAAATACCATCGCTTTCGCTTTCTCTGTCTTTCTCTGTCACTTCCACCCACCCCTCTCATCCCACTCCCTTCCTCCCTCACTTCCAAGTACAATCGCCCACACATGCTGCCACCTCTCTCTCTCTTTCTCTCTCTCTGACTGTAGCAAACATCTCTATTTCAGCCTCCCAATCCTATGACTGCTCCTCAAATATCCAAACTTTGCAAAGACACACCTTTATTTTACCATATCAAGCCAGTAAATACTTTAGCATATTATTTGCAATATTGTTGTATTCAATATTCTTTCTTCAGTGATGTTACTATTATTGTGATTATTGCAGTTGTGCTTCTCAGTGCTTTTATCAAATCCAGTTTTAAGCTGCAGTTTTTAATGGTAATATTATTTGACAATATTTTATAAATTTGGTCGGTTTATTAGATGTTTTTACTATATGTAACGTGGATAGTTTTTTACCTTGTCCTTTCTCTTTTCCCAGTCTCAAAATGTGGCTACAAATCGATATAAAAATGCTTCCTCCCCCTATCCCCTTTCTCCTTCTAACCCCCTCCTTTCCATCCCTCTCCCCCTCCCACCATACACACCTCTGACTCACACAGAAATCCCTGCATGGCCCTCTGTCTCATTCCTCTTTTCTCTCTTTGATTTTCAGTCTGACTTGCATGTAAAGAGGGAGGTGAGAGAAGCTGTATAGATATAGAGAAGGTGATTGAAGGAGAGAAAGAGAAAGCAAGAGAGAGAGAGAGAGAAGAGAGGGGGAAGGAGATAGCTAGCAAAGGCTCACTGCAGACTGTCTCACATGTAATGAGGGAGATGTAAGATTGAGAATGAAAGTCAGGGAGGGAAAAAGAGTGGATGTTTCAGCATGGCCAAGGAAATCCCTTTAGCCCCCTGATTTCCTCCATGAAAACACACACACACACACACACACAGTCACACATGCACATATGCAAAACACATATACGAAAGAATACAGGCACAGGCTATTACGTGAAAAAATCAAATATGGAATTATTATGATAGCTGGTATTTTCAAAAAGCCTCAACATTTGTATTAACCACTAATTAGATCAACATATTCATATATGAGAAGGGTGCCATTTGTGACTGGCATGAGATTAAGGTATGTTCCTGTATTATTGCTTGTGTGCTATAGCTTGAAGTGGCAGTGCATCTGTACATGTATATGTCAGGACTCCCATTTCATTTCATAACACCCACAAATCTGTTTATTTCCTGTCCACAAATATAGCTCTCAAGTGCTGAATCACAGTACCCCCGTACCCCACAGTGGGGGTGTCCTTCTCATGGCTGGGCATATTTGGTAACGGAGTGTCAGGCCAGCCAAGCCGTTAGCCGTGTTTGGTTGCATAAAGCCACTTAAGTTCATTTTCATCTTGTTTTTTTCGGTTTATTCTGGAGGTGTTTCACAAAGCAATCTCAAAGCTTCCACTCATGTGAAAGTTACCCAACACGTACAATAAATGGTTTATGCAATCACATGCTGAACATATGGGTGCCGTGTTCACACTGGGTGTTCTATGATTTCCACTGTATCTTGACTGAACGACAACCAACGGGAGAAACTCTTCATTCTGACCATGAAAGAAGGAAGTGTGACTGCTACTGTGTCTGCCTGGGGGGTTTGCATTGCACTTGTGTGCACTAATGTAGTAGTGTGTGTGTGTTGCTGAAAATTTGTAGAGTTGGTGTGTTTGTGTTTGTGTGTGCGTCCGTGCGTGTGTGTGTTTCGTGCTTGTGTAATATGCATCCATGAGAGAGTATAAATCACTTTTGGTTTGTGGGAATAATTTTGTTTGTTTGTCCCTTACAAAAAATAATGTGTTTTAATTACTGTTATACCTGATAAAAACTAGAATATTTAAAACTAGAATGGATAAGCTCTTGCCTCATGCACAGATAGAGTCCTTTAGCCGAGATTGTTTTTCCTTGTGGTATACGACCTGCTGCCTTTTCAGTACTTAAATGATTCATTTAAATCATTGATTGGCTAAAAAGTCCAAAGATTCACCCTGCCTGGGTAGGTTGAGCAGTGGTTGGTCTGGACCCCTCAGAGTTGTATCAGTGCCCTATAGTTACTCATCAGGCACCTACCAATTGTCAGCTGCGAGACAAGCACCTCTCCTCCAACTGACCTCTGTATTGTGCTGTGTGCATATCTTGATGTGTAAAACAGTCAATGAATTGTGCTTCAGCTGCAGTATTCACTGTGTGGGTGTGAGTGGTATACTGGTGAAGCAAAATAATTGTTCACTCAGGGACAGGAGAAAAATAAGTTGGTAAGTATAGTGTGGTTCAAGTAAGTGACTTAAAAAGTTATGTGTAAAAGGAATAGTTCATGTATAATAATTGTTAGTAGCATAAGTATTTTGGAATCCTCATTGTAAACTGTCAGCATAACCATAAAAGTGTATATGAATGTCTGTTTCTGCTGTGTGCTTTTTTGCATTCCACGTACGTAGGTCAATTTGTTTGTCTGTAACTAGCCACCATAGTTCCGTGTTCCAGGCTCTTGCAGTTGCAAGAATATCAGTGGACATTTTATATGTATTATAGTAATTCAATTTAAGTTTCCAAATGGGAAAGACCATCCAAATGGGAAGGACGTTCTTCCCCAACATCCAAATGTTACCAGGAGCACATCGCTGTTTTGTTTGCTGTGATGGGATCTGATCCGGAACTACTGACCTCTTCCATGGCTGATCTACAGTATTACCCCTATTATTTCCAGGGCAAATGTCTATTATAAATTGAACAAATTGTATTTCAGTGAAAGGTAGGTACATAAGATGAGAAAATCAACAAAAACAGATGCCACCTGTCACCAGTACAGCACCATGTTGGGTAACAGTGACACTGTTACGACCCCGGAAGTGGACTGGACCCAAATGCATGACTCGTAGACAGGAATGCCAAAACTCAATATTTATTAATGATCAGGGTAGTCCTGAGCATAGGGAGAAAGGCAAAAGGTGGTTAGAGTTCCAAGCCGGAACTGGGTGAGCAGACAGACAATAGAGCGTGTTAGCTCAATAAATTATTGCTTCGACCAAACTCCTGAAGCATAGGAAGAACATTTAATACAGACAGTCCAGGTATGAAGATGCGGGAGCAGTGGGAGCAGGGGAAGCCAGGGATGGTAATGGAGACAGACAACTGGGTTTGTTGGAGCAGGGGATGAGCGGGAGCAGTAGAGCAGGACTGTGGAGCGGAGTCCAGGCAGGACGCAGGCAGGGCAGCGGCAGTAGCAGCACAGCAACAGCAGGGCGGCAGCAGCGACTGCAGAGGCAGGAGCGACAGCACATCGGCAGCACCGCAACGCTGGCTGTAAGCGGGCACCGCCGCAGGGTGGAATAGCAGAAGCCCAAGCTGCATGCACACACGTCAGGTGGTGAGGCAGGGAAACCGCAACACAGGCAGAGATTACTGACGACTGCAGGCTGGCAGACTGAAGCAGACAAAGTTAGTTAGTGAGACGAAACAATGAACAGCGGGTAGAGCTGTTCCAGACTTGAACAGACTTCGACTAGACTGAAGAGCAGGGTGAATAAACGCCGGCATAGAACAAGACTTTAGAGTTGTAACTAGACGGAACCAGACAGGACCAGAGGTTTCTGACAAAGAGCATTAACGAACTGGCACAGGACAGAAAACACCGGGTGACTAAATGCAAACATTAATAGGAATCAATTAGGAACTGCGTGTGAATGTATGCGAGAGTGATTGAACAGAGCGGAGAGTGTGGAATGCATGCAAAACGGGGGAATGGGATAGGCTGAGAAAGGAGCAGTGAAACGGAGTGATACAAACGGGAAAACACGCCCAACCTGCAGCAAGGGGGAAAACGGACAATGGAGAGACAAACACGACACAGGGAGAAAGGGAAAACACGGAGAAACAATAGGACGGGAGTGGAATGTTACAGACACAACCATTTTGCACTCTTGTCGTCATAATTCCATTGTTCAAGTCAGAGTGGAGACAGATGGCTGCCTTTTTTCCAAGCTTTAAGTTTAATGTGTTTGTCCAAAATTTCACAAGTAGTTGAAACACATCTGGCTGACAAATAAAGATTATTATTAAATAGTTTAAACCAGTTAACACTGGCTGTTGCACATTTACTATTAGCACATATAAGGGAAACAGAATATTATACAACCAAGAATGGATACAAATTAAACTTTATGATATTTAACACACACATATATGCTGCCTGTGTGTGTGTTAAATATCATAAATATCACAAATTGTAATTTTAGTATTTTAGGCCATTTTTCCATTTGACCCACCTGAGAAATGAAAGGCAGCCATTTTGCACCTGTTTGCGTGCCTGTTTGTGTTACAACGCTAATGTGTGGTGTCTCAGTACAGAAAATTGTTTCTCAAAGTATAGGGACAGACATAACTTGGTTAACCTGGTTTACTAGACATAATTGTATTCAGTGCAAGGCTCTTACAAGCTTCTGGAGGGGGAATGAGTAATTCATGAGTGAATCATTTTCACCTCTGTCATCTTTTTAGAGATGAAATAATCCTTAAAGTCAAGGGAGAAACTTAATGGGAATAGCACAGTTAATTGTTTATCACATATCCTCAAAGATATCTGTGTTTAATTCATTAGGAATGCGGAGGGGGTGGAGAGTGTTTGAGCTGTTGCAGAGATGACGCAGACAGAGCAGGTGCAAGGAAACGGAGGGAAGATCACCTGCCAAGGAAGGGTTTTGCAAGCAAAGTCCTGGGCCGTGTCCGAATACGACCCCTACACCCTTTTGAGGGCACATATTTGAGTCCACTTCGTCAAAAAGCTTTTGAGTGGGCCACTTTTTTTTTTCTACAAATGTGGCACTTAAAATACCAGGATGAACCCCCTTATTTCTGGGGTTTTGTTGAGGGAATTCAGGAGCGCACTCATCTGCAGAAGGGTGCACTCATCCGACAATTTTCAGCAAGTAACCTGGAAGTAAAAGACATAGGGCACTATCTTGGCGCTTGGTCTAAGCGCATGGCGTAAAGTCCATTTAGGGCGTGTCCAAGTCCACTTTTGCTATTTTAACGGCGTGTTTTTTGGGCGCTAAGCACGGCGCAGCGTGCAAGTGGGCTGAACCTAGTCTCTTCATTAATTATAGGTATGTCTTGGGCGTGACATGCAATAAACCAATCAAAATGTCATATCCCATTCCCTTTAAAAGCCTGCTTTTCCACCTCGGCGGATTGCTTATATGATGGCGAAATAGACATGCTCGTGCGTGTTTAGTGCGATCAAGGAATAGGCTATATGGATCACTAGTAGCCTATGATAAATATTATTCGGACAAACCATTATGAGTTCCCGGTCATTTCCGACAGTGCTGTTATTTTACAAAATATATGCGGTTAAATTTCGTTAAAGGCACCTGCAACAGCTGAGAATAAGCTACCAATGGCTTCCGTCTCACCTTAGAAAACGCCAAATTAGCCAGCTTGTTTTACGAATTTCATTTGATTATGCAATGAAGCAATGAACTCATGTTCAAGCTTCATCCGAAGTGCATTACCTGCATTCTAATTTTGATTAATAAAATAAATAACGTTATTTTGCCTTAATGATGACAATAAATACAATAAAGCTGTCAGGTTGGCAACCCATAGGTTCACGCATATTTCCCCTTGTTTTATAATGTCCTGCTTATGGAAATGTGACCAACCTTTTTTTTACTGGTAGCGTAATGCTTTAAAACAATCCACTTTCCCAGGAAGACCGTTAAAAGTGCGATTTACAGCAGGGGAAACAGACCTGCTCCTCTAAAGCGCACATGGTATTAAAATTAATTGTGAATTAATTGTAACGTGCTGCAAATTTGTTTTCATTTATAATTAGACGCTTAGTTCTCTTTAAAATATTTTGTTCAGTTATGGAATAACAGGTGAAATCAGCGGGGTTTTAATAAGCTGAGGGTATGGAACCGTTGCCACTGTAATTTAAAAAATATGAAGGACGAAGAATAGCTAAGGTTACAATTCAGTTAACATGGTGATATTTAGCTCCGTTTTTTAACCATAGGCTATCGAAAAAAACCCTGTAGCCTAGGCTATTTGAAAAACAATACAAGCAATATTCACTGGACAAGGTTTTGAACTTTTTTCAGTCACAAACCATTCTATTTACTTACAGGCTGTATTCCTAGATAAACAGAGCTGTATTGTAATGACATCTGAAGCGCATTTTCAAAACTCAAATGTCCGTCTATTGCAGTGCGCGAGTTTTCCATTGAATGACAATTCACGCATTAGGTGTAAATGACAATTTGCGCATTAGGCTTGATATAGGTGGTATCCGCTCCTTTTTAAGGGATAGCCATTGTCCCGTACCATCGCACATCGCCTGGATGTTGATGGAGCGGGCTGAGAGCAATGTAATGTGGCATCGTTTCCCTTCGCTGAGGGAAAGTTATGTGGACCTATGGAACCTTTTATTATTATGCATTTTTGATATAGCCTACACAATAATAATATTTCACACTGTGATCTAGATATTTTAGTCATGCTTGTGCGCGCCCCTGTGTGTAACAGACAGGAGGGTACGCGCATTGTGCACACGCCTATGTAGACGCACTTACATGCGCTGTTAAAATAACATGTAAACAACTGCGACATGACTTTAGACCAGGTTTGTGGTGGTTCTAGCGCAAGGCTTTCTGCTGACTCAAGATAGCAATACGCCAGAAAGAATCCTGGCCACTCCTCATCTTAAGACCAACACGCCCAGTTCACTTGTAATGGGCGCAAGAATACATGGTAGTTAAAGGACGTGAACGCAAGGCGTTATTATGAACCATGCGCCGGGTGTAAGATAGCAAAGACACTTGCGTTTGGGTTAGCGCCGCTTAGCGCCGGGTGTAAGATAGGGCCCCCAGAGCGTATATGCATATCTGTGGTACAAGATTCATATTACAAACTGCTCTTTTTTATTTTTGTTAATTCTATCTTCATTCAGAATCTACACTTACAATCGCCATATGTTAACTGATTGAT
The DNA here is from genome assembly GCA_029718625.1 of Synaphobranchus kaupii. NCBI lineage: Eukaryota > Metazoa > Chordata > Actinopteri > Anguilliformes > Synaphobranchidae > Synaphobranchus > Synaphobranchus kaupii. Next base: position 7,776,769 of record CM056385.1, read on the forward strand.
ATTCTCAATAAAAAATAAAAATATATATATGTATATATATATTACGAACTACTTCCGCACTAGTTTGGAAAGAGTTTTCCGGGATTTATTTCGCACACTGCTTGAAATGTGAGGGGACAGGGCACATCGTAGACAGGGGTCTGAGTGGACACAGCCCTGGAGAGCCTGGAGAGGTTTCTTTTCACCTTATCACCAAGCAGGTGAGGTGGGATAACTGCGCAATTGCTTTAATTGATAAATTAAGTGGTATGGTAAGTTGATAAAAGATTAGGGTGATTTATCTTTGAGCACATTAGAAGGAACCAGGGGTGGCTTTCGCAATTCCGATGTGTCTTCAGAATTCACAACACACTTCACAATCTTTTTGAAGACATGTCTTGACATTTTTAGGACTCTTTCCCAAAGTATATCATGGAGTGAATATTTCAAAACAGACTTTCACGACAAACTTTGAGCAACACAGACCCGACAGGTCGATGTAGAAAAGCCGATTCACACCACAGAAAGCATCACACATCGTTAACAGCCACTTTCCCAAAAGCATCGTAGAGTTATAATGATCTTTGAATATTTTTTTGCTTTTCGTTTTAAATCTGATCAAACCAAACTGACAAAAAAAGACGAGAAAAAAAGAGAAGAGCGAGTAAGAAAAATAGATAAATAAATAACCAAAAACAAACAAGTGTAGCGATCAGGCTCGAGAGGCCTAACTCCTCCGCTGTCAGTGAATTCATCTTTGGTGCTGTGATTAGCGCGGTGGCCTTTCCCCCTGAACTTCTGTGGTTCGAGCCCTGCCAGAACCTCGTTCATTACACAAGCAATGAAAGAAAAACAAAATACTCTAATATTATCTTAACTTGTCATGGTTTTTTACCCTTTTTCCCATGCGGTCGTTTTCCTCGGTGGCCACGCGAGGGCGCTGCCCTTTTGGTGGATGCTTGCTCCGCCCCGCCTTGATTGCGGAGCTTCTGTCAGCATCCACGCCTGTGCGTGGTTACCTGGGAGTTATATAAGCCCACGTGTTCCTCCGTTCTGGGCTTTGATATTGTTTTGTATTGTCTGGCATTTTTTGCACTGTTTTGTGTGTGGTATTATTTTGCCCTTTGATTGCTTAGTCAGTATGATTAGGTCTAGGTTTTTTAGGAGACCCTTTTTGCTCCAGTGTGTTATATTGGAGTAAGGCGGGACTTGCCTTTGTGGAAGTAGCTATTAGGACTCTTCCCCCCTGGCTCTTTTCTGTCTCCGCTTCCTGGTCTTTCCTTTCTTCCTTTGCCTAGACCTTTTGCCTTTTCTGTCTCTTCCTCCTCTCTCTGCTTTCTTCCGTGAGAGCGAGAGGAGTCTTTGTTTGTTTGTGGGTGTATTTGTATGGTCAGTTCTTACTAAGAGACCGGGCGTTTTTATCGTACTGACAGGCAGGGCTTTATTTATTCTGAGAGGCAGGGCGTGTATTTTCTATTAAGCTTGCATTAGTCTTTTAGCCGGTAAATGTCCGGTGCAGCTGTCCTGTTTGTCCTATTCAGTACCTGTCTCCGTACATGGAGCTTTGGCAATTTTGTTCAGAACTGTAGTTCTGTTTCGTCCTTCGGTACATGTCTTCCTATAGGGAGACAGGGTGATGTTATGGACATGTTTGCGTATGACTGTGAGTCTCTGAAAGTAGCCTTGGAACGTTAGCTCTCTGTTCCTTTCGCCTCCTCGTTACATTTTGCTAGTAAAGGTATGGGACGGCGGTTTACCGTCGGCTCACCTGTAAAATGTTTCTCTCTCCTAGGAGATCGGGCGTTTATCCCCTTTATGTTTTCTGCTTGTGACTACGAGCTTATGGAAGTAGCCATGGAACGTTGGATCTCTGTTCCTGTCGCCTTCTCGTTACATTCCTCTTTACTGAGAGGCAGGGCGTTTATTTTCTACTAATCTTGCATTAGTCATTTAGCCGGTAAATGTCTGGTGCAGCTGTCCTGTTCGTCCTTCGGTACCTGTCTCCGTACATGGAGCTTTGGCGATTTTGTTCGGAACTGTAGTTCTGTTCGTCCTTCAGTACAGGTCTTCCTATAGGGAGACTGGGCGATGTTGTGGACATGTTTGTGTGTGACTGCGAGTCTGAGAGTAGCCTTGGAACGTTAGATCTCTGTTCCTTTCGCCTCCTCGTATACTATTTTGTATTATTTTGCAGTGTTTGTTGGCTGTGTGTGTGTTTTATTTGTGCCATTATGCTACTCGCCTGTTCTTATGCGTCTCGTTACCGAGGCAGGGCGTTTATTATTTCTGGCTCTTTCTTTAGTCACTTAGCTCGTAGAAGTAAGGGAGCTCAGTGCTTTGTTCCATTCGCCTTGTTTGGTTTTGTTACTGAGAAACCTGGCGTTTGCGCTTCTACTCATTGGCGTGTGACAGTGAGCCGGTTAGTAGCTTTGGTACGTGTGTTCCCTGTCTTGTCTCCTTCCCTTAATTACGGGGTTTCCCGTCTTAGTGGCCTTAGTGCTTAATGAATCCCCTTGCTGCGTTTGGCCCCTCCTACCTCACATGTCACGCCACCATTACATGACTATGCGATACTTTTGGCAAACTGATCGTATCCATGTATTGCTGTCTACATTTATTTAAATTATTTTGCCTATTGTGAATGTAGCCTACAATGTACATGTCAGCACAGGGCACAAGTCTTAATAAACCCTATGATGGGATAATTGATTAAACCTGCTCTAGACTAAGTAGGCTACCTACTACTACTACTATTATTATTATTATGATTATTATTATTGTTGTTGTTTCTATCTATCGTGTAGATTAGCGACCTCTGTCTGCAGAGGTGGGACTTGCACGTAGTACCGCATCTCAAGACACAGTTGAGATTTCACGACTAGTCCAATGTTGTCTTGGACTCGCGACACATTTCACAATCTTTTTGAGTTAGGAGCACTTTCGGGAAAGCATTGTGAATGGCAAGTATATCTTCACACATTTCACAACATACTTATTGCTACGACATGCTTTGGGAAAGCCACCCCAGAAAGAGTCAGCTAAGAGGTCACTCTCCTTACAGGGAGACTGGGTGATTTCGTTGACATGTTTGCGTGTGACTGCGAGCCTATGAAAGTAGCCATGGAGCGTTGGATCTCTGTTCCTTTCACCTTCTTGTACATTCCCCCTTATTGAGATGTAGGGCCTTTATTTTTCACATGTCTTGCGTTTGGCACACTGCCGTTAGAGGTCTGGACACGGAGACTGCTTCACTTCTATTCCTGCAGCAAGCAGTTCGCTCCGATTAGAGCTAGGGAGTTATTTTTTCGCTTGGCGCCTTCTCCCTTTGTTTAGCTCTAATTTATGTTCCTTTGTTTGTGTTACCTCCGAGGCAGCTCCTTCTCATTTCACGTTAGCATCTCGTTTTTAGCTCATGGCGGTTACCGAGTTTGAGATTCTTTGCTCTCGTGTGCCGTTCGCCCGGTTATACGGGTCGATTTCAGTTACGCCCCTTTTTCCTAGTTCCCGTATTATTCCCCTCCAGTCGAGAGTGGGAGCTAGGTTATTTGAGTTGTCATTTATATTCCCTCAAATACGGGTCTCTCCGTCTCAGTGGCTCGTAGAGCTTTTTTGAATCCCTTCGCTGCGTGTGGTCCCTTCGAACCTCACACGTCACACCCCCTTACAGAGGGGAAGCTAATCCCAATGTGTAGGACACGTCTGAGAGATGATAGGCAGCCATTTTACACCAGAACAATCACCACACATCAGCTGAGGTGGAGCCCTAAAAAACTGGAATAATTGGCTTTTCTCCTTGTTTGCTACAGTGCCATCATAGTTACAGTACCAGGGAATCCAACTCTCTAACCCCCTTCACTGTATGAAGCGGGGAGCAGAATATCAGAATTGAACCATAACCCTGACGTGCGGTATGTTCTCAGCACTCTTAGCGCACGCTAAGTTAATTGATACATTTTAATTGGTATGTAAATAGTTCTGGTTAAGTGTTTGTAGATGGGATGTAAATGTTAATGCACTAATTTGAGTAGGCAAGGCATAGTAAAGAGTATAATTGGATTTTTGTTTTAGCTTCAAGTGAGCTAGCTATACGTTCATATTGCATCCCCAAGTCAGTCCATCATACAGAGGTGGAAAATCCATGTTCAGAAAGTAAAAGTCCTCCCCAGTATTTTGTTCCAATAATGACTAATTAGCACAATCCTTCTGCCAAAAGGTAGAACTAATTAGTGAAATCAGCTGGCTGAGTTCATGGGTGGAAGAAACACATGGCAGGACCTTTACTTTCTGTAATAAATTCTTGCTCACTTGCTGTTTGATAAAAGAAGTCTTAGTGACACTAATAAGGATTTGAGAGCTATACCATTCACTGGTATAGAACAAAGGTTGTCTTTTTTCCATGTGATCATTAATATTTTTTTATTAATATGGAAGGAACACAATAGATATTTAGCAGTGTTCATTATTTTTATAAGCTTTCACCCCAGTTTTGCGAAACAATCATTTATTGATGGGATCAGAAAAGTTTTTGCAAAGAGAATGCTAACACTTGTTTTGAGAGGTCTTTGGAATTTTTAAAGATATGTACCCTCTCCCTTGGATAAGTACACCTTGTTTCTTGCTCCTTTTTGGGACTCTTGAGTTTCCCTGGAATGGTTCTTCATGCTCATATTCTCTTGCTGAATCTTTTCACTCTACTTGAGTCACTACAATATTTTCAATCTTAAGGGACTTCCTGGTTCAATAAAGGTGAAATAATAATTTAAAAAAAATACATTTATAAATTCTAAAACTGCCCCTCTTAGTATAAGGAATACATACATTGTTTGTGGTTGTGCCGACTTCATCCACTTTTCTGGTGATACCTAAATTAACTCAAATTTATGTATGCTAAAACAAGAATTGAAGAAAAGTGTAACATGTAGAAAACTTGCTAGTTAGCTCAATTCTGCTACTTCAGAAAACACATACACACACACACACACACACACACACGCATTGTAAGGGAGTCGGGTACGGAGGACCAGACGTGACTGAGGGGAATCTTAAAGTTATCCACATAGGTGGATTACTTTAGCAGCTAACCTTACCAAGCAACGCCGGATCCAGGCTGGGTAGTAGCTTACGTGCAGCCACGAAACGTTGCTCACTCCTGTTGTGCGAAGGAAGCACGCTAGCAGCAGGCTGCTTGCTGCAGTTCTCTTACATTACATTACAGGCATTTTGAAGACGCTCTTATCCAGAGCGACTTACACAACGTTTTAGCATTTTTTTTAAACATATTATCCATTTATACAGCTGGATATATACTGAAGCTCAGTTTTATATACTCAGGTTGAGTACCTTGCTCAAGGGTACAACGGCAGTGTACCTGGGAATCGAACTTGCTACCTTTCGGTTACAAGGCCAGTTCCTTAACCATTATACTACACTGCCGCCCCTTGCGGACACCGGTGTCAGTAAGAGAAGGATTTTTGTAACGTTACATATAGCCCCTTTAAACATGCAAGAAACATAATGTAATGTTCCGCTCCCTTCCTGTTCGTTTTCTGTATATTCCTGTTTTCCCTCCGTGTCATGTTGGATCCTTTTGTCCATGTTTTCCCCGCTGCTGTGGTCTGGGCGTTTCCTTCTCTGTCTTGTTCGTCTTGTTGTCTTACTTCCGCCTTTTCACTCCGTCCCCCCTCGTTGCATGCATTTCCTCACCTGGTGTTTCTTAATCACTCCCGTTTATTTTCCACACCTGTTCCTTGTTTAGTTCTGTCATTAACCTCACTATTTATTCCTTCGGCTGGCTGCCAGTCGGCGCCAGTTCGTTAACTATCGTCACGCGGTGTTAATGCTCGTTGTTTGCCTGGTCGCGTTCAAAGAACTACTCGCTTGGTTGTGGGATATTATCCCCTTGCAGCTAGAGTTCCGCTCCTAACTACAGTCTGGTAGTTATCCTCCAAGTCATTTCTTGTTGTTCATGCAGCTAACCTGTTTCCCCTCTCCTCCATCTAACCCAGCTCCCATTCTCCCGTGGCAGTGTTCGTTTCCCCCCCGTTGTGTGTGTTGCGGTACCTCCACCTCCAGCTCGTGTAGGCTCCGGGTTGGCGTGTTACCTGGCTACCCTCCAGTTGTTCCTGTCCGGCCGAAGAAGCCAACTAGTTCTTCGGTTCCGGTTCCGGGAGCTCTGGAGACCAGTCAGCTCCTTCCGGACCTACCGCAGCTACGCCACACTACCCAGCCCTGCCGTGCTTCACCAACCACCTACCTCTCAAGCCCTGCACCTCCGTGAGAACCTCCCGGTCATTTCCGTGCCTTCCCTTGCACTAACCCCACCTGCTTTGTTTTGTTCTGTACCGGTGCAGTCATTCCGGTCCAGTTCCTGTCCTGCCGTAGTGAGCCGCTCCCCAGCTAGTCCAGTCCAGTCCAGGTGTGAGCCGTGCACCTACCTGTCCAGTCCAGTTCCGGTTTGGAACAATCCGTTCCAGACCCTGCTTCCCGTGTGGACCTCCCGGTCCAGTTCCAGTCCAGTCCAGTTCCGGTTTGGAACAAATCCGTTCCAGACCCTGATTCCAGTGTGGACCTCCCGGTCCAGTTCCAGTCCAGTCCAGTTCCGGTTTGGAACACACCCGTTCCAGATCCTGATTCCAGTGTGGACCTCCCGGTCCAGTTCCGGTCCAGTCCAGTTCCGGTTTGGAACATTCCGTTCCAGATCCTGATTCCCAAAGTGGACCTCCCGGTCCAGTTCCAGTCCAGTCCAGTTCCGGCTTGGAACGAACGTTCCAGACCTGCCAGCCCAGCTCCGGCTTGGAGCAGCCCGTCCCGGGCTTCCTTGCTGTTCCAGCGTAATATTGTGTATTGCCTTTTCTGTACAGTGTTGGGACTACCCCAACACTTAATTTAATAAACCCCCCTTTTTGTGAATCTGTCTCCTGGTCGTTGCACTTGGGTTCGTCTCGTTCCGGGTTCGTAACAGAACGAACTGGCCAAAAATCATGGACCCAGCCGACCTGGAGCAAATTCGTCACGCCTTCTCCTGCCAAACTGCGGTCAGCGACCAACAGGGCCGACGTTTGGATGACGTGTTGGAGGTGCTGAGGGGCATCACGGAGCAAGTGGCGCAGCTAGCTCTTCACCAGCCGCTTCCGCGTATTCCTATGGGCCCTACACCGCCCGCGCCGGATCCGCCGGTGGATCCTTCTGTTCCCACTTCTCTCCGAGAGCCCCGCGTTCAACATCCAGAGTTATACCGCGGGGGATTGGGAAAGTGTCGCGAATTCCTGATGAAGTGCGACATAGTATTCCGGATGCAGCCCTCCTCCTTCGCCTCCGACCCATGTAAGATCGCCTTCATAATGAGCAGTTTGGGAGGAGGTGCCCTGGAGTGGGCTACATCCATTTGGGACAGCCAAGTCGCGCTCTGCAACAACTTCGCCGCCTTCACCGCTGAGATGCGGCGTGTATTCGATCACCCTACCTGTGGGCGAGACGCAACTCAACGCCTACTTCAGGTCCGTCAAGGAAGCCGTAGCGTTGCTGAAATGGCAATCCAATTCCGTACCCTCGCAGCGGAGTCCGGATGGAATGACACCGCCCTTCAGGGGGCTTTCCGCCAGGCGCTGAGCGAAGAGTTAAAGGACCAACTTGCCACCCGCGAAGAATCCACGTCACTCAATTGCCTTATTAGCCTGGCCATCGCTATTGACAACCGTCTCCGTATCCGGGCCCGTGAGCGAGGGGGGAACTCCGGTCATCAGCATCAGCAACACATACGCTCACACCCTTCTGCCTCTGGATCCAGAGCGGCGTCTGGGGTCTCTGAGGAAGAGCCCATGCAACTGGGCAGAGTTGCGGTCAACGCCGAGGAGCGCCAACGTCGCCTGCGATCTAGATCCTGTTTTTACTGTGGCAAACCAGGCCACCAGATCGCCTCATGCCCCATTCGCCCAAAAGAGTAGGCTCGCCAGTTAAACTGGGCGTACTGACGAGCCCAATCATACCTTGCCATGCAGCTCAGAATCGCCTTGTCTTCAAGGCCACTCTCCTTTGGAGGGACAAGTCCGAAGTCTCGTCGGCCCTTATCGACTCTGGTGCCGACGCTAACTTCATGGACATCACCTTCGCCAGGAGGGCCGGCATCCCCACGGAACTGCTACCCTCTCCCATTACTGCTTTTGCCTTAGACGGTAGGAGTCTGGGGTTAGTCACCCACTCCACCGTTCCAGTACAGCTCGTTTTATCCGGCAATCATCGGGAGAGTATTCAACTTCTGCTCATCAACTCTAAACAATCCTCCATAGTTTTGGGTCAGACCTGGCTCCGCCTTCACAACCCTCACATCGACTGGCAAGCCGGTCGTATCCTGGCGTGGAGTGGTCACTGTCTGGCTAGCTGTCTTCGTTCCGCTCTCCCCCCTCCGGGATCCAAGAATTCCAGCACCAACCTACCCGAACCCGATCTGTCCAACGTTCCCAAGCAATATCACGACCTCTGCCTTACCTTTTCAAAATCACGCGCTCTGTCCCTACCTCCTCACCGACCCTACGATTGTTGCATTGACCTGCTGGCGGGAGCCAAGCTTCCGTCTGGTCGTCTCTACAGTCTGTCGGGTCCGGAGAAACTCTCCATGGAGGAGTATATTCATGAGTCCCTCGCCTCGGGCATCATCCGCCCTTCCTCCTCTCCTGTTGGTGCTGGGTTCTTTTTTGTGGGGAAAAAGGACGGCTCACTACGGCCCTGCATCGACTACCGGGGGCTCAATCAAATTACCATCCGCAACAAATATCCTCTTCCCCTTATTAACACTGCCTTTGAACCCCTCTCGCAGGCCGTCATTTTCACCAAGCTCGACCTCCGTAATGCGTACCACTTGGTGCGTATACGGGAGGGGGATGAATGGAAGACTGCCTTCAATACCCCGTTGGGCCACTACGAGTACCTGGTGGTCCCCTTCGGCCTTACTAACGCCCCGGCAGTCTTCCAGGGCATGGTGAATGACGTCCTGCGAGACCTGTTGGGGAAGACTGTTTTCGTGTATATCGATGATATTTTGATTTTTTCTAAGTCCCCCCAGGAGCACATTCTCCATGTCCGGGAGGTTCTCCAGCGCCTGCTTGAAAACCAGCTCTTCGTTAAGGCAGAGAGGTGCTCCTTCCACGTCTCCTCAGTCCCGTTCCTCGGCTTCATCATCGAGGAGGGCAGCATCCGGGCGGATCCCGCCAAGATCAAGGCGGTGACAGAATGGCCCCAACCCACCTCTCGTAAGCACCTGCAACAGTTTCTTGGTTTTGCCAATTTTTATCGTAGGTTCATCCGTAATTACAGTGTCATTGCTGCTCCCCTAACCAAACTCACCTCCACTGCTTTTTCTTTTTGTTGGAACTCCGAGGCCCAGCTCGCGTTTGAACGCCTTAAGGCTCGGTTTTCCTCGGCCCCTATTCTTTGTCACCCTGACCCCACTCGCCAATTTACGATTGAGGTGGATGCCTCCGACACCGGCGTGGGGGCCATTCTGTCCCAACGAGCCGCCTTGGACAACAAGCTCCATCCCTGTGCTTTCTTCTCCCGGAGGCTGTCCTCCGCCGAGCGGAACTATGATGTCGGGGATCGGGAGCTTCTGGCCATCAAGCTGGCTCTTGAGGAGTGGCGCCACTGGCTGGAGGGGGCAGGTAGCCCCTTTATTGTTTTAACTGACCACCAAAACCTTATTTATCTAAAGTCTGCTAAGAGGCTTAATGCCAGACAGGCTAGGTGGTCATTATTCTTTGCCCGATTTAATTTTTCTGTGTCCTTCCGCCCCGGTTCCCGCAATATCAAAGCGGATGCATTATCCCGTGTTTTTTCCCTTCCCTCCAGTCCTGCTGACCCCGAGCCTATTCTACCGGCTTCCTGTATGGTGGCTGCGGTCTCCTGGACGATTGAGGAGGTTGTGAGGTCCGCCCAGACTTCCCACCCTGACCCCCGTAGTAACCCTAACTCCTCCCTGTTTGTTCCCAACTCCGTCCGCTCCCAGGTCCTTGAGTGGGTTCACGCCTCCTGTCTGGCGTGTCACCCAGGGGTTGCCAGAACGACCACCCTCGTCAGGAGGAGTTTTTGGTGGCCCACGCTCAAGGAGGATACCCGTGCTTTTGTCCTGGCCTGCGCGGTGTGCGCCAGGAGCAAGGCTTCCCACCAGCCTCCCTCTGGTCTTCTCCTTCCCCTCCCTGTCCCGGGCCGTCCTTGGAGCCACATTGGCGTTGACTTCGTCACCGGTCTGCCATTGTCAGAGGGCAACTCCGTCATTCTGACAATTGTGGATCGGTTCTCCAAGGCGGTTCACTTTGTTCCCCTCCCTAAGCTCCCGTCCGCCCTCGAAACGGCGGAGCTCCTGGTGTCACAGGTGGTCAGGCTGCACGGGATCCCATCCGACATTGTGTCGGACCGTGGGCCCCAATTCTCCTCCCAGGTGTGGAAGGCGTTCTGTGTAGCCCTGGGGGCCTCGGCCAGTCTGTCATCTGGTTTTCATCCCCAGTCTAACGGCCAGGCAGAGAGGGCGAACCAGGACCTGGGGGCCGCCCTGCGGTGCGTCACTGCACGCAATCCCGCCTCCTGGAGCCGTTTTCTTCCCTGGGTAGAGTACGCCCATAACTCCCTTAAGAGTGCGTCTACAGGGCTGTCCCCGTTCGAGTGCTCATTAGGTTACCAACCCCCTCTCCTGTCGGCCCAGGAGGCCGAGGTAGCAGTCCCCTCCGTTAAGTCCCACATCCTCAAGTGCAAACGCATGTGGAGACTTGCACGCACCGCACTCCTGCGTTCTAATTCCCGTTCTCAACGTCTGGCGGACCTGCACAGGACCGCAGCCCCTAAATACAGAGCCGGGCAGCAGGTCTGGCTTTCCACATCCAACATTTCCCTTCCCTCCTCCTCTAAGAAACTTCGGCCCCGGTTTATTGGTCCCTTCCCTGTTGTTTGTCTCATTAACCCGGTTTCCGTTAAACTCTCCCTCCCTTCCTCCCTCAAGGTCTACCCCGTTTTTCATGTGTCACAGATCAAGCCTGTCGCCTCCAGCCCCCTCAGTGCCCCTACCCTCCCTCCTCCACCCGTCCGGGTCATCGACAACGCCCCGGCCTACACGGTGGACCGCATTATCGACATCCGCCGTAAGGGTCGGGGTTTTCAATACCTCGTGGACTGGGAGGGGTATGGTCCTGAGGAGCGGTCGTGGCTCCACAGGAGCCTCATCCTGGATCAATCATTGATCCAGGATTTCCACAGTCGCTTCCCTCTCAAGACCAGGCCGCCAGGTACGCCAGGGGGCGTACGTTGAGGGGGGGGTACTGTAATGTTCCGCTCCCTTCCTGTTCGTTTTCTGTATATTCCTGTTTTCCCTCCGTGTCATGTTGGATCCTTTTGTCCGTGTTTTCCCCGCTGCTGTGGTCTGGGCGTTTCCTTCTCTGTCTTGTTCGTCTGGTTGTCTTACTTCCGCCTTTTCACTCCGTCCCCCCTCGTTGCATGCATTTCCTCACCTGGTGTTTCTTAATCACTCCCGTTTATTTTCCACACCTGTTCCTTGTTTAGTTCTGTCATTAACCTCACTATTTATTCCTTCGGCTGGCTGCCAGTCGGCGCCAGTTCGTTAACTATCGTCACGCGGTGTTAATGCTCGTTGTTTGCCTGGTCGCGTTCAAAGAACTACTCGCTTGGTTGTGGGATATTATCCCCTTGCAGCTAGAGTTCCGCTCCTAACTACAGTCTGGTAGTTATCCTCCAAGTCATTTCTTGTTGTTCATGCAGCTAACCTGTTTCCCCTCTCCTCCATCTAACCCAGCTCCCATTCTCCCGTGGCAGTGTTCGTTTCCCCCCCGTTTTCGTTGTGTGTGTTGCGGTACCTCCACCTCCAGCTCGTGTAGGCTCCGGGTTGGCGTGTTACCTGGCTACCCTCCAGTTGTTCCTGTCCGGCCGAAGAAGCCAACTAGTTCTTCGGTTCCGGTTCCGGGAGCTCTGGAGACCAGTCAGCTCCTTCCGGACCTACCGCAGCTACGCCACACTACCCAGCCCTGCCGTGCTTCACCAACCACCTACCTCTCAAGCCCTGCACCTCCGTGAGAACCTCCCGGTCATTTCCGTGCCTTCCCTTGCACTAACCCCACCTGCTTTGTTTTGTTCTGTACCGGTGCAGTCATTCCGGTCCAGTTCCTGTCCTGCCGTAGTGAGCCGCTCCCCAGCTAGTCCAGTCCAGTCCAGGTGTGAGCCGTGCACCTACCTGTCCAGTCCAGTTCCGGTTTGGAACAATCCGTTCCAGACCCTGCTTCCCGTGTGGACCTCCCGGTCCAGTTCCAGTCCAGTCCAGTTCCGGTTTGGAACAAATCCGTTCCAGACCCTGATTCCAGTGTGACCTCCCGGTCCAGTTCCAGTCCTGTCCAGTTCCGGTTTGGAACAAATCCGTTCCAGACCCTGATTCCAGTGTGGACCTCCCGGTCCAGTTCCAGTCCAGTCCAGTTCCGGTTTGGAACACACCCGTTCCAGATCCTGATTCCAGTGTGGACCTCCCGGTCCAGTTCCGGTCCAGTCCAGTTCCGGTTTGGAACATTCCGTTCCAGATCCTGATTCCCAAAGTGGACCTCCCGGTCCAGTTCCAGTCCAGTCCAGTTCCGGCTTGGAACGAACGTTCCAGACCTGCCAGCCCAGCTCCGGCTTGGAGCAGCCCGTCCCGGGCTTCCTTGCTGTTCCAGCGTAATATTGTGTATTGCCTTTTCTGTACAGTGTTGGGACTACCCCAACACTTAATTTAATAAACCCCCCTTTTTGTGAATCTGTCTCCTGGTCGTTGCACTTGGGTTCGTCTCGTTCCGGGTTCGTAACACATAATCCTGTTTTGAAGGGTCCTGTACCAACTTTGTATACATTATGGCATTATGTGGGGTCATTTTGACCCCAGGCTTTTCTTATGCTGTATTAAACATAAGAAAATATAGAACCTTTAGAATTTTTTAATATCTGATTTAGTTGGTGATTTTGCGTACTTCCCATACCGGTTTTAAACTTTCACTTACCTCCAGCTCTAAAATGAAAAGTTTATCACAGAGTTTTAATATAGGGACAAAAGATTAGTCAATTGGGAGACATTAATAAGGCGGCACACAAAGTGTCAAAAAAATGTTATTCCAATAATTTTGTGTTGGTTTAAACTGTTATGGCCAAATTGACCACAACATAAATGCTGTCATAAAATATTTAGAGGGACAAGCAAATAAAATCCATGGGTTCTGAAACGAAGAGAACCAGGCAGGGTAGGAAGAATAGAGTACAGCCCTGTACTGGTGACCATGAGAAGTCAAAGGAAGAAGACGTCAGAGAAAGCCACATGACAGAACAGTAATAATTCACATCTCTCTTTTTCACCTTACCGCTGCCCAGGCGGTTATATTAAAGGAGCTATATGTAACAAATGTACTGTACTAAATCATAAAATGACCATGATATGTCATCAGAGATTAAGGAAACATGCTAAGTCGAAATACTGGCTTCTCCGACAACAATCCTACAGCCAGTATGTTCTCCTTTGAAATTTCCCTTCCGGGTCGGAACGTCTGTATTTGTTTTGGCCTGTGTGATTCACTATTCTCCGAGTTGACTCCGCCCACTGCACATTACGAACAACCAGATGTACTCCGGCACTCCGACAGTTGATTTACGAATGCCTAAACTAAGTTCAATATCGTTTTCATTTAGCTAGCTAGCTAAAGATATAAATATATATATGTATATAGTTACTAGCTAAACATACCACTAACATTAGCATATATCTGTGTGACCGTGCACATAGCCAGCCATGCATCTAGCTAACATTGAGAGTTATAAAAAATCCACATGAGCTGGTTTATAATTTGCAAACAAGAAATAAATTGCAAATGTATACATTAGCTGATCAATTTACAGTGTAGGACTCGTCGTCGCTTGTCATTGTCTAAATACAATAAGCTCGTCTCAAAATATAATGAGGGGGCGGGCGGAGACAACTCTCCAATATTGTGAATTTAGACCGCAGTACCCATTTTAAACGCTCGGTGTCAATGTTACATATAGCTCCTTTAAGCAAGGGTTTGTTGTTTTTTCCCACAAAATAGAGGAGGCAATGCATTTATTTTGAGGGTTGACTGTTATAAATTCAGACAATTGGATTTAAAAGATTATTTTTTGATAGCCTATCAAATCCCTTGGTCAAAAAAAGTTGGAACATCACATCCCACTTTGAACGCTTGCTGTAACCTGGTCCAGAGGATTATTGCATCTATGTTAAATCAAATCCTATCCCCAGACGTTCTAATAAGTGTATAGACGCATTCCAAAATTGTCATGACTAAATCGAAAAAGACAGCTAGGAAATACAAACTTTTACAAACTATTACCTGGCAACCCCAAAGCGTGTTTAATGAAAGACTGCTTTTGCGTTTTGGACAAGGCATTGAGAATTATGCAGAAACATAATACAACTTTGGACAAGGCATTGGTTGGGTTATGCAGAAACAATATAAATTAAGTTCCCTGCACACCAGTTTTTTATCTGTTGCCTAAAATTCATAAACAATTGACCCATCCTCTCTGTAGGCCCATAATATTTAGTCAATCTGTGGATCAATTTATTAAAGATATTGTGAAGGCATATTGTGCTTATATGTTAGTTATCTCAAATTGTTTTCCAGCGGGTACATTTTAGGTTTCTTTTGATGTTGGCACCTTTAATACAAATGCATAAAGATTAATGCTATGTCTCATTTCTTCTCTGAATTGCTATTAGATTTCAATTGGAATTTGTTCTGATATCAAATTATTTACATTTGACCATACATTTTATTTATTCATTGGAGTCTTCTTTTGCCCCAAATTATGCCAACCTCTTTATGGGGTAGTGGGAGGAGCTATATATTCATAACATGAATGCAACACCTATTTTTTGGAAGAGGTATATAGATTTTGTTTGTTTACAGGTTCTGAATCAGAATTATTTTAATTTAAGTAGTACTGTACATCAATAACATATTCCTCATTGATGTTTACTTGAACTAGAGTAATGTACACATTATATCTTGACTTGCATATTATGGAGAACAAAGAATGGCAAATTGAGCACCACTGCTTTTTTAGTATAGACAGAAGTGCTATATAACATGCACAATGTCATCACCCTAAGCACATAATATTCCATATTGCCAGTTTGTACACATGACACGAATCAGCAGTGATGCCATGAAAAGCAATTCATACGCAGCAGTGTTTTCTACAAACGGGCTACAAGAAAGTGTGAGTAATGAGAGCCTACCTCTATAGGAAACCTCTGGGTAATACGGTTACTCTATCTGCATACTACTGTGTCCCCCAAGGAAAATTATTTTCAAACATTGCGAGATTCTAAGTTGTGTTCTTTTGATACCATCGATGTCCTCACTCCTTAGATTTTGCTTTAAATGGGGAAAATGTATAAGAGATGTACTGCTTACATCTACGTATACTCATATCCATAGTAACATGCCATTAACAGTAAAAAATATTCATGAACACCTAATGTAAATACTATGTAAGCTTTTTGGAGTGTTGATGAATGCATCATTAATGTGCCATGTGTGTAGCATTGTCTATGATCCTCAGACTTGATGCATGTACTGGTTTATGACTGTAATGATTAATGGCTGTAATTAAGGTATTATGAAAATATCAATATGCATTTTATATGCATTCCCATGGTCTCTTTTCTCTCTATACCTACACTAATGACATACATATTTGACGCCTTCTTTCTCTCCTCCCCAAGCACGACTTCTGTTGAGGGGGGGGGATTCTAAAGTCTTCTTAGAACCGGCCCTGCAACACATCTCAGCTTGCCTACAAGATATCGCCAAAGCTGAACTTGGCTAAAACTGACATACCCAGCTAAGTTCTCCTTCTTGCTGGACCTACCCTTCAAGTGATAAAGGGGCAGCACTATTATTATATATTATATATCAGACCCTACACACCAGCCAGACCTCTCTGTTCGGCACTGTACCCGCACCTGTACGTCGCTCTGTATAACAGAATCTGCTAAGTGTTTGTAATTGAAATCACTCTGTAGTCCATGACATAACAGTATCATGACATGCCATTGAAGAGTATAATAAAGCATTCATAATGCTCTATATAACTGGAATGTCATGCTTTTGTGGTGCTTGCAAATACATGATGGGAGCTTGATGAAGATGGTGTTAAATCAACTCTGACAGTGCATTTAATACCTCTTGGACTCATATAAATTCTGATAGAGTTAAATTAACACTGAACAATTGACTGTGTATATAGATTCTACACATTTAACAGTATATACATACACTGCCTGGCCAAAAAAAAAGTCGCCGTTGCACCCGTCATGCATAGTGCCCACTGTACAAGCCTCTGGAGGCAGTGTTATGATCTGGGGTTGCTTCAATTGGTCATGTCTAGGATCAGCAACGTTATGCAGCAATAAAATTAAGTCAGCTGAGTACCTGAATGTACTGAATGACCAGGTTATCCCATCAATGGGCATATTCCAGGATGACAATGCCAAGATTCATTGGGCTCAAATTGTGAAAGAGTGGTTCAGGGAGCATGAGGAATCATTTTCACACATGAATTGGCCACCAGAGTCCCGAGCTTAACCCCATTGAAAGTCTTTGGGATGTGCTGGAGAAAACTTTACGGAGTGGTTCGACTCTCCCGTCGTCAATACAAGATCTCGGCCAAAAATGAATGCAACTCTGGACGGAAATAAATGTGACGTTGCATAAGATTGTCAAAACAATGCCACGACGAATGCGCGCCATAATCAAAGCTAAAGACGGTCCAACAAAATATTGGAGTGTGCGACTTTTTTTTTGGCCAGGCAGTATATATAATCAAGCCTGTGTGTTGGCGTGACAACTTTGTGTATCAGACTGGGGTTGTGTCAGTATAAAATGAGTTATACACAAGTTATAATTGTCTCAAACTGTACTACTGCACATTGCTGTGCATCAGCTTTGTCGATACATTCAAAAAACATCCGTTTACACACTGCCATGCGCACTGAGTGTGTCCGTGGAAGCAAGTGCGTCAGTATCTCAGTGCTTGAATGTATGTGCGCACAGTGAGTGTGTACAGGGGTCTGACTGACTGAAGTTCTCTCCTCTTATCTCCCCCCTCTGCCCCAGTGCTCATTAAAACAACCCTAGGGCTGCGAGAGAACACTCACTCTCCAAGGGGAAAAACAGAGTGCAAACCTAAAACAAGGTACACTTCGCACACATAATTATCTACTAATCTAAACTATGAAACAGGAAAACACTTTATATCAAAATGTGCGTCATGTGTTGCAAATATCTTGAAGATTGATATTTTCATATGCACAGATATGATATATACTTGCATATGTGTACATATATTTCTAACAAAATATATTGTTTGCATAACATGTTTGTAGCCTACATAGTGCAACACAAACCGATTATCATATATGACAGTTGCTTGGGTATGTATTGTATTTGTGTGAAAATAATTTAAGCATCTAGTTAAAAATCTATTAAAAATATAAAAAAATGTCTTATTCCTTGCATTTTTGATCGAATTAATTTACATGCATTAACACACATTACTAATTCATATGGATATACGTGAAGGGAAGCCCTATCAATAATACATGCCAGCTCTTTCTCATTCATGGTCCGTTCTCTCATACAGTGCGTCTCTTACTCCCTCTGTTTCCTTGTCTTGCGTGAATGAGACATGATGCGCAGTACAGGCTATCTTTTTTTCCCCTGATCTCATGACGGCAATTGCAATCCATACGTCACTGTGGTCTATAGCCACCTATCTCCCACTCCTCTCCCTCCCTCCCTCTCTCTCTCTCTCTCTCTCTCGCTCACTCCTTTTGTTGTAGTTTTCTTCATCCTCCTATTTTTCCTCTGCTTATCCTCCAGCCCCCAAACTACCCTCATCATCCTTTCATCGTTCTTCTTCTTCTTCTTTTTCTTCACCATTACTCACCCTCTCCTTTCCTATGTCACCTCTTAATGTCAGTACAATTCCTTCTCCCTCTCTTTATGTTTCTATACCATCATGTCTCTTGCCCCTCGTGCTCTCCCTTTAAGCTGCAGCTGGCTGGCATTGAGGGGGAGGCGGGGTGTGGGGGGTGCAAAAAGGGAGAGGGAGTGGGGGGGGGGGGGGGGGAGAGAGAAACCCCACTAGTGTTCAGAATTCACCTCCAGAAAAGTCCCTCTCCGCCTACACAACGCTCACGCTCTCATCAGTATGCTCAGCGGCTCCTCCCTATCTCCCTCACTACCAGTCTCCCAGCCTCCAAATCTCCCTCCCTCCCCCGTCTCAGGATCCTGCATTGGTTTACCTGCACTAACGTACTGCGCTATCAGTCAGGTGCTAACCCCCTCTCTCTCCACCCCCACATTTTCCACTGCGGCCCAGTTATTTGGAAAAAGAAAAAAATCCTACCGTGTCATCTGCAAATACAGAGCATAAAGGGAAAATGGAGCTATTTGTAATCAAAGTCATGAAATCCTTGTCATTTTTGTACATGCAGAATTAGTAGATGCCTACCTGCCCTGTGTGTCAAAAAGGATCAAATTTAGTTACGCAACATTATTTTATTCGTTTTGTTCATCTACGTATAAATGCATCATTCCTACAAATATGTAGACGTGTGCATGAAAATGTCAAATTGTGAGCAATCGTTCAGTTTCTGTGAGTAGCTCAGGATGTCCATTGAGACTTTAGTCATTCCTGAGGTGTATGCATTCCCGAATACTCCAACATTAATTAAATAAGAGGAAATGCGGACATTGCCTCTTTTACAACACGAGTGTGATGTCATGTTGCCAGGGAAACAGAGCTGTTTACTCTACCATTAGTTTGAGCTGGCAGACTCCCTTGTGTCTCCCAGCTCTTTCTCTTTTTTTTAACCTCACCATCTTCCGGTTTATTTCCCTGCGTATCACATTCTGTCACATTGCTCTCTCTCCCTTCTCTTCATTTCTGCACGCCAGCCCACTCTCCTCCTCATCCTCCTCCCTTTCTCCTCCCACTCACTTTACGCCATCAGAAAAGGCCAAGTTGATGGAGAAGAATTAATAAATGAACAGATAACCGAAGCCTTATACCTCAAGCTGGCCGCTGACACTCATGTAGAGCGTGGCACAGAGAACAGAGAAGAGCAAGTCCGAGGTCGTGATTTAATCAGGCTCCAGTCTGACTGATCTTCCCCCTCCTCTAGGAAAATCTTCCCATTGTATAGCCATTGCTTACACATTGAATCTGAATAGCCTTCCTAGCTCTGTATCGGTTTTGGATGTCTAGGCGGTTGAATAGCATATGTGGTACTGGTTGTAGATGCACACTTTTTTGTTGTTTGCATGGTGTACCTCTATCTCCCAACTCTAAACTCACCAAGACAGCTTATTTGGGATATGGTTTCTTTGGGATATAGCTTATTTTGGATATGGTTTACTCCTATACTTGGCTCTGTATTTCTTCACATATCCCACTTTTTTCAACTGTGCACATCAACTGTTTCAGACCTTGGCTGTATATAAGATGTATATGGTTGATATTGCCATCTAGTGAACAACATTAAAATATGTCAATATGACAGTTAAAGTGACAGTTCACTTTGTGGAGTTTTTATATAATATAATATTTATATTTTTTTATATTATTATTTTTAGTGCATGCTTTCAATTTATCCAGTTTTTGTGTGAAATGAAACATATTTGACAT
Source organism: Synaphobranchus kaupii (assembly GCA_029718625.1). Lineage (NCBI taxonomy): Eukaryota > Metazoa > Chordata > Actinopteri > Anguilliformes > Synaphobranchidae > Synaphobranchus > Synaphobranchus kaupii. The sequence goes on from CM056385.1 coordinate 7,796,488, forward strand.
CTTTACAGTATGTAAGTTTCTGGCAAACTGCTGGATTTACATTTTCAGTATAGGGTATTCAGGGGTTAAGTGTCATGAAGCAAGAAAATACACTTGAAGTAACTCCAGAGCATGCAGCTTGTGCAGTTACGTTATGCCTCCGAAGCATTTACATGTGTATATTACCTGATTATTTGACAAAAACTTCAGCTTAATCTTAATTTCAGTTGGACCTGTTTCCTGTGGCATATACAATCAAAAGACCCCTGTGCTCAAGGAAATTGTGGTGCTGTTTCATATATCAACATTGCTGCATGCATCCTTTTTTAAACAAGCATGTTAGCACGTGATAAGCTGCGACCATATGGCAAAGTATCTGTATGTGCAGGTATAGTCTATTGCAGAAATATCTGACAGACCGCAGCCTAATTACCAACTGAGTGACTTCTTTAGCTGCTGGTCACAGCTAAAAAGGACTCCAGTAAAAGTCCCCCATTCAAACACCAGTTGAGTAAAAGTACAAAAGCATCTGATTTAAAATGTAAGTACCAAAAGTAAACATAACCGGTTTACCTATTTTCAACCTTAACGTTTCCCCCATCACCCAGTAACGTTAGCAGCTAGCTAGCTAACGTTACATGGGCGAATGGAAACGCTTGCTAATAGTTAGGGCCGAAACATACCTCACGCAAATGCACTAAAGTGGACGCTTCGAGCTACGCAAACAGTTTTTCTTTTCCAATTACATTGTTAGGGTTCCCACAGGGGGGACCGGACCCAAAAGCAAGACTCAGAGACGGCTCAAGGGGAACACTCCACAGGGAGTACATTTATTGAAACACAGGCAGGGGCAAGACAGAGACAGGCGTGGCAGGAACAGGACGGGTCAGGCACAGGATGGGTCAGGAACAAAGGAGAGGTCAGGAACAAAGGAGGGGTCAGGAACTAAGGAGGGGTCAGGAACCAGGAAGGGTCAGGAACCAGGCTGGGCAGGGACGGCGCTCAGGCCGTGGGGGATCAGGAACAAGACGTGACCCAGGCCGTGGGGTCCAGCTTAAGGACGGCACGCCGGCCGTGGGGTCAGGAACAGGTGCGGAGGTCCCGCGGATAGCGCGGGGGGCCCGTGACGGTACTCTAGCCGAGGGGGAACAGGAACCAGATGTGACCCAGGCCGTGGGGTCCAGCTTAAGGACGGCACGCCAGCCGTGGGGTCAGGAACAGGTGCACCGGAGGCCCAGGGTTCAATACCTGGGGGTGGCGCTCAGCCTAGGGGTGCGGGGGTCCTGCGGATAGCGCAGGGGGCCCGCGACGGTACTCTAGCCGTGGGGGGAACACAAAACAGAAGGGACAGGAATGAGGAGGGACAGTAACGAGGAAGCCTGGAGGGAACAGGGGAGCCTGGAGGGAACAAGACTGAGACAAGACAAGAACAAGACAAGACCTAAACAAGAGGAGGGGGTCCATAACACAAGGGTACATACCCGGGGGGTACAAAACAAGACAAGAACACAACGGGAAACCCAGCTCACAAAATAGACGAGCTCACAAGACAGTCCAGCCCTGAACAAAGAGACAGGGCAGACTATATACAAGACATGACGAGGACAAAACGAGCAACAGGTGGGAGAAGGGTAACGAGGACACGAGAGGAAAACACAATTCAGGTGTGGGGAGTGCAGGACACAAGTAGGAGGGAGAGAGGGAAAACACCGGGTGGACTCTGAGACAATGGGAAAACCCGGGATGGAATCCGGGTGCCTCACAGACATTTGTGAAAGACAAACCAGAGGAAAGCACAGATCGAACAAGAAAGTTTACTGTTGATGCCTGCTATAGCGTCCCTTGCTGCAACACTCTGGTTTGTCTTTCACAAATGTCATGGTAACAGAAAAACTGCGTAGCTCAAAGCGTCCACGTTCACGTATATCCGTGAGGTATGTTTCGGCCCTTAAAGGGGCTATATGTAATAAATTTACTGTACTAAATCATAAAATGACCATGATATTTCATCAGAGATTAAGGAAACATGCTAAATCGAAATACTGGCTTCTCCGACAACAATGCTACAGCCAGTATATTCTCCTTTGAAATTTCCATTCCGGGACGGAACGTCTGTTTTTGTCCTGTGTGATTCACTGTTCTCCGAGTTGACTCCGCCCACTGCCCATTTCGACACAACGAGTTGCCTGATATGAATCAAATTGGCACACAAACACAGCGTGGAAGCAAGCAAACGAACTGGATCAACTACAATTGTACTAGATTCTACCAAACCTAAAAAGCCTCGTCCTCTTTCGAAACAGCTGCATGACTGGAGCCATGCTAAAACACGGGTAAAACTTGGAGAAAGCTGAGAGCCCAGAAAGCTTTCAAGACGGATGCCGAGTTGGCTAATTTTCTCCTGAACAGGTAAGTATTGAGCTTTATCATGGCTACTAGCTAGTTATCTCTTATCTAATACAAACCAGATACCTGTTTTAGAAGAGTTTATTCCATTTTGTGACTGAATCAATGAATGTGTTCAAATTTCGCTAGTGTTAGATTGCTAGATAGATATTTCAGTGAAACGATGTAGCTAACGTTAGCTTGCTAGCGTCTAGGTAAGGATATCTCGGTCAAACAAAATGGAATGTTGTTGATGGTGTTTGAATCAGAACATTCCACTATGTTTGACCCTGATTTCCAAGCAACCAAGCAGCCTATGGAAAGGTCAATTTTTGAATTAACCGTTGCATTTGAGAGAGAACAAAAATCAATCAAATAAGATAATACACAAATTAATTGTTTGTAAGACACATTGACACTCTTATTGACTTTAAAAATGCCTATTAGCAAGATTAATCCCTAGATTACAGCATTGCTGCTGCTTGTAGGCTATTACTGTGGCGAGTTAGCGATTGCTTTGTCGTGTTGTTTTGAAATGACAACCCAGCTCTTTCAGTCAGAGTGCCCGGAGTGCTCGTAGAGTGAGACATATCAATGCTCTGAATTTATAAATGACCAGTGTTCTCTGGAACTCTGAGGCGATACGAAGGCAAGTCAGTTAGCTAAGTTAGCCACCTTCAACATATTCATTTAGCTTGCTAGCTCCAAGAGTGACAATTTTATCAATGCTCTGAATATATGAAGAACCGGATGTACTCCGGCACTCCGACAGCCGATTTACAAATGCCTAAGCTAAGTTCAACATCGTTTTCATTTAGCTAGCTAGCTAAAGATTTAAATATATATATGTATATAGTTACTAGCTAAACATACCACTAACGTTAGCTTATATCTGTGTGACCGTAAACATAGCCAGCCAGGCATCTAGCTAACATTGACAGAGTTATAAAAAATCCACATGAGCTGGTTTATAATTTGCAAATAGTAAATTGCAAAAGTATACATTAGCTGATCTACTTACATTGTAGGACTCGTCGTCGCTTGTCATTGTCAAAATAGAATAATTGCGCTTGTCTCAAAATGTCTTGTTGCGCTCGTGTTCGTTCAGTGTCCTCAACCTGGCAACCTGCCTGAGCTTCGAGTCTGGGGAGGAGGGGTGGGCGGAGATAACTTTCCCAAATATTTTAAATTTTGACTGCAACCCATTTTAAACGCTCGGTATAAATGTTACATATAGCTCCTTTAAGGTTAGCTAACATTAGCGATGTTAGTTTAGCTATAACTATCAGGCAACTCAAAATCACCGGCCGTATTTAATGTTAACATTAGCCTGTTACACACGTGCTAAATTTAACAGATAACGTTAGCTATAATGTAGTCAGTTTACCAGATAGCTAACTCAAAATACCAACGTTATCATTTGATCTGTAAATTCAATTTAACAGATAATCCGCGCAATGTAACGTTACGTAAAGGCCAGTTCAGACCAAAGATTCGTGATGCAACAAAACCGTTTTAGAATGTTGCAGAGAGGAATTGCAGTGACCTACCCCGTCTCAGAACGTCCCATGTGGGCGCTTGCCGTTGCAGACGATTCACGTCGTCAAATCGCAGGTGGCGAGTTTTAGAACACAACGTACATCAGTGCTAGGTTAGTTAGTTTTTTTCTAGCAAATCAGCGTGCAGTTTTTCCCCAGAAGTGATGCTATCTCTGTAATTCATATTTTGTCTCCGAATCAACTATGACACCAGCTGTTCACAATCGCTACTTTCATATATTTGAGATTAATATCGCAACCAGGAAGTAACTACGCTAACTCAAAAACACTGACACACTGCACACGTCACTCTGGGTAACCTGGATGACGTGCTGCACACGTCACTCTGGGTAACCCGGATCAAGCGTACTACAAAGCAGCAGAAATCATTCGGACAGACAGACCGACCGACAGACCGACCACAGAATTATTTATACTCGCTGCTGGTTGCAGCTAAAAAATATAAATTTGGTGATCAGTGTGGTGCTGTACCCAATTCCCACTAATTTGGAATGTACAATTATCTGCAACCCCAGCTGTGTTCATACGTGAACCCCATTGCTGATTCGGGAATGTACCCAAAATATGTTGTGTCGCCAGCTTTGATATACGGCTTTAGCATGCAGTCTAAGGGCGGCTAATCAACCAGCGGGGTCACTAGATAGGAATGAAACACGTACCCTAAACCGACTGAACCCTTCCATACCCTGAGTGACACAGAGGATAAAGCTAAAAAAATAACTGAAGTTTGAGGCCTACTTTTGTGACTGTATCAGACTGTTGCGTGTCAGAGGCTACAGAAGATGTTTGTATGGAGTGGGAGGTTGCGGTCATTGTGGTTATTTCTGTGGTTAACCATAGCTCCATTCTCTCTGTGCTGTAGATGTATGGCGCATGCCCCGAAAAGGTATAACTTGGCAGATGGCATACCCACCATCCAATTATTGTAATATAGGATACTTTACCTGTGCTATGCTGAGAAGTGCATTCCCTGTCTTCCTACAGTTTCATGAACTTTGTCATATTGTACCATGATGATTTCTTCTGTTCAGAGCAATGGTTGTACAAAGTCTATTGCACTACACAGTACCGCAGTGCACATTTTCTATTGCATTATTCATTCTTCTGTACAATTGTGTTAGGCTTATTAAGGTATCTAGTAAGTGCGATAGAGGTCTCCAGCATCAGTCTTTCACCCTAGCCAATTCACAAAGGGTAAGGGGAGAGATGTTCTACTCTCTGGAGTGAAATAAATAAGCGAACACACACTTGGGTGTACATTGTTCAGGAAAATAAATATATCTCTACCAAATGCTGTAACCTTTACAGACTGAGAATGACTTACAATTATTTCTAGAGAGGGACATATAGTCCCTTTGGCAGAGCAATATTGCCTAATGAATATAGAACCTAAGTGGCATGGCCATTCTACAGTACAGTAGAAGACAGAGCTGAGAAGAACATTCAGCATTTATTAAAAAAATAAATTAATAAGTAGAATGCAGCTATGACCATAATCTTTGTTGCTTTTTAAATTGTAGACACATTGTGTTCATTTTAGCCTGAGATCAAACAGTGATTATATGTGACCTGCTCTATCAAAATCAGTTGCACTGACGCCCAAACTTTATATACTTTTATACTTTGGACTTTATATACTACCTGAAGGAGGAAAATGTAAGCTTTCTAATGATACCAAAATTATCTCTCTAATCCACATATCAAGTGAGTTACATGTATGTCACGTTACTTTTGGAATGCCGTCAAACCATGTTTTTGAAAAAAAAAAAACACGAAAGTTGCTATGTGTTAACTATATTTTAAAGTTAATATGATATTAACACACACACTGATCATGAAAGCCAAGACATTTTTCAAGTAAAATCAGATGGAACCCAATGCATTAGTTTGTAGCCGTGAAAACAGGATAGCCTCCAAGCGAAAGTTCCAGTGCTTGTCATCTTATGTTAAAGAGCTTCAAAACTATATTTTTACTCTGAATATTGCATTAAGACATGCAGATTATGAAAGCAAAGAAATTGTTCTACTAAAATAAGATGACACCCAAAAACAGCCAAAAATTTATATTTTTGACATAAACATTGATTTACATGAAAATGGTCATAGCGACTTCGGACTGATTATGATAGAACACGTCACATATACAGTAAAATGTTCAATTACTCTGGTAGAGTTAAATTAACACTGGGTATTTTGCTGTGTAGACATTGGGTTGAGGGTCCCACCAAAAGTGCAGTCTTCAGCAAGCTTCCTAAGTTCAGCAAGTAACTTGTCGGGATGTTATCTTTTTAATGTTGTCTCTGTTTCTCTCTCTCCCTGTCTGTGTCTCTCTGTCTATCCGTTGTTAAAAGCAGGAGCAAAACGTCTCTTTGTAATGTATTATAACAATAATATCATGGGGGTATGAACAACATGAGACAGTTTATTTCTCAATTAAAGTTTCAGTCTTGCCATAAAGGGTGCCCCCCCCCCCCCCCCCCCCCTTCACACATCATCCCCTCCCTGCTGGATAAGGTACTTAGGGGGAGGCAGACGGAAAAAGTTAGAACAGTTGGAGTTAGGTGCTGAATTTGAGTGGGGGCTGTGGAGTTTTTAGAGCTGTGAAGGTTATCAATGCGCAGTGTCACCCTGCACAATGGAGTCTACAGACAGAGACAAGTTTTTCCTTGGTCCTTGGAGTTCTTACAACTTTGTTCCTTTAGCACTGGAGGAGGGTAATACTGGCAATTTCTGGCTTATCGGTCTCTCTCTCTTTTCTGGTAATTTCAATTTAATGTTTAAATATCTTCTTTCTTTTTGTAAATTATAAGCAGTGAGCCTATGATTCCAATTAATTATTCCAATTGACTGTTCTCCTGTAATAAAACTACTTAATCTTAAAGACCTGATTTAGATTTTTGTTTTGACTTGTTACTGGTTACTGTTTGACTTATCTATCAACAAATCCGGCGATTTAATTAATGATTGTCATTTTTAATAATAATTATTAAATTAAATCCATTAAATATAATTAAATGTATGGTTGAGTGAGGGGTTTCAGCACTCGATACCGCTTGTGTTCAGTATTCAGAATGCTGGCCATTTTAACAAGGGCATTGAGTGCTGGAACTGCTGGATTCAGAATATAAACACATTTTTACTTAATCCTCGCTTCCTCGACAAACGGCATCTTTCCATCATGTTACCATTTGCTTGAATCAAATTCAGACCTTTGCACCAGGATCTTTACTGGTTGTGTAAAGTACAAGGTAATCATAATTCTTGTCTCTCGGCTTCAGAAGATACAAACAACTTCATCAAATTGTATGCTGATGTCCAAGTCAGACTGAGTTCAACTAACCTTTTTTTTCTCTGGAATATAACTTTTCTCTTTGGCCTAAAAGTGAATTTCTACATAGTCTTCTTATGTTCGCTGTTGAGGGTTACAAACACTGTGTGAAAACATTCCCAGCATATTGTCCAATTAGCCACTTATAGTAATTTTGAGTGACACTTTGCACAATTTTCATTCACATGCAGTCAATTCATTCTGAAGCAACAGAGGAAAGCAGACCGGGAACCACACAGCAAACACAGGCATATACAGTCATTACCATTAAAGGTTGTATCAGCGATTTTGGGTGGAAACATAAATGATCACATTCATCTGATTTTTCCTCACGATCCGCTAGCTGCCCGCCCCATAAGCAGGCCGTCAAAAAACCGCGTCTCTGTAGGCAGCCTATGCTCCGAGATCGTACACAAAAACAATGGTACTACCAACTACTCAAAACCAAAATAAACAGTATTCCAACCAATCACAATGATCTGCACAAACGTGACGTCACTTCTGAAGCGAAATCCCAAACAAACATACTTATGAATAATTATGTTATGTTTTTAAAAATAGAGTTCACGCATCCAGAATTATAACCACGTTAATAACGTTTGTAAGAAACCAAACCGTTTGTAAATCCGTCAAGATTTCAGCGAGATAAGAGTATTAGCGTTTGTGCAGATCATTGTGATTGGTTGGAATACTGTTTATTTTGGTTTTGAGTGGTTGGTAGTACCATTTGTTTTTGTGTACGATCTCGGAGCATAGGCTGCCTACAGAGACGCGGTTTTTTGACGGCCTGCTTATGGGGCGGGCAGCTAGCGAATCGTGAGGAAAAATCAGATGAATGTGATCATTTATGTTTCCACCCAAAATCGCTGATACAACCTTTAATTCCCATGCAAATTCATGTAAATACATACCTGCCAAATAATCTGCCAATTATAAAGGATAATCATTAAGATCATTCAGTTAAATGTAAGGATCTACATGTTGTTGTGCCAGGAAGAGAGATGGGGTGCCGCCCTCTACTGGACGGCACCACCATTACACTCAGGCAGGGGAACCAGCTGTGGCACATTGAAATTAGCCCAGGTGTTCACTATCAGACTTGATTTGTTTGCCTTACAAAAGGGCCCCGTTCCCCACGCCTAGAGGACTTTTGATTTGGATTTTGAAGACTGATGGAGAGTTTTAGTTTTGGCTCTGGTTTTCTCCCTTTGTTTTTGGTAGGCCTTTCTGATTAAAATAAATTGAATTTAATATTTTTTCATTGTTTCCCTGTCTGTTCACCACATGGACCTTCTCCAGCGCTGTACCACAATGTACATGACATGACTCCTTTAATGGTGCACTATGCAGGATTTTTAGCCTTGCTATGGTCCTGTGTTTACAATCAAAGAAGTCTCCTCCTCCATCCTCAACCCCGCCTACTCAAGGTACCTGAGTTCAGCTACCTAATGTAGCTAGCTGAAAAGCTAGAGGTAACATTACTTACGGGTCCAACAAAAAACACACCAACTCTGCATCACTTTTCATTCCCTTGCAAAACTTCAGCTGTCGCTATCAAGCAAAAGCAAATTATGAGGTTGACTGCTTCTTGAATGCGCCCTGTCGGCTTGTTGTTTGGCTTCGCCGTACTTGCGCTTCACCTCTGCCACTGCAGTAGCTAGCTAGCTGCAAACGCTCTGCTGAAACCTAATCCCACCCCACAGGCTCTGTAGCTACACCCACCCCTCCCCACACAGAGAAGAGCATGACGCCCAGAAACATCCTGAACACATAACACACCTGAATAATAAAAACAGGCAGAGGAGCACCGATTCGGCAAATGTGCGGAAAAAAGATTGCCAGTGCACTAGGCGGCACAGTGGTGCAGTGCTTAGCACTGTCGATTCGCAAGTTTTTGGGTTTCGAGTCCCGGTCCGGGTCCTCTCTGCATGGAGTTTGGTATACTGCCATTGTCCTTGACCAAGGCACTGACCTCAGAACTGGAGTTGGTCCCTACTGCACTACACTGTGGCTGCCCACTGCTCCTAAGTAGTTAGGATGGGTCAAATGTAGAGGACGAACTACCCTACGGGGTCAATAAAGTTGATAGATATGACTGAGCATGTTTATTTTATAATATTTTCAAGGTAAAAATCCTGCAACGTGCACCTTGAATTGATTATTAGTGGGAAAAATCTATTCAGTTCTATTCACCAAGAACAACAATGATTAATATCATTGAGGCTTGCCTGGTGCAAAGCAAGCTGATGACTCACAGCGATCATACTGCAAGAGCATACTGCTGTCAGTCAAATTAAACTGTTGCTTGGCAGTATTCTCACAGTGATATTTTATGTCCTATCTAATCATATAGCAGACATAGCACATTTCAGGTCAGTACAAGACTATCTACTGAAATTAATATTTACCCTTTGTGCATATTGAAACAGGTCTTCAGGAAAGACCCAAGACTTTCAAAGACCTACTCCATATGTATTATAATGTCTCAGTCAGAATTCTTGCCTATACCCTGACATCTGCTGGCTAATAGTTAGAACAACAAGCCCAACAGCCAAAGCAACAGCAATGGCATAATATTGTATTCTGTGCACACACCCAGGATGATGCAAGTTGTGCCTCATGCAGTATTTACATATGAATGGGTGCGTGTGTGGGTGAGTGGGTGTGTGTGCGTGTGTGTGTGTGGGTGGGTGGGGGGGGGGGGGGTGGTCCTGTACAAGGCACCCATGTTGCTAGTCCTTATCTGCTTTCTCCTCACCCCCCCCCCCCCCCCCCCCCCCCCCGTCTTTAAGTGACTCTCTGTGTGGGAGACCACATTTTATTTGCCCCTATTTATCTATCTATCTATCTATCTTTTTTCTTTTGCTGTGTAGTCAGCCCCCATCACACATACACACAGCACATGACTCACACGGATGACTCACAACCCACCCCACCCCTTCTTTCACACAGTACTATATTATGCCCCCTGGCTAACCTAGAGAGAGAGGGAGAGAGGAGAGAGGGGGAGAGAGGAGAGAGGGAGAGAGAGTCGTGCTCAAGATCCTTCATTTCCAAATGAAATCAACCATCTGTGTGTTGAAAGCGACAGAGTAAGAGAGAGGGTGAGATTTTCCTAAATTCATAAACAAACGAATGTAGTAAATACACGAACCTTTCAAATATGCTTCATATGCATGTCCTACAATGCACACTACAACACTGCTAAAGCTTTCAAACCACTGTATACTAATACAAGCAGTAGTGTAGTGGAGGATATATGCAGGTATACGCAGTATACCCACTTCTTTCTTTTTTTTTTGCAAAATCGATATAGAGTATACCCACTTCTCTAGAGTACACTCACTTCTCCAGGCACTACTACACCACTGAATACAGGAATACCATCAATACCCTCATAAATACCAAATATTGAAAACATGAATGACATCTGAGTGCTGAAGGGAGCGATACATGCAGTTCATTGTTAATATTAGATGTTAGGACAGTATGGATAAATGTGGATGTTGAGATTTGGTTCGTAAGATCAGTTTTGCATTTACATTTTAGGCATTTAGCTGATAGTCTTATCCAGGGCGGCTTACAATGAGTGCAGGTTCATTGGAAGTTAGATCAGACACCTCTTATCAAAAGGAAATGAGCAATTGCATGCTGATAAATATACACAAAAACAGTAGCATCTAAACAGATATATTAATTAAAATGGAAATCTTTAATTCCTCATCAGTCTTCTGTGAAATGTGCTAAAGGAAGAGCACTCTCATTTTTGCAGTTTTGGCTGTAATGCATATTTATTTGTGGCACTGCTAACAACTGCGGGGACGTTATGCAGGTAAATGCATACAAATGATCTTATGGGATTTATCAAGACTTGGTGCAATTTCTGGAAAGCTTATGTGTGTGTTTTTTTTTGTTTTTTTACTACCTGGTTGAGTATGAGAGCATCTTGGCAATAAGAGAGCATTAGAATAATTAGGGGTGCATCCCAATACTCGAAAAATACACCCTCCTTTCCTCCACTACCACCTTCTCTCCTCCGTGCCGCGGAAATGGATCTTTGTGTTTTAATCTAATGTTGCGTAATCTTAATTACGTATTAATGGTTACATATTAATTAATGTCTTGACCCAAACCGCAATGTCAGGTACATTGTATACTGTACATGCAAATACTTGTACTTGAAATGTTCAGGCATGTTTTGCATACTTCCAGGTAGGAGAGGAGTGGTAGTGGGGGAGTGGAGGAAAGGAGGTGGGGAGTGAAGAATATTGGGACGCACCCTAGATCATAGTAATTACACTTAAACATTTTTCTTGAGGAACAAAGCATTTATCAAAGTTTGTGGGCTTCTAAGCATAATACTAGGAGAAATACATTCAATGCATTAATTTCTCCAACAGGATATTGAATTTCCATCATTCTGACATTGGCATCTGGAATCACACTCTTTAAATCTTCCAGTATGATGTGCCCCAAATTCCAAAATCAACAGTCTATTTGCTTGTCATGTATTTAGTGTTACTTAGCACATGTACAGTTGAAGTCAGAAGTTTACATACACTTACGTTGAACTCATTAAAACTCATTTTTAAGCACTCCACAGATTTCATGTTAGCAAACTATAGTGTTGGCAAGTCAGTTAGGACATCTACTTTGTGCATGACACAAGTAATTTTTCCAACAATTGTTTACAGACAGATTATTTCACTTTTAATTCACTATATCACAATTCCAGTGGGTCCGAGGTTTACACACACTAAGTTGACTGCGCCTTTAAACAGCTTGGAAAATTCCAGAAAATTATGTCATGGCTTTAGAAACTTCTGATAGGCTAATTGACATTATTTGAGTCAATTGGAGGTGTACCTGTGGATGTATTTTAAGGCCTACCTTCAGAATCAATCCCAGAACAATAGCAAAGGACCTTGTGAAGATGCTGGAGGGAACAGGTACAAAAGTATCTATATCCACAGTAAAACGTGTCCTATATCGACATAACCTGAAAGGCTGCTCAGCAAGGAAGAAGCTACTACTCCAAAACCACCATAAAAAAGCCAGACGACAGTTTGCAACCCCACAAAGCTCTTACTTTTTGGAGAACTTTCCTCTGGTCTGATGAAACAAAATTGAACATTTTGGCCATATTGACCATCGTTATGTTTGGAGGAAAAGGGGTGAGGCTTGCAAGCCGAAGAACACCATCCCAACCGTGAAGCACGGGGGTGGCAGAATCATGTTGTGGGGGTGCTTTGCTGCAGGAGGGACTGGTGCACTTCATAAAATAGATGGCATGAGGAACGGAAATTATGTGGATATATTGAAGCAACATCTCAAGACATCAGCCAGGAAATTAAAGCTTAGTCGCAAATGGCTCTTCCAAATGGACAATGACCCAAAGCATACTTCCAAAGTTGGCAAAATGGACAACAAAGTGGACAACAAAGTCAAGGTATTAGAGTGGCCATCACAAAGTCCTGACCTCAATCCAATCGAAAATTTGTGGGCAGAACTGAAAAAGTGTGTGCGAGCAAGGAGGCCTAAAAACCTGACTCAGTTACACCAGTTCTGTCCGGAGGAATGGGCCAAAATTCCAGCAACTTATTGTGAGAAGCTTGTGGAAGGCTACCCGAAACGTTTGATCCAAGTAAAACAATTTAAAGGCAATACTACCAAATACTAACAGAGTGTATGTAAACTTCTGACCCACTGGGAATGTGATGAAAGAAATATAAGCTGAAATAAATAATTCGCTCTACTATTATTCAGACATTTCACATTCTTAAAATAAAGTTGTGATCCTAACTGACCTAAGACAAGGAATGTTTACTAGGATTAAATGTCAGAAATTGAAAAACTGAGTTTAAATGGATTTGGCTAAGGTGTATGTAAACTTTCGACTTCAACTGTACAAGAGATGCTCTTTACAGATAGCAATATTAATATAAAAACTTCACAATAATTTGTGGTAGTCATAACAAAATCCCCCATGGTAAATGTTTGACATCTTAAATGTTTTAAACGTTTACTAAATGCTGCAAAAGGTTCATATGTTTAGCAAATGTGAGATTCATGGTTATTACCTCTGCCTACCCAGTATGAATCACTAACAGGGATTGAGAAATGGTTGGGATAACTCAACAGTCATGCATTCACGTCCATCTGCCACACAGAGGAAAACATCATGAAATTATTAAAAATGTTCTAACACCAACATAAATTTGTATCTAAACAATAACTGATCACCAGCACAAATGAGCCACAGTATTTACAAAATTTTCAAAACATTTACATGCATATGTATATGTAAATATTGTTAGTGTTTAAAATATTTCATGTCAATTGGGCATCTGATTAATTGGATATCTGGAGTCTGTCTTTGCCCACTGCATATAAAATTATAAACTTCCTTCTGCTTTCTGATGATCTGGCACAGCGTTGCCAGATGTACAATAATTATCGTATTTGTACCATAATTTTGTCCTCTGTCTGTACGATGTGCGATCAATAATGCCAAAAAGTGCCAGAATTTACGATAATTTTGTCATTTCACATACTGTATATTGTCATGGTTTTCCAGCCTGCTCTTGTTAGTTTCTGCAGGTGTTGCCTCTTGGGGGCCACGAGAGGGCGCTCCTGTTGTTTTTTTACGCATTATGTGACCAATTATGGTTATGGGTTTCAGGTGCGGGCGGGCTACTTAAGCTCAGCGCCTTCTTTATTCCTGGCTTTTGTGTAAAACTCTGCTACGCTAAAGCCAGGTAATCGGTATAGGTCTGGAGGACTAGATTTCTTTCTCCTCGAAAAAAAAGTAGGAACTTCCCTTAAGTTTAGAGTTTAGGATTAGATCCGTAGGATCCCTTCTTTCCGTTCTTTCCTCATTTTTCCTATCAGTACTCATTGAGGCTGTAACCTGATTTACCTTTCTGATTTACCTCCTTATTGTGGCTCGTTTCTTTTTCTCTGCTCGTTTATTGAGTTATTTTTTCACCCTCTTTTGTGGGTTGTTTGTTAGCTGATACGTTGGGGGTTATTTCCCCTTTGTTTGTTTTCCCTGTTCTGTCAGGGTATCCCTATTTGTTTCCTCTGACTTGTGGTCAGTCCACATTTGTGGGTGACTTTTAGATCTCCTTACGGTCGCATCTGGTTCTTCGACCCCATCCCCTTACAGTACACAAAAGCCATATGGAGGTACCAGCAACCACCTTGGAGTTTGAACAAGTTCTGGCCACTCAGCATGTGGCCTTGGCCGCTCATGAGGAGGCTATTCAGGCCCTCCAAGCTCAGCATCTGGTAATGCAGAGTCAACAGGGACAATTAGTTGATCAGCTGCGCCGCCAGGAGGACTGTCTGCAAAGTAGTCTTTCAAAACATTTGGCGCGACAGCATCCACAGTCACACAATCACCTGCCCCTGAGAGCCCCCCTTCACTGTCCACTCCTCTCACTGTTAGGGAACCCAAACTCCAGCTCCCCCTTCACTATGATGGGGTGTCAGGGAAGTGTCGAGGGTTTGTCTCTCAGTGTTTAATTTTTGAAGCACAACCATCACGGTTCTCCTCACAGGACTCACGTGTGGTGCTCATCCTGTCGCTGCTCACCAGGACCGCTCTCACCTGGGCTGATCCCCTGATATGGTCTAACGTGCCTGTCGTGAGCAATGCGGATAGGCTGATGAAAGAAAGACGTTGGTGTTTGACCACGACATTTCGAGTCAGGAAGCAGCAATGAGGCTAACCCACCTCCATTAGGGAGATGACACAGTGGCGGGGTTTTCTATCGCGTTCCGAGCATTGGCGGGCGAGACAGGTTGGGCCGAAGGTCCACTTATTACTTTATTTACTAATGCTCTCTCAGACCCCGTCAAAGACGCTCTGGCAGTGCTCGAACCGCCTGCCACGTTTGACGCCCTGGTGATGATAGCTATCCGTATAGATAACCAGGTCAGCGAACGTGAGAGAGAGAGAGTTAAGAGGAGGACCCGTTCCACTCCGAACGTCCTCCCTCTTCTGGGTACGCCTCCTGCGCCCCTCTCTGTCCGTGGCTCACTGAGCGGGGATGAGCCCATGCAGATCGATAGTTCTTCCTTCCGCCACACAAAAGAACCTAAGCAATGCAGAGAATGGTGTCATTACTGCAGGCGCAGGGGACACACTAAGGCTAAGTGCCCTAAGTTGGCTGGGAACGGAGGGGTCTCACTAGGGGAACGAAAGACACCAGTGAGTCATAATAAATCAGTGTTTCGTACCTTGTTACCAGTCCAATTGTCTTGGAATGAACACTCAGTTGAAATTAGCGCTTTTTTGGATTCGGTAGCGGTTGAGTGTTTTGTCGATTCCAAGTGGGCTAGGGAGTTTGTAATGCCTGTTCGTCTCCTCTCATGACCCCGTTATGTCACTGCTCTCGACGGTCGCCCGTCTAGTCAAACAAACCACTGATTTTATTTGCATGCGTGTTCTTCATGGGGGTCATTCAGAACGGATCCGACTCTTCCTGGTGGACTCACCGGCCTACCCCCTCGTCCTAGGGCACTCCTGGTTGATCAAACACAAACCACACGTGAATTGGGGCAGTGATAGGGACACCATCATTCAGTGGGGCTCCTAGTACGCCTCTCACTGTCTACTGACGGTGTCACCCGCTCCTAACAGTCGTGGGTTTGACTCTGAGTCCAGGCTAGTCAGCGACAACGAGGAGGTGGGCTTTCTGGCCGATCAGAGAGGGGGGCCTCTTAGTTGCCCCCTTGTTCCCTGTAGAGTCCGTGCTTCTCTCCTACATGCCTAATCAAAAGAGGCTCGCCGATAGGCATCGTGTTCGGCGCCTTCCTATCGTGTGGGTTAATGGGTGTGGCTTTCTACATGGGACCTCCCGTTACGAGTGGAGTCTTGTAAGCTCGCCCCGCTATTCATAGGACCCTTTAAAATTATCCAGAGGATCAACCCGGTCACGGTTCGCCTATAGCTCCCTTGGTCCATGAGGGTCCACCCCACGTTCCACGTCTCTTGCCTTAAGCCAGTGCTGGTTAGTGCGCAGGCCCCGTCTGATGAGCTTCCATCAAGGGCCAGCCCGCGTACACTGTCCGTCGTATCTTGGCTAGTAGGCGAGTAGGCCGTGGGGTGCAATACCTTGTGGAATGGCAGGGCTATGGCCCGGAAGAGGGCTGTTGGGTTCCCTCTAGGAACATCCTAGATCCAGAACTCATTAATGACTTCCACAGGCACGGTTCTGAAGGACCGTCAGGGTCCGCTCCTTAGAGGGGGGGGTGCTGTCATGGTTTTCCAGCCTGCTCTTGTTAGTTTCTGCAGGTGTTGCCTCTCGGGGCCACGAGAGGGCGGTCCTGTTGTTTTTTCCGCATTCTGTGACCAATTATGGTTATGGGTTTCAGGTGCAGGTGGGCTACTTAAGCTCAGCGCCTTCTTTGTTCCTGGCTTTTGTGTAAAACTCTGCTACGCTAAAGCCAGGTAATCGGTATAGGTCTGAAGGACTACATTTCTTTCTCCTCTAAAGAAATGTAGGAACTTCCCTTAAGTTTAGAGTTTAGGATTAGATCCATAGGATCCCTTCTTTCCTTTTTCTCGCTCTTTTCTAAGTTCTTTCCTCATTTTTCATATCAGTCCTCATTGAGGCTGTAACCTGATTTACCTTTCCCCTCCTTATTTGTCTGGTCTGGTTCTCCGACCCCATCCCCTTACAGTATATGATATATAAAGTTACAAAATTTCCCCTGGCTGCTGATTCATGATCAGTTTAGCTTTTTACTGTATAATGGTTAAAGTTAAAATTGGGGTTGGGAAATCTGATCCTAGATCTGCATGTAAGGGCAACTTTACCCCGGAGCTGTGTATCAAGGTATCAAGGCGCACCCAATCAAAGTCATTCAATTGAGCACACTCATCATTAGTAGGCCATGAAGTAGGTACGCAAAGTATTTTTTCCCCTTGTGTGCTGCTAATATTAATTAGATGAAAAAGTATAAGAAAGATGTTAGATTTAGGCAACATCTTTGATAATATTATTTTAAGACCCCGGATGATAATTTAATATTTCCCATCTGGCAACGCTTCTTCTTCTTCTTCGTTTGGGTAGGATCTTTTTGTCCCACATCCCCAGGCTCGGGGCCGAGGGGCTATCCTTTTACCACCCCGAGCCTAGGGGGGGGTTCACCCGGACTATATTTCAGGGCACACCTCCAGTAGCCACGTCACCGTGTCATCATCCAAAACCGACAGACCATGCATCCCATTGGGTGCCCGATAAATCGGGCAGTCCAGGATGACATGGTCTGCGGTTTGTTCCTCCGCGCCACACTCGCAGGCTGCGCAAGAAGCCAAGCCCCATCTGTGCATCGATGAGCGGAAGCGCCCAACGCCGGTCCGGAGGCGGTTAAGCCTCACCCATGCCAGTCTAGGCAGGTCCACCCCAATAGGGGGAAAACCGACGTCTGGGATGAAGTCACGGAGTCTAGAGGTGTTCTCCTCCCACTCCGTGCTCCAGATGTAATCCGCCCACCGTGCCGCACTGATGTTAAGATCACTGCATTGCTGCAGGAATTCCTGTGCGGCAGGCACAAATGGGTGTCTCGACTTAAGGCGCCGGGGAGGCTCAGCAATTACAGCGAGCCTTTCGTGGAGCAGATGGTTTGGCTCCATGGCCCGGCACGCGAGACGTGCTGTGGCTCCCGCGCGGCGAAGCCCAGCGGGCTGGATGCCTGCAAGAATGGGAAGATTGTCCACGGGAGTGGGACGCAGGCATCCTGTCACGATGCGCAAGGCTTCGTTGATAGGCATATCGATGAGGCGGGTGTGGGCACTGCGACACCATACCGGTGCGCAGTACTCACTAGTCGAGTAAACAAGGGCCAGGGCTGCCGTACGCAATGTTCTTGCGTTGGCGCCCCAGCCTGACCCGACTAGTCGCCTCATCAATGCCACACGAGATGTTAACTTCTTGCGCAGTGACTCAAGGTGTCGGCGAAACGTGAGCGACCTGTCCAATGTCACGCCGAGGTAGATTGGCTCAGCGCAGCATGGCAGGGGTGTTCCGCCAATATATATTCGGAGCTCACGTTTAGCCTCCCTGTTGTTAAGATGGAAGGCCGCCGACACCGTCTTTGCCTTGCTGAGCTTCAACCTCCATTTCCAGAGGTATGCCACTAGTGTCTGCATGTCCTGGCTCAAAGTCCCCTCCAATGACTGCCAGTCTCCAGCGGAGTACACCAACGCGAGGTCATCCGCGTAGGCATACTTCCGCGAGACTGTATCAGGCAAGTCATAAGTGTAGATATTATAGAGGAGGGGGGCCAGGACAGATCCCTGGGGGACGCCGTTCTTGAGGCGTCGTAACCTGCTTTGCTGTCCGCTACCGGTGGTAAGGTTAAAGCTGCGATTTCGGACAAGCTCCAGGATCATATTGACCATGTGCCTGTCCGGCAGCAGGCGGAGCAGCTTGCAGGTGAGGCCGCGGTGCCATACGGTATCATAGGCAGCCGTCAGATCGACAAAAACGGCTCCGGCCTTCTTCTTGAACGAAAAGCTGTCCTCGATGTCTTGAGTCATCAAAGTGACTTGGTCTACGGTCGATCTCCCGCGTCGGAACCCGGCCTGCTCCCGAGGGAGCAGTGGGTCGACGATCGGTTCGACGCGGGCGTAGATAAGACGCTCGAGGATCTTGAAGGGGATGCAGAGCAAGGAGATGGGACGGTAGCTCTTAGGATCCCCTTCAGGCTTATTCGGCTTAGGGATCGCGACAACTAGGGCTCTTCTCCAGATTTTGGGGATCTTGAGTTGGCGCAAGCAGGAAGAGAGGAAAGCTCTTAACCAGGACTTCAGGGCAGGTGCGGCATGGAGTATAAGCTCCGGGCAGATGGAATCAGGGCCCGGAGCTTTTCCTGGCTTTAGGTGCTGGAGGGCGGCAGCGAACTCCTCCGGTGTGAATTCACCGGAGATGTTATCGCTGCTAGATGTTGGGGCCCTCCAGAGGTCAGACACTTCTTTTGCCACGAGTCGTGATGACTCGCGGTCTTTACCCTCGTATACCCCATTTTTCACAAATTGTGATGCGATTTTATTTGCAGAGATGGGGCAGTGACGAGGGGAGTGTCTTGACCTGCCAGTGAGGTTGTTCAGGATACTCCATGCCTTGCGGCTGGAGTGCGAGAAGTCGATGGAATTGACAGCCTCCTCCCAGCGCTCTTGTCTCCTCCGGCCGAGTCTTGACAACAGGGCTGTAGCAGCCCTGTTTGACTCGGTTCCGGCAGGAGCCCGAAGGAAAACGCGGTAGAGGTTCTCGCACTCCGCATCCCAGCACGGTTTGTAGCTATTGCGACGTCCGCGTGGGATGGATTTCTTGGCCGCTTTCACTAACATGCCACAGAAGTCCCGGTATGCCTCATCCACGTTGTTGGTATTAGGCGATGGGAGACGCCACGTGGATTTGTTAGTGAAGAGGCGGAAGCGTTTCCAATTGGCCTTACGGAAATTCCATCGCTTCACCGGCTCACTCGGGATAGAGTCCACGAGTTTAGGCACGGTTATCAGCGATGGTCGATGTTGGGACCGCGGGAACTTTCCGAGCACACGTCTGTCCGGGAGCTGGTTGTCTGCACCGACACTCGCAAATGCCACGTCAGGATTCGTCCCAGTGTTCCAGCGACCGGAGAGAAAGCTGGCTGCACCCTTTGGATCGTATAACAGGGCCAGGCAGTTGTTAGCTGCCCAAGCAGCCAGGTTCTCTCCGTTGGGTGTGTTGGTATTGTACCCCCAGTCTTCATGCTGACAGTTAAAGTCGCCAGCATAGAGACAGGGGTGGGGGAACACCGGGACAGACACCGGCGTGAATCGCGAGGGGGGAGGCTTGTAGACGTTTACAATTTTAAAACCGGCAACGTCCACGCACAACCACTCAATCTCCGAGTCAGCCGGAGATTGATCGGCGAGAGTCCAGCTCAGCCTTTCATGGACAAACGTGGCAAGGCCGTGTTTCCTGCTTAGGATAGACCCAGCTAGTGTGAAATTTGGTAATACTAGCTTATCTGCTGAAAAGCAGTGGGTCTCCTGGAGGAGGATGACGAGGGCCTTGGTGGTATAGGCCAGCTCCTCGATGACGCTGATCTTGTTGGAGGTGAGTCCTTCGGTGTTCAGCTGCAGTATTCTGGGTTGGAGGCCAGCGGAGTAATCACCACCGGCTTTCCTCCCCGACTGCAGCCGAGCACCAGCCCGGGTGAGGGCCCTAAACTGGCAAATTCTGTTTCGCTTATGACTGCGATTGGCAGTCATAAGTTACTGACGGGGGACACCACGAGAAGGTGTTTGCCATGTCCCCCTGGCAACGCTGATCTGGCACGTTCAACCAGAATGGACTGAGGGTAACACAGCATAGCATCCGCCTGTTATCACCTGGCCCAATCTGACAGACTTGTTGCAGGGTGCCCGCTAAGCTAATTCCTGACTTCATGTGAAAGTTAGAAGTCATGCTAGAGCTCGGTGTGATTGAGTCTTCTCGCAGCGAGTGGTGCAGTCCAGTGGAGTTAGTGTCAAGAAAGATGGTGGCCTACGGTTCTACATTGACTTTTCAAAATGAAATACCATTTCAGCCTTCGATCCTTACCCTATGCCTAAAGTTGACGAGCTGATCGAACCTCTTGGGAAGGCTAAATATCTGAGCACATTGGACTTGTGCAAGGGTTATTGGCAGGTCCCACTGACTGAGTCTGCTAAGGAATTAACAGCTTTTAGGGTTCCTAGTGGACCGTCATGCCTTTTGGGCTTCTCGGAGTAGCAGCAATGTTCCAACGCATGATGGATGAGGTGTTGCGGGGAGCTGAGAGTTACTCTGCTGCAAACATTGATTATGTCGTTATTTTCAGTTATAAGGCAGGCTTAGGGCGCAGGGTATAGCACAACCCTTCCAGACCCGTGGTCCCTCTGCTAAGTGCACTTTCACTGTAGAGGCTGCTAGGACCCTATCAAGCGAAGAACTACAAGACTCCAGAGGACTTAGGGATGACTTCGTAGTCTCTACACCAAGAGAAAAGAAATGACCACTGCAT
This sequence comes from Synaphobranchus kaupii, assembly GCA_029718625.1. NCBI lineage: Eukaryota > Metazoa > Chordata > Actinopteri > Anguilliformes > Synaphobranchidae > Synaphobranchus > Synaphobranchus kaupii. The sequence continues at coordinate 7,817,782 of CM056385.1, forward strand.
CTGACATGTTAGTGGAGGACTGTACAACATCATAACCACATCCTCTCTGAGGCCTAAACCATTTCACTTGTGCCTCTCAAAGGCAGGGCCCACAACTGGAAATGCTGGGGGTCTGGGTGCCACAAAGTTCTCAGAGCCTGAGAGAGTAGGTCCGGTCTCACTGGGAGTTGTCACAGGAACCCTGAAAAGAGGGACAGCAGAAGGCTGAACCAGGAGTGCCGTAGCCAGTATGGGAATTAACTGGTGACTCATCATATGGACCCTATCCTGTGTTGCTGCGATCAAGGGGAACGGAGGAAAGCATAGAGCATCAGCGTTGGCAACTCGTAAGCGAGGGCATCCAGGCCGAGTGGACCCGCGGGGTCTGACAGGGACTACAAGCAGGGGACTACAACTCAGGAGTCAAACAGGTCCACCTGCACCCTCCCGAACTTCTCCCAGATCTGGTGCACCACCTGAGGGTAAAAAGAGGTTCAATTCCCCCTATGGTAGGTCATCTCTGGAGAGCATGTCCGCTGCTGTGTTCAGGACTCCGGGGATGTGGGCTGCTATCAGTGAAAGCAGGCAGACTTGGGCCCACATTAGCAGCTCTTGGGCCATTTTGTGCAGGTGCCAAGACCCCAAAGGGGACATGGCAGTGGGTGTGGCTTCTCACAAAAAGGCATGTAACTTCCAAACGGATTCACATTGAATTACCTTCTAACATAGTCATGTTTGGTCTTAGGATAAAAAATAGGATAAAACTATGAATCTTTTGATAATAATAACATGGTACTTAGCCCTGCTTTCAACAACATGAGATCACTTTAATGAATAAGCACAGTTTTCAGCTTTTAGATAAGCCAGTCCTTGTCATAAATTAGCCTGACCCCCCTTCCACACTGCAATTCGTCATCACGCAATCAGGGAAATCAACCTCAATCAAAGTTGGTGAAGCCTTGGAGAAAAAGGGTTTTCCTCTTTTTATTTGGGCGGTGGTTCCTTGGTTGTCTGTTCACAACATCTGAGTTTTTCTAGCTTGTTTGCTTCTGTTTCTATGGCACTGAAACTGGAAGAGGGTAATACTCTGGCAAGGTCTGACATATCGGTCTCTCTCTCTCTTTACTGGTAATTTCAAATTAGTGGTCTAATGTCTTATTTTTGTAAATTATAAGTAGTAAGCCTGCATTCATTAGTGAATGCATGATTTCAATTAATTATTCTAGTTGACTTATCCAGTTTTTCAGTTCATAAAATTAAATCTTACCTGATAGAGTTTGTTTTGACTTGTTGGTCGATTCCACCAGGTTACCGTTTGACTGACCCATCAACAAATTTGGCAATTTAATTTACGATTCTCATTTTCAATAATAATTATTAAATTAAATCGCATACATTTTTTTAACTTAATCCTTGCTTCCCAGACAGCATGTAAGAAATTATGAACTTTTGGTGAATATCCGACATGTTTAACTGGCATATCTTGAAAATTGCATAGCATTGGTGGAGGTATGCAGTCTATTGAGTGCCATCTTCTAGTTTTAGTTTTTTTCTCATCTGTATTTCTCTGAATTCCTCAATGTTAAAAAAAAATGAGTGAGTGGGAATGGTTTCTCCTCATTTAGGTCTCGGGGAGGAGAATTTCCTTTATAAGCAAGGTAGTGGTGGGCTCTGGGGGGAGAGGGTTGTGTGGCTCTGTTGTGCGAGTTGAACATTTAAAGCCGTTTTGTAGATAGTCTTTTAGAAGCTCTGGTTATTGTCATTTTTTCTCATTTATATCGATAAATTTTTTCTTTTTAGATTTTTAGTTTTTTTCCTTTTTTTAAATTTCACTGTATATACCTTCTTTGCACCACCTACTGCACAGCTGTAAATAAAATCAACTGCCTATTCAAGGTATTTTTTGGACTACTGTGCCTTCATGCCACCTCCCATGGTCTTAAGGTCCTGTTACATTGAGGCACTCCATCTTCCAAAAGTTACCATCACAATATTTAAACATCATGCATCCTTGGGAGTGAAGAGTTTGCGCCGCTTGAGAACTGAGAAGGAGACGTATCAACACAATATAAAATTGATTATATATAAATTTGTAAATGCTATTAAATTAATCTGTTCATATGTACAGCCTCTGGAAACATTGTTGCTGTACAAACTGCTTTTTGTAGTTACTTGAAAAGATTTAATTATGCCTGAATGCCCCATACTTGCTGTTGTAAAGTTTGTAAAGCGAATTGGTCATCAGATATTTCTGTAAGTACAAAAACAATCCGCCATTGCGCATAATAACGTATGTAATACGTAGTAAAGTTTGCAAACATTCACTTTGTTTGATTCATCCCATCCGCAGCCAGAATTGCAAGCAGGTTCAGGACCAAAAGTGGTTGCATGTTGTTTTTCTAAACGCGTTCCCTCGGCGAGCGCGTGGTATTTGACCCTGCTGGGCCACCATGTGTTTGTATTCGATGTAGACAAAGATGGCGGATGAACTAGATAGAGTGCGGATTTCAGCTGCGGAGCTACGAGCTGGAGCGTCGAACTTGATCAACAACGAAGAGAACTTGAGAGGTGAGAGTTCCCCGAGTGTGTCCGGAGAGCCTGAGGGGAACCGCGACAGGGTTACCCACAAACAATTCCAGAGTATTCACAAGCAAAGCCAGAAATTGGGGTTCCCCCGCGTTTGTTTTGAACCCTCTCCTTATCCCCACCTCTCCGCAGCATGACAGCATGCTCGCACCCCCCGAGTTCACACCTCTAATAAAATGGCTCTCACAGTCCCTGCTGTAGTCATATAATAACCGCTAACGCATCCCCTGATTGTCAAGTTCTCCGACGGGCCAAAATGGACGAGGCGGCAAATTCGTGTTTTAAAAGATAGCAATGCACCAAGCTAGCTTACCAGCTAACGTAACGTGAACGTAGCGTTCGGTAGTTGGTCGTGGGAAAGCCAGTCTTCAACAACTTAGCCAGCTGACTAAGTGTTTAAGCTAACGTAAGCTAGCCATCCATCTTATAACTTATTTTGTTTAGCGTCTGACTATTTATTTAGCTATCTAAACTCATTTTCAAATAACGTTGTGTTGTCAGGTAGTTGCTATTAGCAGATGTGACCGCTGGTGGCTATCGTATACTAACGTTACTAGTAAATTAGCTATGTAGCTAGATTAGTTAGGATAGGTAAATGAGTTGGCTAACTTAGCTAACCAATAGTTTGTTAGAAAACGCTAAATGTCACGTTTGCTATTTTTGGATTACGTTGCACAGGCGTGTGTGAAATATATTAGCTAACTAGCTGTAAAACAGGTAAAGTTAGAAGTTAACTGTTGCAGTAATGACTCGCATATATGTAACGTTAGCTGCACTTGATTTCAGGAAATTGACGTTATCTGACGTTAAACGTGCTGTTATTCAGCTCACCTTCATTTTGCAGTATCGAGTATGTCATACGTGTTGTTTGTTGGAGCCCCTGCTAGTATTTCACCTGTTGTCCCATAGATTCAGAATACATCGAAGAATATTTCAGTTTTAAAAAGTAGAGGAAGGAGGTAACATTGGAATGTGATTTTTCATTAAACGTTGCGCCCAGTCCTGACTGCTGTGAAAATGTGCATTGATTCATTGCACTCTGTAGACCAGCTAAGAGTCTCCTGTATATCTCTTGAGTTTGTTAGTGAACTTGAGGTGTACTAATGAAGGTTTCATGAACCCAATGGGTGAAGCTACTGTACAATGAGCTGTCAATTACTGACTTGTTTGTGCCAATAATAAGACTTTGCTCTCCACAGCAAAGCACGATTGGTTAAACTTAAAGTCTGAGTGATTGATTGGTTTCGTGATACTTAAGTCCCCATCAGTACTTTGCAGCCAGACTGCATCAATGTTATACTTAAATCACATGGTAGGGTTGCCACGATATCCCATTTTCATATTTTCGATATGCCTTAAACAAATATCACGATATCCGATATTTAAAAAACAAAGCATACTGAATTTTTTTTGCGAGGCTGCAGAACTAAAATAGAAAATTGAGCTGCAAAGGATGCTCCACTCAGATTTGTCGGGCAGGCCACGGCACACGCAGTAATGCAATGATTTTGAGATATTAACTCACCTATTTATTTCCAACAAATATTATTATTTAAAATCATGTACGTATGTTTTGTCCTTACAATATCAATAACAGTGATAATAATATAATAATATATATTTTTTTAAATATTGTGGCTATAAACAGTCATCTCGGCATTATTTTCACATTTTGCGATATCCGATATTATCGGATATCGTGACAACCCTATCACATGGCAACGTTTCCGCATGTTCCTTCTTCTTGTGTTTAAGTGCTGGTCTCGTTGAGTGTAACTTTCCGCCAACCATCATACTTCACTCTTCCGTTCCTCTGCTCTCCATCCCCCTTTTTTCCCCCACTTCACCCCGCAGACGTGCGAGAGGAGAAGCGAAGCCAGAGGCAGCGTGAGGGGAAGCGGCCAGACCTGCAGCGCTACCAGCCGGCCCCAGGGCAAAGCCACAGGCAGAGGGACGGTGGGGAGGCCGCCATGCAGGCCCAGGAGCCAGACCAGCCTGAGAGAATGGAGGATTTCCCGCCGGCCGCAGACGCTAAAATGGAGGCCGACTCCAAGGCGCACCAGGGAAGCGCTGACAGCGGGGTCAGAGACGGCAACTGTTGCCACGACTCCAGCCGAGGAAACTGTCAAGCCGCCGCTCCCAAGAGCCTCGGCGCTGACCGCAGCCAGCTTTCTGCCGGAGGCTGCGTCAGTTCGGGAAATCCCAGAGCTTCGAAAGCCGGCGCGGACCTCGGCAATCGACAGGATTCCCTTCACCGTGCGCGGGCCGATTCTTCTGGCTCAAGCAGCCAGCAGCAGGACTGCAGTGATCCCATCACAAATACCAACACTGGTGCGTCCCGGTCTCCAAAACCAGCGCGCAGGGTTCGTAAGCCCGACCGCGAGATATACCAGCCGGGAGGCAGAAGGTCACAGCATCAGCAACAGGGTGCGAAAGACGCAGGTTCCGGCAAAGAGCTGGAGAGGGTGGCGAAAGAAGAGCTCAAGAGGGACTGCCATCCCTTTAAGGCGGGTGGAGAGAGGGAGGATCCTGCTGGGGGAAAACAGAGGGAGGACAGATCAAAGGCAAAGGACGGCACAGAGGCAGAGGGGAAAGCAGAGCAAGAGAAAGGGAAGAGGGAGTCCTGCCATGCATCCACTGCACAGGATTCTGGTACCGCAGCGGAAAACCTCCCCGGCAGGGTGGAGAGGCTGAACATCAGTGCTCCAGCAGGGGGAGAGGTTGAGGGCAAGAGGGGAGGAGGAGGAGGAGGAGGAGGAGGAGGGAACGAGGAGGTAGGAGGCAGAAGGAGGAAAGCGGGGATCGAAGGAAAGAGAAACCGAGCTGGGGGAGGGGGGACACGAGGGGTGGAGGAAAATGCTGAAAAGGCTGAGAAAAAAGGCAGAGGAGGCCGGAAGAGCCGAGGAGGAGAGAAGGAGGCGGACTGGGAGCCAAAGAAGAGGGGTGGAGGAGGGGAGAGAGCCAGGGGTGCGGGGGAGAGAGAGACGGCAGAACAGGAGGACAAGCGAGAGAGGGAAAGGGACAGAGAGAGAGCGAGGGACACGGGAGGGGTTAGAGACAGAGAGAGGGAGCGAGACACGCCCAAGGACAGGGGCAGAGATGGGGAGAGAGACAGGCCGAGAGAAAGGGATGGGGACAGACACAGAGCCAAAAACAGGGAAGGAGAGGTAGAGAAGGGCCAGGAGGCCAGAGTCAGACCCCAGCATGGTGGTAAGGTGAGCCTGGCTTCCAAACGCTACTCAAAGTCTGACAAACGCAGACCGCGGACCTACAGCACCAGCTCGGCCAGCAGCGGCACCAGCATGGACGGCCCTGCTGAAGCCGGGCGGCACAGGGGTCCCAAGGGAATAGAGAAAGATCGGGGAGCGGAGGGGAAGGGCGTGGCATCATCAGGGAAAGACAGAGGGGAACGGAGGGAGAACTGGGGGAAAGGGCACCAGCCCAGGCAGAACAGAAAAGCGGCAAGAGACTTCTCCTCCACAGACTCTCTGGAGGAGAGCCAGGCGGGCCGGGAGGGGGGCAGGAGGAGGACCGCGAGCGAGAGGGACAGGTTTGGGGAGGAGGACTGGAGCCCTGACAGGAGGCGCAGAGAGAGCCAGGTTCACAGAGGAGGCCCCGGTACGAGGAATGCGGTCGGTGGAATCCTGAGGGTGTCTTTTGACAAGCCTTCGGCTAACACCCACGAATCCTCAGAGGACCCGCACAGGCGACCAGATGTGGCGCCCAGAGGCCGGGGGCGGGGCATTCTCATACTTCCTGCCCACACTAACATCACCGTGTCCCCTGAGCCTGGGCACAGGCTGCTGGTGGGCGGAGTGAGGGGTGGGGTCGGTCAGGGCAGGGCCAGGGGAGGTCGTGGAGGAGCCCTCAGGAGACTGTGGGACCCCAACAACCCTGATCAGAAGCCGGCCTTGATGCGCGGCCAGCAGTTGCAGCAGTCACCACACCTGCAGCAGGGAGGGTATGGCCCGCTGCATTTCCTGGACACAGACGATGAAGCTGCAGGGAGTCCTCCCATCCGCCAGGGAGACCCCCTCCAGAACTTCCCCAGTTCCCAGCAAGCTGTCGCCATTAACGCGGCAGCCATGGCCTTCTACAAGTTTCAAAATTCGGACAACCCATATTGCTACCCAATGCCATCTAACACCTCTGCTCGCTACCCATACCCCTACCACCTTCCCTACCAGATGCCCACCACCAATGGCATCTACCCTGCCCCGGGTACAGCCTCCTACTACGCAGGGTTTAACCAGTCTCCTGGCGCCCAGGGCTACCCCTCAGCCACGAGCCCGCTGACCCCAGAGGAGATGGAGGTGCAGGCCCGGGGGGAACTGGGGAAGCTGCTCCGTGTAGCTGACAGTCAGGAGCTGCAGCTCAGCAACCTGCTCTCCCGTGATAGGCTGAGCCCAGAGGGACTGGACAGGATGACCCATCTCAGGTGGGAGGAGCCAGGCAGGCCTCTGACTGACACATGCTCACTTACGCACAGCTACGTAAACAGGTTAACTACACACAGTAACTGACACAATTGCACACAGTAATACTGAGTATCTCACTCGAACATGTGTACACACTCACAGAAACACACACACTCTCATGCACATAAACACGCACACAGTTGTGCACGTGCGCACACACACACCTTACGTTCATTTCTATATGCACATCATCACACAGAAAGTATATACTTTACGAATCCTTTTCGATGAAAGAGGCATTTCCCCAACAAATATCTTGACGCTTTGAATTTCACTGTATATATGTAACACAGTTGTTCCTTCATATTCTCTCTCTTCTCTGTGTTTAATACTGTTGTTTCTAAGTAACGTGGTACCCTGTTTTAAACATGTGTGCCTGTCACCGTTTACTCCGTCCGTCCCGTCTGTACTGGCTGCAGGGCTGAGCTCCTGGCTCTGTACGAGCGAGTCATTCTGACGGACATCGAGTTCTCGGACTCCCAGAACCTGGACCAGGCTCTGTGGAAGAACGTATTCTATCAGGTGATCGAGCGCTTCCGGCAGCTTCTGAAGGACCCGGCGGCAGACACCTCCCCCAGGGTCAGAAACATGCTGCTGACGCTGCTGGATGAGGTAAAGTCACGTCACTGCTGTTATAGCGGGGGCTTGAGTCGAGTCCTCCCACAGACTGAGCGCACAGTCTACAGTGCATCGGTCTGCTGATACGCAAGAGTAAGAAGAAAATTTGGAACATACTGAGTTTGTTCAGTGTGCTTCTCTTTGTTTTGCTTGGTGTTCAATTAGTAATGCCCTTTCCTTTGTGTAACTTTTTTAAGCAACTTGTTGGTTTCAGGGAGTAATGATGTCAGTTGTTAAAAAAGTTAGACTATATGGTATGTAAACTAGCACCTAAAATTAGAGCCTCTATTGATTTGGTATCCAAAGACGGTCACATTGGAGAGTGAGACGATCAATGTGCTTTTAACCACCACATTTTGCTTTGTACTTTATGGAAAAAAAAGAAGTAAAATGTGTTTTTGGTTCTTTGCGTGTTCAAGTGTGCTGGAAATGAACATTTTAAATTGGTGTTACCTAATACTGTTTATTTGATATAATTGCACATTTTAATGATAATAACTGCCCTCCAAAAACAAATCTAATGGTATACTGTTGTCTTTCAGATTTTGATACTGCTTGTAGTATATTTTATGTAATTTGTATCAAAAGCCTCCCTAGGGACAAACACTGGAAATTATCATAAGCTACAGATATTATGATATCACGATCACATTATTTTAAACAGTGTATCTACGTATGTTAATATGTATCTGTCACTATGAAATAAATGCTATTTAAAAATAAATACTAATGATTTTAAATAAGGAAATAACGTCTTTTTAAATTGTGTTTCGTAGGGGGCAGTGTTCTTTGACGCACTGCTGCAGAAATTGCAGACCGTGTTCCAGTTTAAACTGGAGGACTACATGGATGGCTTGGCCATACGCGCGCGCCCATTACGTAAGACGGTACGTGTGTCATACTCCAAACCTCTCAAAAGCACATGGACTGTGTATTTATAGCCGCGGGCAGGGGTGGATCTGAGGGGGGATGCCCTCCCTCCTGTTAAAAAAAAAACCATCCCCTTTGTAAAACTGCCATCACCCCTTTCCATCCCCTTTGTTTTAATGGCTTTCTGTGATCCCACAAATCCCGCCACCTCCCTTGAAAAATCTTTACAAATCCACCACTGCCCCTGGCTATATTGCGGATAATGTAACCTTGTGTGCTGTGTACCTGTGCAGGTGAAGTACGCCCTGATCAGCGCCCAGAGGTGCATGATCTGTCAGGGCGACATCGCCAGGTACCGCGAGCAGGCCAGCGACTCCGCCAACTACGGCAAGGCACGCAGGTAAATTCACTTACCTGCACAACTTGGATTCTGTTTATAGGTGTTGAAAGAGTGGTAAGATATATGGGCTGCCAAATTCTCAGTTGGAAAAGGCACTCCGTATGATCACAGACATGGCCTCATTCTATAAAGATCATTGCTATGAACATTACTGGTCCAGAGCAGCAGGATAAATTGGCTTTGTACTACCCAGGGTAGAGAGTTTAATTTTGAGTGACAGGTAGGCCTATACTTCTTCTCCTTCTACAATTGGGTTACAGGGGATATTGCAAATGTGGCTGCATTCAAACTGTTATATTTGTCTCTTTTAGTGAAAACCTGGCTAAATAGCTACATTAATATGGATCAGCAGGAAGTGAGAAACTGAGGATGCAGTGCTTAACGAGTGCTAAATGCAAGTCAGTTTGAGTGCTTCACAATATGCTGAAATATGTAGTTATCGTACCACTTCTCAACAGGCTTGCCATCTGAGAATGTGACTTCAACTGCGTAACATGGATGTCTATGGTAGCTGGCTAGACAGTTTGCTGGCAAATAAGATGGTTGTTTTCTACCTGTCTAGGTATAAACTCAAGCCAATTAAAATGTATTTGTATTTATTTGTGAAGTAGAAACACTGCCAGCTTGATTCAGTCATTCCCTTCGGCACCTTTTAGCAAGCTCTCACCATCTTGGGAGAGCCGCACTGCCCTTATGGAAATGTAATATACTGCAAGTATATTTTAAATATATTGTGATGATAATTTTGATATATTTACAATATACTGCAGTATATCCTTTTTCCATAAGGGTGATGCTGACTGGAGCGTGCTGTGTCTAATTGATTTTATTACTTTGGATTACCATTGGCAAATTGCAGATGCCAAAGACGCTGGTGGCTCTATGTGAGCTGGTTGCTCGCTCACACCGTCTGCCATTGTGATTGTGGGCAACTAGGCCTACTGAATATGAGCAGCAGCAAGATTTGAGTTTTCAGTACTCTCCTAAATTCATCATTCACAGCAATGTCATTTTGTTTGTGAGCAATGGCTTGCCTTGAACAGAGCAATTTAAAATTAAAATAACATTTAGAAGACATTTATGATCTGAGGTGCCGACTTTCTCCCACTGAATCCCATTCTCTGTTCTCTCATTTATCATGGTCATTTAGCAATGTCTTATTGGGAAAGTAAGTTGCGTACTACACCCTTAAACATAGCTCGCCATCACTGGAACAATGCACAGTACGTCAAATCACTATTCAGAATCAACACTGAGAATGAAAAACTAGAGTGTAAATATAATTTCACCTTGTCGTAGCGATAGTACTTATTTCCATGCTTCTCATGTTGGTTTTGACTTATTTCCTGCGTCCCCATGTCTCTCTCTCCCTGTAGCTGGTACCTGAAAGCGCAGCAGATAGCTCCCAAGAATGGCCGACCCTACAACCAGCTAGCCCTGCTGGCGGTGTACACGGTGAGTCTCTCAGCGCCCCCGTCAGGAATCGATGGTATGGCAAGGTGAGAGGGAGGTGCCCTGAGTTAAGTTCAAGGTCAAGCATCTTGGCTGTAAAGGAAATTAGCAGAGGAAAATGCTGTCAGTCCCTGATGCTTCCACTTGTTGATTATTGCGAAAATGTTCTAGCTTATTTTATTTTTATCAGAAGAGATTTTTCCTCTCTCTTTTAGTTTGTTCACTTTCTCTTTTTACTGAAACTCCAGAAACTGCATCCATTACTGTAAGGAAAAAAGGAACGTCTCTTGAACGTGATGAAAAGATACAAAGTTTATTTCCGATACCGACAGTGACTAAGCGCACGAATGACACAGCAGAGTCAGACTGAACCACAAACGTTTCAAATGACTGCTTCTTATCTGGTTTCCCAACTTTGATCCGGAGTGTTGAATACACATACTAGGAAGGATGTAGACAGTTTTGTGTTTTGTGACACCTATCAATTAGGCCGTAGTGTATTGGCCGTCTTGCTGTGATTGAATTAGCACGTCTGTTGATTTGAGTAGTTCCTGATTTCCCACTCACGTTCTCTATGCTACCCTTGCACCAACAGTATTTGTAATAATGATAAGATCAAGGGAATGTGTGGCTAGCAGACATATTGGCCTCAGACAGACTTCTTACATTACCTATTTGGTTTGACATGGGTATGAATATATGATCTTAAGATGGGTGTTACAGAGGTCCCTGGCCCTGGAGAGCCTCAGGTATGCTGGTTTTTGCTGTTACTCTGCGCTTAGTCCATCCATTAAAGCAGTTGCTTACACGTCATCTGACCTGGTTTCTTCGGTCTGAATCTTTTGGACCAGGGCTCTGGACCCATGCCATATTACATTTTGGGGAGATAAAACCCAGGGCATTTAGGCATTTTACGAAGTAAAAAGATGATGACAGAGCATTGAATGTATATACAGTCAACAGTCAAAATGATTGGCACCCTTTTAGCAAAGAATTTGCAAAAATAAATAAACATTAGCAAAAATGTATAAAATAAACAATACACATAATGATTCAAATGTTCTGCCCCAACATCTGGGGAAACTACTTACTTTCACTCTAATAAAAATTATTCTTATAAAGACTTCTTTGGTAATAGTATTTTTTTCTAAAACATAGGGGTCAAAATTTAGGGCATCCCTAAAGAATATTTTAAATAAAACCAAAGAAAGTAGCGCCCGTCATGAAATTCTATTTTCTAAAAATGTATCTCAGTCTCCAGAAACTGTATAACTGCATTTTACGATTTCCTGTTTCACTGGAGTATAAATATGAGGCAGCAGATGCAAAATCCCTTTTTCATCCATCACCATGGGGAAAACCAAAGCGCTTTCAACTCCGGAGAGACAGATGGTTGTTGACCTACACAAATCAGGTAAAAGATATAAAAAAATGCATAAACAGTTGAAAATACCATTAAGCACTCTGTCAAATAATCAAAATGTTTCAGAAGTCTATAACAGTTACAAATTTGCCAGGAAGAGGGCGCATGTGTATATTGCCCCTACACTCTGCGGAAGATGGTGAGGGAGGCAAAGAAGAACCCAATCTCGGAACCCATCGGCTAAATCATGATTTAGCCTCTGGGAGCGTACAGTGAATCTCAGGGCTCGGAAGTACCAGCTACCATATCCGCAGGAAGAGTGTTTCTAGTCCGATAGGCAACTCTTCGAATGAGAATGCAATGGAGATTACAGACAAACTTTTGAACAGGATTATTTCACAAATTAGTAGGATACATTCTATTCAAAGTTTCAAACCACTGCAACGCCTTTGTTTGAAATATTTACTGGGAAAGCGGGACGTATTATCTTGTCTGCCGACAGGTTACGGCAAAAGTTTAATCTTTCAAACATGGCCCACAGCTTGTTCGCTACTGGCTAATGACTTGCCCAACCAATGGCCAGCAGATGCTATCGTTCTGGTTATAAGTCCGCTGATGTCCATTATGTTTTTCAATGTTTCAAAACACTGCATTAAGCGTTTTTGTTAAAATATCCCCTGAAAGCTTGGTGCAGTCCACAGAGATGTCTAGGATGTCGCCTGTGATAGTGCAACGAGCTAATCATTACTGGTCTCAAAACATACAGTACATTCACTAAATTAATCTCAATTTGAGGATTTGATTCCGAGATGACTGAAACACATATTCCCAAACAATGCCAAGTCATTAAATAAATAAAAGTTTATCATATCCAAATGCCCACAAACAGCAGAAAAGATTGTGGCAACGTTATAGCTAACGTTAGCTAACTTAATAACATTTGACAGCTCACCTCAGTTGATCCATTATCATTTGAAGAGAATGTTCTCCTTCCTTGTTTCTGGTCTTGGGACGGCGTTGATGGTGTACATCGTTTTTGTCGGATGTTCTCCTCCTCGTCCACATTTATGTTTTTTCTCTGTGATTTCTCAAGCGATTCATCCATTTCATACCGATCATATCGCCACTGTTACAAAAAGTTTCATTGTAGGCTATCGGTACATCAGTACCCACGTGGTGTTTCCTGTCGATTCTGGTTACATGGGCACCGCCCAACCGTGATTGGTTAGGCCAATCAGCTTCCGCAGCTTCCGACAGGAAGTTCTCGTCTCTGCTTTAATTTAGGTAACTCCAGCTTTTACATGTGCGCCGACATTCATGTGAACATCTTTCAAGAGAGATTAAGAAGAACCCAACAATCACAATTTCATAACTGGTCAGTTTTGTGGACTCTTGGGGTTATCAAGTTTAGAAATCAACTGTTAGACGCCACCCTCGTGTCAACAAGCTCTTAGGAAGGGTTGCACGAATTAAGCCCTTAAGCCCTTTGAGAGCTTACCCATAAATTGAAGCGCCTGAACATTGCCTAGCATCATTGGAACTACAAACCCCAATTCCCAAAAAGTTGGGACAGTACGTAAAATGCACATAAAAGCAGTGATTTGTAAATTCTCTTTTACATATATTTAATTGAGAACAGTACAAAGAAAAGATATTTAATGTTTTACCTTATCAACTTTATTGATTTTTGTAAATATGTGCTAATTCTGAATTTGATGCCTGCAATGCGTTCCTAAAAAGTTGGGACCGGGGCAAAAAATAGACTGGGAAGTTAAACAGGTGATGCTATCATGATTGGGTATAAAAGGATATCAAAAGACTATTGATATCTTATTTTCAGGTACTTTTACAAGCGATACTATAACCTCTCTGCATTTGAATGGATCTCTAGGGGAATTGGGGGGTGGGACTAGATTAAGCTGTAAATTACACAGGGATAGTATGGAACCCATGGTTGGCTAAATGGCTGTATCAAACGAGCCTCAAACCATCACTCTGCTGCCAGATATGCAGTCGATATGGATGGATCACTTTAAGGGTTGTTTCTCTTGACTCATTTTTCTATTGAACTCTATGGAAAAATAAGTCAGGAGAAACAACCCTTCACAATTGGAATCATGTTTTATGGTCAGATGAGACCAAATTTAAATCTTTTGACCATGCACACCATCGGCATGTTTGGCGACAAAACGACTGCATGCAAGGAAAAGCAACTAATATCCACAGTAAATATGGTAGTGGATCATTAATGTTAGGTGGCTATTTTGCTGCTAGTGGTCCAGGGGTTCTTGTTAAGATAGATTGCATAATGAATTCTACTAAGTAACAGGATATTTTAGCCCAAAACCTGGTTGCCTCTGCCAGGAGGCTGTGACTTTGCCGTAGATGGACCTTTCAACAAGATAATGACCCTGAACATACATCAAAATCAACACAGAAATGATTGTGGGAACACAAAATCTTTTTTGTAATTTCCATCTCAGTTTTCGGACTTGAAACCTATTGAAATCCTGTGGTTTTGATTTGAAGAGGGCAGTCCACAAGCGCAAACCTAAGAATATCAAGGATTTTGACATTTCCTGCACGCATGGAGGAGTGGTCCAAGATCCCCCTGAAAGTGTTCTCCAACCTTATAAGACATTACAGGAAGAGGCTCAGTGCTGTTATCCTCTCCAGGGGAGGCTTCACCAAATATTAATTGTAGGGGTACCAATCATTTTGAAACCTGTTTTGCAGAACAAATTGTACTACTCGATAAGACTTTTTGTCTTTGAAAAATTATTGTGTTAAAATAAACGTATACAGCTCCCCCATATGATTGTGCCAAAAATATGACTGATTGTATGTGTTGTTAAGTTTTTGTGGCCATTTTTGCTAATTTGCATGAAGGGTGCCAATAAGTCTTGACTTGTCTGTAAATAAACATTGTCTCTTTGCTCTCAGTAAAGGGACGCCGAGGTTCTTACATTTATAAAAGTGATTAACCCAGCGGATTAGATTACAAAACCTGCTTGAAGCCGGGTTGTGTCAGCAGAACGGGGCCACCGGTGGAACTGGTCAATTTTCCACAGAGTTTTTAATACCAGGACTTGATTTACGTATTTATTACCAGGGTTTTAAATGGAAGTACAGACTGCGCCTTGGAATGTTCAAGACCATTCTTGACACGGTGTTTGAAATCCCATCGCTGGGATGAGTGAGCTTCTGTTGTCATCAGTCGTTCTTATTCCATGCTGGCGTTCTCTTATGTTCTCCTATGCTGCCACTGGCGGCCCAAGGCAGGAAAGTTGGTACAGTGTTTGACTTTGTTGCCTGCCATGGACAGCACTGTCTGCTGACTCACTTTAATCCTCTTCCTGTTAGTCTGCCCCCGTATAAGCATTGACCCCACTGCCTGATTGTGCTATACATTTCCAAGTAAGTTTCTGGTGGCTGTATTGTGTAAAACACAAAGTGTGCCTGCTACCCTTTTTTTATCTCTCTGATGTATTACTTAGAAAATATTGCACATTTGTTGAACAACTGATGCTGTTTTTTTATATTTGAATCAAAATGGGCTTAGCCACATAGCATGTGATGAACATCCACCGACATGAATGATGTTCTTTTAAACAGTCCGTCACTCAAACCTTCAGACCAGAAAGGCACAGTCTAGTTTGTGATTAAAGCTTTTTGGTCAAGGCCTTGGCTCAACCTGGTCCATTCTGATATTTTAAGCCTCTGCCTTTGTGATGTTCAATTGGTTTTCGATCGCGGGGGATCAGGGCCGTTCAGCTTCATTTCAACAACGTATTAATTAATGTGAATTTTATTTCTTCACACGGATCGAAATATGAAACCGCTGCGTTTTGCCCAATTTTCCATTAGGTGTCAGTATAGCCAAGGGGAAAAAAACAAGATGTTAGTTTTGTAGAAGCACTGAAAACAATATCATGTGTGTTTTGAGAAAAAACAAAGTGGACTTTTTGGCGTGGATGTTATTGGACGCCTCCGTGAGCACGTCCCAGCATGCCGCTCAGCTGGGCCTGCCCCGGGTCACACAACACAAACACTGGCCTGATTACTCATCACTTCACCTTCATTTACTCCCCCACTTTCTGCCTTTCTCTCGTCTTCCACCTTTCCCTCTATTCTTTATAATTCGTGTAAATCTTGTGTCCTTCCCCCACA
This sequence comes from Synaphobranchus kaupii, assembly GCA_029718625.1. Lineage (NCBI taxonomy): Eukaryota > Metazoa > Chordata > Actinopteri > Anguilliformes > Synaphobranchidae > Synaphobranchus > Synaphobranchus kaupii. Next base: position 7,833,698 of record CM056385.1, read on the forward strand.
CTTTGGTCTCTCACACTGAAATTCAGATTCAAATATGCTTTATTTGGCACGATCACAAATATTCTAGGTATAGTTTTGCCAAAGAAAATATTCACATAACATGTAAATCAACAATAAGAACAATATTAACTGCATTAGTGATAAACATATGCATTTTTTATAGAACCTGCAAGTGATGATTATGTCAGTACAAAAAGCTATGGGAAAATAACATAAACAATATGGTAATAACTATTGCACTCTGAGTGGGCTGCTATTCGATATCCTGCGCCATTGGCCCACCATGACATTGTGAGCAGCGAGAGGTGCTGTGTCCCACTCCCAAAAGCATTTTCTCCCTTCATTTTCTCCTCCTAATTGTCCAAAGCTGGGAATCATCTTTTTATCATTAATTGTGTTTTATTATGTTTTTAGCTTAGATTGTTTTATTATGTTTTATTCTCTTGCTAACAATTCCTTGTCTTCCCCTCTCTCTTTCTCTCTGTCTTTCTCTCTCCCCCCCTCTCCTCTTCCCTCTCTCTCCCCTCCTCTCCCCCCCCTCTCTGCACTCTCCTCTCTCTCTCTCTTCTCTCCTCCCTCTCTCCCCCTCCCTCTCTTTCCTTTCCTCCTCTCCCCCCTCTCTCTCTCCCTCCCCCTCTCTCTCCTCCCCCCCCCTCTCTCTCTTGCTCTCTCGTTCTCCCACAGAAACGGAAGCTGGATGCTGTGTATTACTACATGCGCAGCCTGGCAGCCAGTAACCCCATCCTGACTGCTAAGGAGAGCCTGATGAGCCTTTTCGAGGAGACCAAACGCAAGGTTAGAGCAGCAGTGTGGGGAAACCGTGGATGTGGTCATATACAGTTAGCCTAGCTAACTGTGGAAAGTCATGAATTAGGCAAACGCAAGGTTAGAGCAGCAGTGTGGGGAAACCGTGGATGTGGTCATATACAGTTAGCCTAGCTAACTGTGGAAAGGCATGAATTAGGCTAACGCAAGGTTAGAGCAGCAGTGTGGGGAAACCCTGGATGTGGTCATATACAGTTAGCCTAGCTAACTGTGGAAAGGCATGAATTAGGCTAACGCAAGGTTAGAGCAGCAGTGTGGGGAAACCGTGGATGTGGTCATATACAGTTAGCCTAGCTAACTGTGGAAAGGCATGAATTAGGCTAACGCAAGGTTAGAGCAGCAGTGTGGGGAAACCCTGGATGTGGTCATATACAGTTAGCCTAGCTAACTGTGGAAAGGCATGAATTAGGCTAACGCAAGGTTAGAGCAGCAGTGTGGGGAAACCCTGGATGTGGTCATATACAGTTAGCCTAGCTAACTGTGGAAAGGCATGAATTAGGCTAGTGCCAATTGTATCCTTTAAGGGTAATGTTTGGGCTCTACAGTAAATTGTGGCAGCTCCATTTCCCTTCATATTACAATTTTAAAATTTTATTATTTATGATGAAAGTATGATCCACGATGAAGAAAATTATATGTATTTATAATTTATTTATATTTTTGCTGGTCCTTTGTTTGTAATCCAAGCACCCAAAAACAAAATGGACTCATAGCTATCCAAGTGCGGGGTATCTGTGGTGGTTCTTTCTTAATTGTTGTACCAGATGAGTGACACAGAATCCAAAAAATCTTTTTGCCTGTAAATGTTAAAATCTCCAGCAACAAGCAGCTTCCCACTTATCACGCATTGTTGTGCTTAAAGGGCACGCAAATTACACATGTACATCAAACAAGCGTTTTGACGGTTATACACGAAACCATGCATTTCCGAAAGATAGAATTCTCAGGATTAAACAATGGAAAAAATAAACCTTAATTTACCAACATAACATTATGGGTTTGTCATATGCAGATTTCAACCGGTTTGTTAGTTGTTGAGTTATGAAGTATTTAGCTAGCTAAAAACTTTGTGTATTAAAAAAATGTAAACAACAAAAAACATGGCCAATGGAAATATGAGTTATGCTATTTGAATAGTTAGGCTTTCAAGCCAGACTGGTAGCAGACTGCTTGAAGGCCCTTTGGTTTGCCTCGGTTTATTTTTTATCCCCTGTCCTCCTGTGTTTGTCCTATCCGTCATGGTGGCATGATGGAATTGCCAGATTGAGTGTGTACATGTGTACAAGATTTTACAGCATGTGTGCAGCCCCTACATGTTGTGCAAATATAAATTTAAATTATATATATATTATTTTTTTTGCCTATACAGACAGTAGTTTTCCATGTTCCATAAATGTTATCTAATGTAGCCAGACAGCAAAGTGATACTACAGATTTGCGAGTAGGAAAGCCATCAGACAAGATTTGGTCTTCACTGATACATTGGTGCAGTCAGTGACCAAAAATCTGTGGAGAAAGTGTGGCGAGAAGACAAGTGGTCTAGCTAACTGCTGAAATTTTAGCTAGCTGGTTATAAACTGCGGTCACACAGTACAATCAGGTTTCTTTCAGTTTTTGTTCAAACCAGCTAACATATAGTTATGTCTGCTGCAATAGGACCCTCTCCAATTCAGGATGTGCAACAAGTTGTCTATCGTGAACTACACAAATTGAAAATCATCTTTGTACAGAAATAAGTAATTTAAATTTTTTGTACAATTTTGAGTTAAAAAAAAGTGGATACCAGATTTATTTAAGGTATAGTCATTTGCACTATATAGCCATGTTGGTGCAAATGTGTACCATATATTTGTGCAGTCAAGCATAACTGTAGATCACTTTTTGAACCTGGTATGGCAAATCTAGTTGTGCTCTGCACACTTTACATATTAAATAATTTTATTAATTTACTTATTCACTACCATACCTTAGTGCCCACCCCTAATTACCTGGTTTTTCAGTGCACCAACACTTATTAGTTTTAATTTGGTATGTTCTTCAGACCCTCTTAATAAATGCTATCAATTCCCCAGTTGATTCAACAAAGCATCAGTTTGTTAACCACATCATTGTTTATATTCACTGTCTTGAGAGAACTGGAGAATTGAAGAAAGGAGGCTAGCGATTGAAATAGAGAAGGAAAAAATGGTAACCAAATGTAATGTGCCAGTGGAACTAATCCACACACTTACTTGCTTTGCTTGCTGTGCTTCATCCATTCAGTGAAATAAGCCCCCGCATCATAGTGACATGGCTGCCACACTTGGCTAACTGAACACAGCTGGACGGTTCCATAACACAAAGCTTAACGCTAATGTTTCATCATCATGGAAATGGATTATAGTTTATTTACTTCTTTTATGACCTTTTTTATGGTACTGCAGCCCTTAAGGATTAGCGTATTCTATCAGGTTGTTGTGAAGTTATACAATAATGTGTTAATATTAGAGGATGGAAGTCTTTATATATGCAGCTAAATCCAGTTTGCACAGTCAAGTGCAATGCAATATTGTTGTTTGGTCAGATTTCTTCACTCACGAGTTCCGGCTAGTATTGGGTACTTCGGGGGTCCGAAAGCAAGAAAATACACTTCAGTTAGCTCATATATTTCCAGAGGCTGTAACATATGAACTGATTAATTACATAGTTTAAGTGTTTATTCAGAATTATAAACATAATTATCAGTTTTTATCATCTCGGTACTTCTTTCCCTGAGCACAGCATCTCAGGTAGGCATACACCAGAGCTAATAGTTTCCACCAAAAATAAGATCGAATGTCATTTTTTGAAGAATAATCTGGTAATATACACACATTCAACCTCTGGAGGCATAAAGTCACAATACAAGCTGCTTTGGAGTTACTCAGTGTATTTTTTTTTCTTTAGACCATAAGTCCCCTAATGCCCCATAAAGCTGGCAAATTGTCAAAAACTCCTGTAAATATCAAAAAATATCCACAAAAACTGTCCGGGCCATTTGAAAACATATGTGATAACCAAAGTAATATGAAAAACCCCAGAAAGTGAACTATCCTTTTAGATTACTGTAGCTTTTACAGCAGCACTTTGGAAGCTTTGGATTAGAATGCATTCTGTTGGCTGGGTCAGTGCCTCTCCAGAAATAGAATATACTACAATGTATTGTAAATATGTGGATATTTTGAAAACCTAACGATGAATACATTGTATATTTGTAAATGCATATATGAATGTCTGAGATCAGCAATCGTGTGTGTTTGTCCATATTTTGTGTTGCAGTCTCTTGATAATTAATTTAATTTCAATTATATTTTCAATACATTTCTGTTAGGGCGAGATTTACAATGCACTTCCTACATGCGCCTTTCCACCTTCCACCACAGTTGTCATTCTGGTGCGGTCTATTGACAGCACGCGGCGGCAGTTCCCTTTTTTCCCGTCGATGTGTGTCTTATTGTCTAATGGCACTCTTCACTCACATGTTCTGGTGCTGAACGCTGATGCTTTTGTAGTGTAAGCAAATTGGGTGCCTTCTTCAACATGCAAGAACTTTTGCTTAATATTGTGTGGTTATTGTGAGGTATGCTGAGGCTGATGCTGTGCAGGTGCATACCTGGAAATATGTCGAACATTTTCATGCGTGGGAGTAATGTATTTTTCTCAATGATCAAAGAGCCAAGACTGTCTATAGTGGGTTGTATTTGGCCCCAGAGCTTGTCTTTTGAGTAGCCCAGCTGTAGAGGTTCATGTGTTTTGCCTGTTCTCGTAAGGCACCTTAAATGAATGCATTCCGAGCTATAAAGTTTAGTTACTACTGCAGTCTGTCAAAATAAATGCCCTCTCCCTGTGTATTGTAAGACTTAATCACAGATGAACAAGGAAATAGAGCAAGTGAATTGAGGATTACGAAAGGTTCTGATTAAGACCAGTGTTCGTTGGCTGAAAATGAGTGAATCGCCTGCTCTGAAATCTCCCAGTGATGTATCCACTCAGGATACAGCTGCGGATGAGGGGATCAGCCAAAGTCAGAAGGAGGTCACTCAGAGGTCAGGGGTCAGCCACAGTGCGAGGAGAGGACGGATACATCCCATAATGATTCCCACTGGCGGAGCGCTTTGATAGAAGCATAGATTCCACATGTGCTCAGTTTCCAAGGTGACAAATATTGTGTCGGATGGTCTCCTGGAACATGTAGAGTGTAACTGCACTGATGGCCTAAAATTATTCTTAGCTTTCTTTTATTTGGGTATGCACAATAGAAATCAAGGCCCCAGTTCCACTGTGTGGAAATATCCTTTTCCATTCCACATTTATTTTGCTTAAAGGGTAATTCCACCCAAAAACAACATTTAAACCTTATTTAAAAGATCAAGGTGCAACTAATTAAGTATCTCTTTGTGGCTGGCCAAAAAAAAATTCTGTACTGTGATATTTTAATATAAAGTTGAAAATTCTGTAGTGGTATACGTCATTTTGATGTATACCTCTACCACTTCCTCGTTTTAGAAAGACTACAGTTTGTCAAGTGGGCGTGTAAATTACATAGGCACGTAGGTGGAACCAGCGAGGGAAGAAATGCTCCTTGACGGTCTGTCACTGTTCTGAGTACCATGGTAGGGACACATCGTAGATCAAGCTAGCTATCATTGCTATTTTATTATAATGTTAGAAAATTACATTGATAGGCTACGTTATTTCCTAAAGATGTTTTGGGAAAGTAAACCAAACAGGACTGGAGTGCTGTCGGTTATAGAGTGGACAAACAACTCAGTGGCCTCCGGTCTCATTCCCTGACATCTTTTGCCTTATTGAATCACCTGGTAAGGAACCATGCCAACTACATTATGATAAATGACCATGAAATGTAGTAACATTGGCGAGCTGACCATAATCGAACGGTTTCACTTTGAACATACGATTACAGAAACAAAATTTACGGCATTAAACAAAGGTGCAAATCCGCGTGTTTGAATCTGTTTGCTTTGCAGGAGCTAGACACACATCATTACTAGATTTTGTCATAGGTGGAAGGCTTCTGTTTTGTGACCGAATACACGGCCGAATCCTGCGCTGAACACGCTGCCAAATAAGACTGCTTCGACATTGCCGGTAGCAAACATTTCCATTTCAGTTGGAATTGCGGTAGTTACCACATGTATGCTAGCTACACCACTCGTTTACCTCGGTAAAACGTTAAAGGTTAACGTTAGAGGACAGGGATAAGAAATTAATAAGTGTTTGAATTTATTGTGTTTGAACTAGTATGTGCAAGACGAGCAGTAAAATTCCCAGTCCCTCCGCTCTGGTCGTAACGTTATTCAGTGTGTCTGGCGTTGTCTGACACCGCCCATAAACTATAAGCACTCTTGCCAAGAGTCTTGGCTATTGTAGTTCAGACTAAACCAAGTACCTGGTACATGTGCAGTAGTTTGGGGCTATATCTCTACTCTCACTACAGGTAGAAAGTTGGCTGAGAGCTAATTTTAATCAGGAGGAGAGCTACTTTTCTACAAATCAAACATCATTTTTGGGTGGAATTACCCTTTAAGGTGGTTAGTCTGCCAATGGGCACTTATATTAATATTTTATTTATTATTAATATATACATTTTATTGATGAATAATATTCAGTTGTATTAATATAGAATGTTTGTTTCAATATTTTACTTATTTATGTGGGACTGGTCATGCCCCTTTTGCTTGTCAGCCCAGGGCCATGTATCCAGTAAAATGGATACATATTCACAGCAGATTCTCAGCTTTTATTAAAGGGTTTCTTTTTTTACATTTTGGTTTCACCATGTGGAAATAATGTTTGGCACGAATGGCTTCACACCGGGTGTTTCTGATTAGTCAGACGTGTTCAATTGTGTAGCTTCTTTAGTGCAGGTATATCAGTGTTGTCAGTATCTAGTCTTGATTCTACACTTTTGACCTATATACCTTTTATTTTTTACGCAAGTACACTCTAGAGCGTCATCTCAGACTGTTGTGGTGTGGAGAAGTTACAGTAGCTATCTGTAAAGATAAGTTTAGTTGGCTAGCTACCTTGCTAAGCTAATGTTGTATCATTCAGAAAGCTTAACCAAAAGACATCAGATATTGATATTAATAATGCAGACATAATAGCACCCCTGTTTTGACTTGGTCCAAATATACTTAAAGCTTCATGATTTCCAGTCTTGGCCCCGTGGTCCAGAGGGACTTTCCTAAAGTCAAGTACGCTGACTTGCTTGGGGACAAAAGCTGGAATTTGTTTGCTTGTTGAAAGAAATGTGGTTTCTTTTGGAGCGCATTGTGGTTGTAATATGCTGTCAGTTTCTCTGCAACAGTTTTTTTTTGATGCATTGGCTGTTTATTGGATTGATTGCTCTGTAAGTCTGCTGAGTGTTTGGTATTCATTTTTCAACCTTATGGTACATTTCATGTATCCTGATTTCTGTAGTCTGAAACCAAGGGATCATTACTTCAAGGCTTTTGCCATGCTCCCTGATTAATGTGAGTTGTGCTGCTAAACCCTTGTTGCACCACAACTCCCTGAACTGTGACGGCACAGCAGTGTTTGGTGAGATCTCCATCTCCAAGTCCACAAATCTAGAATAGAAATTGAAGCACTGGGAATGGTGAAATGAATGAGAATTGCTTCACAATTATCAATTGCTGGAAATGGCATAGAAAGATGGTAATATGGTATAGTGTGCGGTGGAAAATAAAAGGTGGAAATAGTATGAACTGTTAATGCGGTATAAAGGGATCTAGTGAAGGTGAAAGTATTAAAATATGGTGATGTAGCCTATTTTGTGGTAAGTAGTCTAAAGAACCTGGAAGTGATACAAAGAAGTAATGAATTGTGATAAAAGCACAAAAAGGTAATGTCAAATCATCTGGGATAGTATTGTTGGGTCATAACAGTGTTATAGACGAAGGCATTGTGAATGCCCAATTTACTATGGCCTGTGTACTAGCATACTGCTTACTGTAGGCTATACTGCAGTGACATGCAGTATGCGAAATATCCTCCATATAAACCTGGACATCAGTAGGCTATATCAGTTGCCTTTACACTCTTTGACTATATCATCTGGGGATATTCAATTCGTTTTTGAAACGGGCCTCCAAATGGCAAAGGCCGCCTATGGATGGAAGTAGGCTACGTCGTTAACTATGTCATTTCTCGTCACCATTTTTCCAAACTCAGAAGGTTGTTGACAGTTGCTCAGCACTCACGTAGAGCATGTTAAATGATTCAAAATCCGCTCAGTGCTCACACTGAGCATTCTCACCGTGAGCTAACCTACTCCACGTGCCCATTGACTCCCATTCATTTTTTGGCAATAAAATGTCAAATATCTCAAAAAGTGTATATATATATATATACACAGTGCATCCGGAAAGTATTCACAGCGCTTCACTTTTTCCACATTTTGTTCTGTTACAGCCTTATTCCAAAATTGATTAAATTCATTTTTTCCCTCAAAATTCTACACACAACACCCCATAATGACAATGTGAAAAAAGTTTTTTTGAGATTTTTGCAAATTTATTAAAAATAAAAATAAAAAATTTCTCATTTACATAAGTATTCATACCCTTTGCTTTAACGTATTTTTAAAGTATCATATTTCATATTTGGTCGCATATCCTTTACATGCTGTTACTTCCTGAAGTCTGTGACCATCAACATCAAAAAAACTGTCGATATCTTATTTTCAGGTACTGTTACAAGCGATACTATAACCTCTCTGTATTTTAATGGATCTCTATGGAAATTGGGGGGTGAGACTAGATTCAGCTGTAAATTACACTGGTACAGTATGGAACACATGGCTGGCTAAATGGCTGTAAGTTATCAAGGGTCTGAGCTATCAAACGAGCCCCAAACCATCACTCTGTTGCCAGATATGGAGTAGATGTGGATGGATCACTTTAAGGGTTGTTTCTCCTGACTTTTTTCCCCATAGAGTTCTATAGGAAAATGAGTCCGGAGAAATAACCCTTGCAGTGATCCATCCACATCTACTCCATATCTGGCAACAGAGTGATGGTTTGGGGCTCGTTTGATAGCTCAGACCCTTGATAACTTACAGCCATTTAGCCAGCCATGTGTTCCATACTGTACCAGTGTAATTTGCAGCTGAATCTAGTCTCACCCCCCAATTTCCATAGAGATCCATTCAAATGCAGAGAGGTTATAGTATCGCTTGTAACAGTACCTAAAAATAAGATATCGACAGTTTTTTGATGTTGATGGTCACAGACTTCAGGAAGTAACAGCATGTAAAGGATATGCGACCAAATATGAAATATGATACTTTAAAAATATGTTAAAGCAAAGTGTATGAATACTTATGTAAATGAGAAATTTTATTTTTTAATTTTTTAATAAATTTGCAAAAATCTCAAAAAAACTTTTTTCACATTGTCATTATGGGGTGTTGTGTGTAGAATTTTGAGGGGAAAAATGAATTTAATCAATTTTGGAATAAGGCTGTAACAGAACAAAATGTGGAAAAAGTGAAGCGCTGTGAATACTTTCCGGATGCACTGTATATATATATATATATATATATATATAAAGGTAAAAAGTAATAGCATCCTGGAGGGGGTATAAAGGTATAATATGAGGTATGAATGGTGTCGATGGTGTGAACGGTGTAGGAGGAGATAGGTTCTCAAAAATCGGCGGAATAATAATAAGTTTGAGGAATAACAATAGGTGTGGTTTCCCAACCACACCTAATGATTACTGTGCTTATATCTGAATCACTTGTTGTGGTGGTATTTTGCTATGAGTTGTAAAGAGCTTTTCCAGTCTGACAGCTGATGGTAGGAGTGAATGTTCAGCAATAAAGCCAGATACTGCTGCCCCCAGAGGCATTTAAGATCTGAAAGTCAGTATTTCAGGATGATTCAGGAAAAACCTGGGAAAAATGCCTCATTAGGTCAGAGAGAACCACATTTGATCTTGTTCATGGACATTCCAGTGAAACTGAAGATCGGCAGCCCAACACCATAGCTGATAAGCTGAAAGAACACACATAGATGAAGCTTTTCACATAGATAAGGCAACAGTAATAGGGTGCTTTTTTGTTTTTTTAAAAAGGGGGAAATGGACTGAAGATAGAGAAATTGGGGAAGGAGAATACCCAACAAATAGTGTTTTAGACAAAACAAACCTGCTTATTTTGTGTGAGTAAATAAAACTGCTCAAAAGTTACGAAACTACTTACTTCCCCAAAGTGGAAGGCACAAAGTTCGAGGAAGGGAGACTTGAAAGCCCACCCTCTCCACCCTGTTTGTTTCAGGCCGACCAGCTCGACCGCCGTCAGCAGCAGGATTCGGAGGGCGGTTCCCGGGGCCCCAAGAAGGGTGTAGGGCGCGTTGAGGAGGCGGCCCGGGTGGAGATCTGGATACGCCCCAGTGGGCCCACGGGGTCAACGTCCCGCACCGGGAGCGAGTCGGGACGGGACTCGGAGCAGGACGGAGAGCTGGGGGCTCTCAGCGCCAGCGACGTGAGTAACGGATGCCCTCCCAATGAACCACACGCTAGGGTTCACTCAGGTACAGTGCATATGTGTTTTTTTAGCATTTCCCATTGGTGAGCACGGGTAATAATATCAGGATAGGGTGGCCTTCTTTAAAGAAAAAAACTTTCCCTTTTTCTGCCAAATTTGGAAATCTCAAGCTGCAGTCCTCATTGCAGTCCTCTCTACCAGTTCTCAGTATACCACAATTCATACATCACGCTTGCACAGACAGGAGTTGGAGGAAGACCCCTCACATGCAGTTCAGCTGATGAACTTCTGGGCACCCCATCCCAAGCGGAGGGCGCTGATGCACGATAAGAGGCATACCGGCTCCCTGAAATCCTGACCTCCCTGGGCCGAGCTAAAGCCAGTTGTGCACTGTCCCGCGGGGCTGCTGGCTACAGTCTGTACTGATACAGTCCAGTTTTGATAACAGACTATGGGGTCCATCCATACACTAGAACAGTGGCTTAACTGGATAAGTCAACCAGCAGCCCGGGTAAGCCAAGGTGGTCCTGACTTCACCTTATTGGTAAATAACAGAGAGGCCCTCCACCAGTCACAAAGTGTGTCAGTAACATCCAATAAAACAGCAGCAACAGTGATTGATGGATACTTTCTGGCTGCACTTCCCGGATCCCCGAGTGAGTGGTAGTGCAGAAAGTAATATCCACCAAGGCCTGCACTGAGGAGATTTGTGGAGCTCTTCTCTGTTTTAACCAGTAAGGTGACTCTTATCCCTGTTTTGTTATCCCGGTTGGTGGATGATAGCATGTCATACCCACCATTCCATTGAATGGCCTGCAAACCTGGTGCAGCAGTGACTGGGAGTAACCAGGGGGGAAAAGGGAGACACAGAGAGAGCGAGAGATGGAGACTGAGAGGGAGGGAGAGAGATAGAAACTGAGAGGGAGGGAGAGATAGAGACTGAGAGGGAGGGAGATAAGTGGCACTTTCTGTCACCACACACGCCACAGGATGGTTTGTGGACGGCAGTCCAGGACCGCAGCTTTGTGGTATGAAGGCCTCCACCTCATGTGCGTGTGTGCGTGCGTGCGTGCGTGCGTGCGTGCGTGCGTGCGTGCGTGCGTGCGCGTGTGTCCATGTGTGTGCATGTATTTATATGTGTGTGTATGTATGTATACAGTCATGTGAAAAAGTAAGTACACCCCCAGATAAGTTGTCTCTTTTTAGACATATTTGGACACATGGGTATTTAATCCTTATTCCGATGCTTTTTACTGTTAAAGGTTGTCTAATTTAACAAAGGACAAATTATGCTTTTAAATAATTTATTTATCAGAAATCATCAGAAGTGCAATTATCCTGTGAGGAAAGTAAGTACACCCCTGGCTTCAATAACTGGTGTTGCCCCCTTTGGCAGCAATAACCTCTTCTAGGCGTTTCTTGTAATTGACTGTTCTCTTACATCGACTGGGAGGAATTTTCAGCCATTCTTCTTTGCAGTAGTGTTTTAATTCTGTGATGTTAGAGGGCTTCCTTGAATGCACAGCCCGCTTCAACTCCCCCCAAAGCATTTTGATAGGATTGAGGTCTGGACTTTGACTTGGCCATTCCATAACCCTCCATTTTTTCTTTCTGAGTTATTCTGTAGTAGATTTATTTGTATATTTAGGATCATTATCCTGTTGGAGGATCCAGGACCTTTTCAACTTCAGCATCTGAACTGATGGCCTCACATTCACCTCAAGAATGGTCTGGTATAAAGTTGAATTCATGGTTGAATCTATTATGGTAAGTTGACCAGGCCCTGAGGCAGCAAAGCAGCCCCAAACCATAAGGCCCCCTCCACCATGCATGTTTCACCGTTGGAATGAGGCGCTTCTGCTCAAAGGCAGTGTTGCATCTTTGCCAAACATGACGTTTTGCATGGCGCCCAAACAACTCCAACTTTGACTCATCAGTTCAGAGTACATTTTCCCAGTAGTTTTGAACTTTATCCAGATTTTTTTTTTTTGGCAAAGTTCAGTCATGCTTTTGATTTCTTTATATTGTTCCTTTCTATCCTCCCATGTAGGCCAAGTTATGCAATCTATTTCTGATTGTTGACTCATGCACTTTCACGTTAACTGTGGCAAGTGAAGTTTGTAGGTCCTTAGATGTTAACCTTGGGTTCTTGTAGACTTCTAGGAGCATCTTTCGGTCAGCTGTTGGGGTGAATTTGGTGGGACAGCCTGTCCTGCATAGATTTCTGGTGATGTGGAATTTTCTTCATTTGGATATGATGCGTCGAACAGTTGAATGATGTACTTCAAACTGCTTTGAAATGGCTTCGTAACCCCTCCTAGTCTCATGAGAATCAATAATCTTTTTTCTCAGGACTCCGGCAAGCTCTTTTGACCTAGGCATGATATGTTAGCACACACCTCGATGGTTAGATCCAAACCAGACCAATTATCTGTTTTTATATAAGCATAGAACTTCCAAATTATTATCTAATAATTGGACAATCATTTACACCTGTTTTCTGCACCAGACATCAATTTTAATCAATATATTTGATAGTAAAGGTAGGGGTGTACTTACTTTTTCCTCATGAGGAATTTGCATTGATGTTCATTTCAATTGCTTAAGTGATTCCAAAGTCAACTTTTTTAGCATCATTTGTTGAATTAGTTTTAAAAAAATTAAATAAACTTGTGTCCAGATATGTCAAAAAAAAAACTGACTACCGTTTGAGGGTGTACTTTTTCACATGACTATGTGTGCTTACGTGTGTATGTGTGATTGTGTGTGTGTGTGTGTGTGTGTGTGTGCTTACGTGCGTGTGTGTGATTGTGTGTGTGTGTGTGTGTGTGTGTGTGTGTGCTTACGTACGTGTGTGTGTGTGTGTGTGTGTGTGTGTGTGCTTACGTGCGTGTGTGTGATTGTGTGTGTGTTTTGTGTGTGTGTGTATGTGTGCTTACGTGCGTGTGTGTGTGTGTGTGTGCTTACGTGCGTGTGTGTGATTGTGTGTGTGTGTGTGTGTGTGTGTGTTTACGTGCGTGTGTGTGTGTGTGTGTGTGTGTGTGTGTGTGTGCTTACGTGCGTGTGTGTGATTGTGTGTGTGTTTTGTGTGTGTGTGTATTTGTGCTTACGTGCGTGTGTGTGATTGTGTGTGTGTGTGTGTGTGTGTGTGTGTGTGTGTGTGTGTGTGTGTGTGTGTGTGTGTGTGTGTGTGTGTGTGTGCATGCGCCTGCCTATGTGTGAGCGTTTTTGCCATTTGGCCACTGCTACATGGCTGGTGTCACGTCCCCATCAGAGCGACAGTGGGAATGTGGTCACTTTGGTGGAGACCAGCTCATAAAGCACTGCACCTTGGCCTTATCTTTACCCCGCTGCAGACACAGACAAAAGGGGAAGCCACAACGATGTGTTTTTTTTTACCCCAGTGTCTAAAGATGCTGGCTCCTGTGGTCTGCTCTTTTTGAGAGAACAGTCAAAGAAGAAGCAGCACTTCTCCTGTTTGACATTTGTGTTAATTTCACCAACATCACATGCTGTCCAATTCAAATGCTTCAACTGGGTGCTGGGTGCTGTCACTGCGCGATTGCCGTTTGGGTGTGTAAAGTCACCCGGCGCCACATCAATGTGCTTGGCATCTTGTGCACATAACCGCGTACATGCACTACTCACCTTCATTTGAACATTTTGAGAGCTTCATTTGAATCTCTTTTTTAGGTTGTTGCGTGCAGATCAGCAGATCTGTGGTGACCTCAGATTGTAACCCGGTGATTGTAACTTCCTACCATCATGTACCTGCTCTGTCAGAGAGATTTTAGTGTGTCAAGTGTGTCTTAATTCCACGGTATAGTGATGTCTACACGCACACACAGAGACAGCTATTGAAGGAACAAACAGAGTTGAATTATTTATCTTTTAAAAAAGTTAAAAACACCAGCCTTGCTTTACAAGATAAATTACGTTATCGAGAGAAAGATTAAATTCTGAAGAAGTATGCAGGGAACCATTGCTTAAGTATGCTAAGAAATTCCTTTCTGTACTTTAGAATTTTTAGTGGTGACGAGTGTTACCAATACAACAGAAACTAGGAAATGGCGTAGGAAAATGATGTAGTGGAAAAATTCAGTGAAATGTTCCCACCAGCATGTGCACGATTGCCATGCTCATTCCTGGAAATCAGAGCTCTCGTGTTCCACTGCATTTCAGAGGGAAATGAGAGACAGTTACTTGAGGGAGATGCCCATCACAGGAGCGCACCACTTTGGCTTGATAGGAAGTCAATAGAGATCATTTCCCAGGGCGGTAAAAGTGGCTGGAGGGAGCATCTTTATTTTATTCCTCTGAAGATCTGTGCCGGCTGAATGGGCCTTACTGCGCAGGGCTGCCGTACCAGACTCCTCATTAACAGACAGACTCCACCCCCCCCAATTCTGACATCATCAAATTATGTAATTCTTTATCTGCCCCTAGCAGCTGGGTTATATACGACCTGTACTAGAATGTGGGCACAGAGAATGGTTTCCCCCTCCATCACACAATAGTTGGGGTATCTCGTTTTCATTTTTGGTTGATTAGCTTGACAGCAGGTGGAGCCATCAGACAAAAACACGAAAGGAACTGACAGCCGCAACATTGATTTTTTTGTGCTCTTAATTTACAGTGAGACGGAAAGTATTCAGGCAGTCACACAATTTTTGTTGTTTTGGCTCCAGAACATTGGATTTGAAATGAAACATGACTATGGGGTTAAAGTGCAGACTTTCAGCTTTAATTTGAGGGTGTTTACGTCCATATCGGGTGAACCGTGTAGCAATTGTCGCCTTTTTTATACACAGTCCCCCCACATTTTAGGGGATGAAAAGTAATTGGACAAATTAAAAAACTTAAATAAAGTCATCGTATTTAATATTTGGTGGCATATCCTTTGCATCTCATGACTTTCTGATGTCTGTGACCCAACAGCATCAAAATAATCTTGACATCTTATTTTCTGGTACTCTTACAAGCAATACTATAACATCTCTGCATTTGAATGGATCACTATGAGAATTGGGGTGGGGGCTAGATTAAGCTCTAAATTATACTGGAACAGTATGGATCACATGTTTGGCTAAATGGCTGTAAGTCATCAAGGGTCTGAGGTATCAAACGAGCTTCAAACCGCCACTTTGCTGCCAACCATGTGATCCATACTGTTCCAGCATTCATTTACAGCTTAATCTACCCCCCAAAGCCGCAAAGCCGTTATCACGGCAAAGTGTGGCTACTTTGAAGAATCTAAAATATACAACTTTTTTGATTTGTTTCATACTTTTTTGGTCTTTGCATAATTTCATTTGTGTTATCTCATAATTTTGATGTCTTTACTATTCTAAAATGTGGAAAACAGTAAAAATAGTGAAAAACCTTCTATGAGTAGGTGTGTCCAAACTTTTGACTGGTACTGTATATTTAATCAGATCAAAAACGTCTACAACGTTAAAAAAAAGCCAAGTTACTCACGCATAGCCTACATGGCGCTGTCTATAAGTTCTTAATTCCAACTTGCAAAAACTAGGCCTGCCTTTAAAAGTCTTGATATCAAAATGTGGCCAAGTTACAACTAACAATATTGCCTATCGTAGCTCACACTAAATAAACTAGCTCTATTCCAAAGCAATGCTATCCAAACTTTCCTAAATTATTTAATGCAACTTGGCCCTGTGTTTCTTCATCTTTGCATGTAAAGAGATTGTGCCTCATGGAACAACATATGATTTCAATGAATGTTTTTAACAGTTGATGAATAATTACACTCCAGAAAGGATATGGTTGTACTTTGTTGGCAAGTTTACTTTAGAAAATGTACAGGTTTTAAAATGTTAACTGCTGCTACAGCATTCTTTACAATTCACAAACAGACATTTATATGAAGAAACATCATGTACAATAGAGAAAGGGGTGATGAATAAATAAATGCAGATAAAAATGAGTAATATTTTTACCTAGAAAATAGCGTACATAAAGCATTTTTACAAACGTATCCAGACATGTTTGTGGGTCAGATGGTGGCAAATAAGTAATGGTACCAATTTTCTTAACATAATAGTATTTATGATATTTGCAAACAGAGTTATGTGAACACAAGGATATCTATGCTCTGTAGGACCACACAGGTTTTGATAGAAATCCAAATAAATAAATCAATAAATACATAATAATAATAATTATAATAATAATAAATTTTATTAATTCTGTGCTTTTCATAGACCCAAAGCAGTGGATGCAGACAATTGTTCAAACATGCCCTATAGTGTAGTAATTTTTCTGTTTAATTTCTAAGTGCAACACATCTGAATCAGAGTATTTCCACTATAAATTATTTTCATTTTGCAGTTTGATGTGGCACATACAGTTTCATTGACCACATTCTCTTGAGATGGTAAGATGAAGAAACACAGGGCCAAGTTGCATTAAATAATTTAGGAAAGTTTGGATAGCATTGCTTTGGAATAGAGCTAGTTTATTTAGTGTGAGCTACGATAGGCAATATAGTTTTTGCAAGTTGGAATTAAGAACTTATGGACAGCGTTATGTAGGCTATGCATGAGTATCTTGGCTTTTTTTATGTCGTAGACGTTTTTGATCTGATATCACTTATTTTTTATAGCTAACTAATGATGGATAATGCATGAAGATAAACACGGAGAGAGACATGCATTCCAAAGAAATGTATGCAGACATTCGCTTAACCATAACGCCCTCTATTGACAAGAATGAGAACAGTTAGCCTATTACAGACAGCACACAATTACATTAAAAGAGTTTGTAGATGAGCAGTATTTAATGTGTAACGAAATACAATGAACAGCACCACCTGAGCTATGGATCATGAAGAAGCATGTAAATTAATGAACCAAGTGTATATGAGACATGCATGCACAATGGGCTAGACACAAACACATTCTAGCTGAAAGACATACAGCCTAAATAGCTAGTACAGCCTAAATAGTTTGCATCAGTAAAATATGGAAATACAGTTTTAAAATAGGGCTATTAGTATTCTATGAAATACATTTAACGTTAGGCTATTCAACACTGGATTGCCGGATGCGTAACTCCAACCTTCCATGTGTGGGCTACGAGCTAGCGAGCGAGTTAGTGAGTTCATAAGCACAGCAGAGTTAGGCTATTCAACACTGGATTGCCGGATGCGTAACTCCAACCTTCCATGTGTGGGCTACGAGCTAGTGAGTTTCTGCACAGCAGAGTTTTTTTTTCCGGTAGTATAGAACGTTACCTGCGGGAAATGTTTTGGTACCAGACAGCTAGGTTTAGTTTTCTGTAGTGCATTGAAGGCTATAATGCATGTTGATTCGCTTCGTAGTAGCCTAGCTTGTATCTGCTTCCTGATGAGAAGCAGGAAGTAACGTTGGCGAACAAGCTTAATTGGAGAACGCATATTTCCCAGGAATCTTAGCCAGAAAGAAAACAATACATACTACTAAGAAAGTACATACCAGAGATTATTCTTCTTCTTATTATTATTATTATTATTATAATAATTAAAAGTGCAGTAAGCTACATTATCAGCAGAGTAGCGTAGACTAGAGCCACATTCGGAGGCTATTTATAATTTTTTTTTTAAATGACTAACCATGAATCAGATATGTTTGGGGAATTGGCGGTTTATAAATCCGATCTCTTAAAGGCTTGCAGCAAACCATACCTGCCATCCCAATCTACATATAATCTTTGTTTATCTTTATATTTTTGTGTTCAGCCTTTACGTGCATGATTTCTTGAATTATGCATGGGTGCATATGTTGATTTTGTTGTGCGATCCATGTTAGTTTATTTCACACAGGACTTTTTATTGTTTTATTAATCTATTATCCGTAAGACTTGTAAATTTGATTTTTTTCCCATGGTCGTTCACACCCTCGATAGTGGAGGTGTTTTGACCATGCAGTGCAGAGCTTTGGAGAAACCTAATGTCATCACTCTTCTGATAGAGTGGCCACTTATGTTGCCATTAGACTCAGCCACCATTATTGGTTTCACTTAGCTAGCAAGCAGAGTAAATAATGCATGGTTTGGTGCGCGGGTCCTGCTGGCATAGAATTGAAAAACGGGAGGAAAGTGTGCGTTTTACCCTCAATGTAAAACAGAGCACGAGTAGGTTGTATGCTGCACTTTTATTGACACTTTAGAAAGTTATTGAAACTATTAAAACTTGGAAAAACTACTCCGTTTCCAAACCGTATAGAGCACCATACATTCCGTTTACATTACCCACAACAATAGGTATTATATGATATGTATTAGGGGTGTAACGGATGGTACACAAAAGTCACGGTTTGGTATGTACCTCGGTTTTGAAGTCACGGTTCGGTATGTTTTCGGTACAGCAGAAAAAAAGAAATGCAAAACATAAATTGCTTTTCATTTATTATGAAGTTATAAACTTGTTAACTGGCTAATTGGCCATAATTTCCAAAAAGGTAAGGCACATATCTTTCTTTCTTAAAAGCTATGGTGTTTGTTATTGCTTTTGCCCGGTCTGAATTAGTGGAGGCAGCTTAAATGCCATGGGGAGCTGGGTTTGCACTCCACTATGTTTTTCCAGTTCGCCATACTGATGAGGCTGGGCTGTGCTAACCCTGCATTCATTTATGGTCGGAGGTCGGATGTGGGAAATGCGTTGTTTCCGCGTCATTACCGACATCACTGCGTTTGCGGTGCACAACTGGGGACTTGGCGTCATGCACGCCATTCGCAGGGAAGTTTTGGCTTTGCAAGCAAATATAGATATAGCAAATATAGAACAGCTAACAACTACAACAATAATGTTTTAACTTTTAATTGTATATGTTTATCATTCTGTATCAAGTATGTTGGCCGATACAAAAGCATTTCATGCTGAAAAACGAAAGCTGAAGTGTTTTCAAAGCTAAAATCATCTGAAAGTCATGTTTGTTTACTGTTCACAATGTGGGTCGCAGTGTGAGCTGCCATGATGATGTGATGTCAAGTTCTTCCTAGTCGGGGTTGTTGATTTCCCGATTCATGATTTCCGACATGGAACTCCTAGTTGGAAGGGCGTTTTATTACATTTTCCCTAGTCAGATATCGGGAGTCCTAGTTGGAAATGAAAAAAACGAAGGCAGCATTAATTCAGTTGCTGTGCTCATGGGCTGTACTAAAAACATCCGGCTCTTTGTGAAAGTTATGTCTTCCCCGGAAGTAAGTATATCATCCGGGGGTTTTCAGTATACTAAATTTAGAGAAAATATTGCTTACTTAACTACTTTCTCATCCTGTGTACTCAACAAGCATACTGGACGGGTGTATGGAAGGGTGCTGATTCAGATACAGCCCCAGTGTTGGCAGAGGGTAGCAGTCGGGATAGCTCCTGGCTCCTCGGTTGCCGTAGCGATCCTCAGCGGCGCAATTACAGCCGCTAGCCGCCATGCCCTCATAGGGCCACCCTCCTGCTGCAAATGTCAGGAGAAGAGCTACGAATCCCATAATGAGCAACATCTCTGCACACTTTAGCTTTTCACTTTTTTGCTGAATGTTTTTTAAAGAGGGCCTGTTTGACCTAGTTCAGTTTTGGGGGGAATTAGTCTTGGATTGTAATGAGCTCTTATGGTTGTGTGTGCATTCGCTCTCTATGTTTATTGTGTGCATTCGCTCTCTATGTTTATTGTGTGACCTCTCACTTTGTTGTGATTGAATGTTCAAGCATATATTTGTCAGTGCGTTCAAATGGCAGACATTTGACCTAGCTGCCAAAATTCACTTTTTTATGAAATCCAGTCAAGTGTTTTTAAAAGGTTGAAAAGGTCGCTTCAGAGTTAATCAAACATAAGTGACAAAAATACAATTGACTCATGAATATAATCAAAGAAAACTGTTGCTGTTTTGCCGTTTCTTTGTCCCGATTGCGCACATGCTCTCATTACATGCCATATGCGTCACGTCGGGCTCCGGAGGAAGATTTGAGCCAGCTTTACAGGTCTTTCTCTCTTTTTGGGTGCGTGATTGAAGCGATGATGTGTTGGCGGTGCATGTCCTGTGAGTCATAGCGTGGGGAACAGCAGGTGAAAGAGCAGAACGAGCAGGCGGACGGCTCCAGCGTGAAAAACGACAAAACCTCCGGCACCCTTTAAAACTCTGCACATCAGCAGCATTGTCCCGTTTGCAGTGCTTCGGTTCTTTAAGAAAGGCAGTTCCGGACATTGGAATATTCCAGTGTTGTTATAATCGCCCTCCCTCGTGTTTATTTCCCTTCCCTGGCTACTTATTTGCACCTATTGAACTCTATGGAAGAATAAGTTGGGAGAAACAACCCTTAAAGTGATCCATCCATATCTACTGCATATCTGGCAGCAGAGTGATGATTTCAGGCTCGTTTGATACGTCAGACCCTTATTGACTTACAGCCATTTAGCCAACCATGTGTTCCGTACTATTCCCATGTAATTTACAGCTGAATCTAGTCCCACCCCCTCAATTCCAATAGAGATCCATTCAAATGCAGAGAGGCTATAGTATCCCTTGTATGAGTACCTGAAAATAAGATATCAAGAGTTTTTTGATGTTTTTGGGTCACAGACATCAGAAAGTGATGGCATGCAAAGGATATGCAACCAAATATTAAATATGATGACTAAGTTAATATTAATTTGTCCAATTACTTTTGGTCCCCTAAAATCGGGGGACTATGTATAAAAATGGCTATATTTGCTACACGGTTCACTCGATATGGATGTTGAAACCCTCAAATTAAAGCTGAAAGTCGGCACTTTAATCGCATAGTCACTGTTCCATTTCAAATCGAATGTTCTGGAGTACAGAGCCAAAAAAACTAAAATTGTGTCACTGTCCAAATACTTACAGACTGCACTGTATATACGTGTGTATATATATATATATATTATTTTATTACTAATTTTTAAATGTGTCGGCCTGCCAGCATTACCATTTTCATAGACGGTCCTTTGACTGTTGTATTTGTTGTTTGGGTCTGTTATTCTCTCTGGATGCAATAAGCACAGACGGTAGATGATGAGAGGAGTGACTCAGAGGCTCTCTGCTCTGGGGTGTGACTGCAGCAGTCTGATGGGATTGTTCCCTGCCTCCGCACCGCCGCTGTGAGTGCCAGGCCCGGGCCACAGCTGGAGGAGGGAGAGTTCAGCAGCGTCATGAGAGTGACTGTCTGAGCCTGCTCTCCTAGGGCGGATCAGCCTCCTCTCTCTCAGGGAAGGAGAGATGGGAAGGGGGTGGGGGGTGTGGGGGGGCAGTTAGTTACGAGACTGAATAAGAGGATCTTACGGCTCCAGCACACGGCCCTGAACGTGCACACAAACTGTCACACCCATCCATACCACAAACTGACAAAAGACACACTATTGTGAATGATTTGCTATGGATTTAGTGGCTGGGCTTGGTGTGTGTATGTGCGTGTATGCATGTGTGTCGGTCAGTTTTTGCCAGCTCTTGACAAATGGCTATTGGGTGTCAAAACAAGCAATCGCAGTTTTTTTTTTTGTTTGTTTTTTTACATATACATTTAACAAAATATGAGATTAAAGGTGCTGTATAATACAAACCCCAATTCCAAAAAAGTTGGGACAGTATGTAAAATGCACCTAAAAGCAGTGATTTGTAAATTCTCTTTTACATATATTTAATTGAAAACAGTACAAATAAATGTTTTACCTTATGAACTTTATTGAGTTTTGTAAATATACGCTAATTCCGAATTTGATGCCTGCAACACGTTCCAAAAAAGTTGGGACAGGGGCGAAAGAAAAAAGACTGGGAAGTTCAAAAAACACCTGTTTGGAAAGTTCCACAGGAGATGCTATCATGACTGGGTATAAAAGGATATCAAAAGACTCTTGATATCTTATTTTCAGGTACTCTAACAAGCGATACTATAACCTCTCTTGAGTGCATAGACCCTTGATGACTTACAGCCCTTTAGCCAACCGTGGGTTCCATACTATTCCTGTGTAATTTACGTCTTAATCTAGTCCCACCCGCCAATTCCCATAGAGGTCCATTCAAATGCAGAGAGGTTATAGTATCGCTTGTTAGAGTACCTGAAAATAAGATATCAAGAGTCTTTTGATATCCTTTTATACCCAGTCATGATAGCATCTCCTGTGGAACTTTCCAAACAGGTGTTTTTTGAACTTCCCAGTCTTTTTTCTTTCGCCCCTGTCCCAACTTTTTTGGAACGTGTTGCAGGCATCAAATTCGGAATTAGCGTATATTTACAAAACTCAATAAAGTTCATAAGGTAAAACATTTATTTGTACTGTTTTCAATTAAATATATGTAAAAGAGAATTTACAAATCACTGCTTTTAGGTGCATTTTTACATACTGTCCCAACTTTTTTGGAATTGGGGTTTGTACTTAGTATGTATGACTCATACCATACAATTTGACCAGTTTTGTTTTCTCAATATAACCACTTTAACCTGGCTTTCTCTTTCCCCTTATATGCATTTGTGAAACATTTCACAAGTTCAGGGGTAGGCAACCCTGGTCTTGGAGACCCACAGGCTCTGCTGGTTTTTGTTTTCACTTTAAATACAGCAACTATTTAGACCAAAGTCACCAGGTAAGGTGAGTTAACTGTGTATTCAACTGCTTTAATTGATTAAGTGGCGAGTAACAACAAAAACCAGCAGACCCTGCGGCTCTCCAGGACCAGGGTTGCCTACCCCTACACCAGTCCCTTATTGCCCTCCCTTATTATCTTTCTTTTTTTACCTGTTCCCTTTCTTTTCTCCCCACTTCTTTCTCATTCCCTTTTCTCTCTCTCCCAAATAAAAGGAGGCAGCTGTGGTGAGGCCTCATCTCTCACAGTGACTCACCACTTTGAGCAGAGAGAAACATGTGCACTCGCACGTACACACACGCACATGCTCACGCCCATACACACGCAACCTACACACACACACACACATGCACATGCTTATGCCCATACACACGCACCTACACATATACGTGCATACACACACCTATACACACATGCACACACACAAACCTATACACACACACACAAATCTGTACACACACACCTATACACACATGCAAACCCTTTTCCTTTTTTCTTGATTTGGCTCTGTACTCCACAATTTCTGATTTGTAATCAAACAATTCACATTCTCAGCTTTTATTAAAAAAAGATACCTAAAGGGTTTTCTTCCTTTTGGTTTCACCACGTAGAAATTACAGCACTTTTTATATATACCCCCCCTCCCCCATTTCAGGGCACCATAATGTTTGGGACATATTAATGTCATGTCAATTAAAGTTTAGTACTTTGTCGTATATGCTTAGCATGCAATGGCTGCTTGAAGTCTGTGACCCATAGACATCACCAGGTGCTGAGTATCTTCTGTGGCGATGCTCTTCCAGCTGGTAATATAGCTATTTTCAGGTCCTGCTTGTTTCAGGGGCTAGGTTCAGATCGGGCGACTGACTTGGCCAGTCAAAAAATGTCCAGTTTTTAGTTTCTGTACACTTCAGACTTAATTATGCTGCTGCTATCACCAATGAAGTGAGCCAGTACCTGTGGCAGCCATACATGCCTAAACCATGTTTCACAGATGAGGTGGTATGCTTTGGTTTTTGGCCAGTTCCTTTTGGCCCCCACACTTTGCTCTTACCATCAATGTGATACAAGTGAATCTTGGTCTCATCTGTCCACAATACCTTTTTTCCAGAACTCTGCAGACTCTTTCAGGTGGTACTTAGCAAACTGTAATCTGGCCATCCTGTTTTTGCGGCTAACTAGTGGTTTGCATCTTGCAGTGTAGCCTCTGTTTGTGAAGTCTTCCACGCCTGCCTCCTGAACAGTGTTTCTGGTCTGTGGGACAGGTGTCTAGGGTTTTTTCTTCATTATGATGAGAATTCCTCTGTAGAGGTCTTTCCTGGCCTACCAGGCCCTTTGTGATTACTGAGCTCACCTGTGCTCTCTTTGTTCTTAATGATGTTCCACACAGTTGATTTGGTAAGACGGTCACTCTCATGAAGCTCCAGGTTTGGCCTCCTTTGTCTCTGACCTTTTTGTTTTATTTCTCAGCCTCATAATGGCTTCCTTCACTTTTATTGGCACAACTCTGGACCTCATGTTGGCAAACGTAAATTTCCTGCTTTCATTTTTGTGCTACACAAAATCATTAAAACGAAAAATCAAGGGGAAAAAATTTAAAAAAACACACCGGCTTAAGATAGAAGATGGAAGGCCTTATGTTAAGAGCATCCTGTTTTCGTAGAAAGAAGGAAGAAGGTGTGCATGCATAAACAGAGTGGTGAAGTATGAATATCATGAGTGATTCAGAGCTCTCATATTGATACATTATCACTTCAGTTGCTGGGCGCACGCACGCACACGCGCGCGCGCACACATTCTCACACACACACACACGCGCACACACACACGTACCACGCAAGGACAGGAAGTGAAAAAGTGGCGGTCAAACGGTGTTGTGGAGGAGCTGGGGAAGCGCAGAGCGGCATGACTCACCCTCTGCAGCTGAGAAGCAGGTAGAGAGATGGGTATCAGCGAGCAGAGTCATCATCATCGCTCCGTCGCCATGGTTATCCCCTCGTCAGCGCTGGAGACGCTTTCACACAGGAATAGCTCCCGTCCTTCTTGCTCGCGCACGGTCCAGCCGGCCCGCGTGTTTATTTTAGTGCGCGCGTGCTGTCGAGGCAGTTCGACCTCGCTCGCCCGACAAACGTGGACTCGTTTCCGTCAAGCTAAACCACTCTTATTTGCAGATTCTTATTTGTAGAGACATGAACAGTCCTTTCTACTGCTTTTACGTCACTGATCTATTTCTCCCATCGACAGCATAACCTGCACCAGACATTTAAATATGTGTACAGTACCCCGCACCTACGCGTGATGTTACACCAATAGTCACAAATAAAATCTTTAAGACACTCTATCTAAAACATTACAGAATTTTAATGTCATTGCCCCATAAAGCAATACTTTTCCAATTGAGAATATTTTGGCAGGACACAGTGCTCGCTTGTGATGAATGCCGCGTTATGATCACATACAGCATGCCGTTGCTCACGTGAGTTGGCGGCTCTTTAACCAAACTCCATCAGTTATTTTACCCCTTTACCTGAAATGTAGCCCCCAGTCCGTGAGGCGGACCCCGTTGACCACGTCGAAGAGGTTCGCAGAGAATCTTGGCTTCCGTTCACCTAAGCACCAGCTGTTAATAAGAACTTTTTAAAGAAGTATGCTCAACTGGCATACTCAGTAGTAGGCAAGTGCGCTGATTCGGACACGGCCCAAGTCAGCAGGCCCTGCCAGGCCCATCTGAAACTGTCAGGATGGCCAACTGAAACCTTTTCCAGAGTTTCTTCCTTGCTTAGTTTCCCCCCTCCTGGCCAACTAAAAACCTTTCCCTGGGTTTTCTCCTTCCCTGGGGCTTGCTTAGGCTGCATTCCAATAGTCAAGTTCAAGAAGGAAGGATCCTTTAGATCGCATGTCCCAAAAATATTTCCCGGGCAGCCATGCTAAAGACCATTCGAATTCCATATATTGAGAAGGAAAGGAGCTTCACGATTCCTTTTATCTGTCCTTTCACTAAGGATGCTCTGGACCTTTTCAGAAGGAAGGTAGTATTCGCGCCCCTACAATGCAATGCCGCCAGTGTTTACATAAGCATCGGCGTTTTCCGGGACCTTCCGAATTCAAACAACAATGGATGAGCGAATGCCTTCTGAGAAATGCCAGAAATCTAAATGTGAGTTTTTAGTATTGTTGGTTAGCATTGGCTTATAATAGAAAGTAAACAAACAATGACACAATCAGACAATACACCAAATGTATTCAAATAAAATGGACGGTTCAAGTGAAATACAGTAGGCAATGAGGCGCCTTTTGTAGTCATTTTTCGTGAGTGTAGTTTGCTATGTTTAACAGTCACGTCAATATCACCCGACCTTGCACCATGAAGCAAGGTAGAGAAGGAGGTTTGAATTCCAATTACACACGATTTCTTGTAAATCTCTCCTTCCATCCTTTCCCTGCAACGTTTTCTAGCGAGGTCAAGGAAAAGTTGCAAGGAAAGGAAAAAGGATGGAAGGAGAGATTTACAAGAAATCTTGTGTAATTGGAATTCAAACCTCCTTCTCTACCATGACACTCCGAATACAGCCATTGCCCCCACCCACCACCCCCCCAGCCGAACAAAACCTTTCCCTGGGTTTCCTCCTTCCCTGGAGCTTGCTTGACCCCACCCCACTTGGACGAGTCACAACGCCCTCCCCATCCGCTCTGTACTGTCCCAGGGCAGAGTGAGGGAGATTCTGTTCCGTTTCACATGCCCGGCCTGTCCCGCCTGGCTCCCTCCTGCCTGGCTCCCTCCTGCCTGACATGGGCTCCTCGCTTTATTATTGTTTAAGCGCTGTAATGGGTATCATAGATCAGGCTCTTATTTTGGTCTCGGGGCCTAGTTTAGTTTAGCTTAGGGGCTTACAGGTGGATTCTCTGATAAACACTCTGCTCTGTTGTAGTAACAGTTTAAGGCTCACTTAACAGACGACTAATGTATACACCCACTCCTATGTGTATAATAGAAGGAAACACTCTTGTCTTAAGTTAATATTATATTAGATTTATAGTGAGTAAAAGATGTGCTACTGTGCCACGCCCGCCCGACTGAACAAAACTATTGTTCTCATCGTTGCATGTCTAGTATTAAGTCTCAGCCTTTTACTCTCCATCTAAAATGCAGAAAACGTGATTTACTCTGGAGACTGTAATGCAAATATGCCTTTGTTCTTTTAGGCCAGGGGTGGCCAACCCTGGTCCTGGAGAGCCGCAAGGTCAGCTGCTTTTTGTTTTCACCTTAAATACGACAACTACTTAGGCCTAAGAAACCAGGTGAGGTGGGTTAACTGTGTATCAACAGTGTAATCAACAGCTTTAATTGATCAACTAAGTGGCGAGTAGCAACAAAAACCAGCAGACCCTGCGTCTCGCCAGGACCAGGGTTGGCCTCCCCCGTTTTAGGCAGTGCCTTTTCGGTCGTGTGAAAGAAACCTTTGTCATGTGCTGGGATCTGTGATACACTAAGAAGGAATGACATTAGCCTCATAAACTAGCTTTTGTTTTCTGAGTGATGGAGTCAATGTAATTCCATGTTTTCTTTTTCTAAAGAGAGCTGCTTATCTTGTAATTTTTGGTGTCTCCCTCTAGTTATGGTGGTACCCAGTCTTGGTTGTACATCTAGGCATTTAGCAGACAGTTTTATCTGGGGAGACGTACACAACTTGGTTTTGTTTAAAAGACACAAGCTAGTTGGATGTTTAGGCTCTTCAGGTGAAGCTCAAGGTAGTGCCCCACCCCGGAATCAAACCTATACACACACACACACACAAAAAAACAACACACGAACAACAAAAAAACAACACACGAACAACACACACACATTAAAAAAAAACACACGCACAAACATAAACACACAAAGACACACTCATGCCATGTTAGACGAGCCAGGGAATGATAAAGCCTGCTGCTGGCCTTGCTCACCAGGCTTGCCCTCAGCTTTTCCCTCCATAGTTTAACCGTAGGAAGATTTGGTGGGGCACTCATTTGTGACATGGCTTTTTGTGGGCAGTTTGCGTGTGCACACACATACGTATACACCAGACCCCAACCCAAAACCTGTAAGAAAGTGCTCAGGATACAGTGTGCGTTTTGTGTGCATGTGTGTGCGTTACAAGCTGCAGTTTCCTTGTGCAACCAGCAGAGGACAGGCTTTCCCTTTGTCAGAGAAATTTTTCCCAGCATCTCTTCCCGGGCTCTCACCTTGAGACACTGCAGAACATTTACTGTTGAGTGACTGACATGCTCTGTCTTTGATTGTTGCTTCTGCTGACGGACGCCAAACGGCAGATCAACTGACCGCCAGACAGACGTAGCGCCTTTATCCTGAAGAGTCAGTTATCCTGAACAGTAGTGCTAGCAGTCCTCTGTGTTCGACACACTGATTGACCAAAGTTGTCTTATCTCCGCAGCTCAACAAGAGGTTTATCCTGAGTTTTCTGCACGCGCACGGAAAGCTGTTCACCAAAGTGGGGTGAGTGTCAGCATCACGGGTCTCGGTGTCAGAGTCTGCATCCAGTGTCATGACCAGTCATATGACTTCATAGAAAATAGTTAAGAAGGCGTTAGACCATGAGAACCTAGCCCCCCTCCAAAGCCTCAGACTTCTGTTTCTGTAAGTGTGACACACACACACACACACACGTGCGCGCCCGCACAAACACAGTTTTTCAAGCGGACATAGATGCACCAAAATGAACACACTCGCTCTATTAGTGTTGACTGACTCATAGAGGAACATGAGTTTTCTCCCAGCAGCAGATGTACCAGGGTTTTCCCACCAGCCCATTCTCTTCATTGTGAACTCTCATGTTTGCTATCGATCATGTGCTCACAGTGGTAACCGCACTGGTTGTATCAGTGCAACAGGTCTTATCTCTCCATCTGCCTGTGCTGACAGTGGAATTAAGCGCGCGTGCGTGTGTGTGTGTGTGCGCGTGTGCCCGTGTGTGTCTGCATGCTTGATGCGCATGTGGCTGTGTGTTTGATGTGCGTGTGTGTGTCTGTGGGGGGGTGGGTGTTTGGTGTGTGTGTGTGTGTGTGTGTGTGTGTGTGTGTGTGTGTGTGTGGGGTGTTTGCATTTCTGTCGGGCAGCATGGAGACCTTCCCGGAGGTGGCCAGCCGGGTCCTTCAGGAGTTCCGCGCCCTGCTGCAGCACAGCCCCTCCCCCCTGGGCAGCACTCGCATGCTGCAGATCGTCACCATCAACATGTTCGCCGTGCACAACGCCCAGAGCCGGGGTGAGTCCCTCCGCCAAATCAAATGTATTACTATAGCACGTTTCACTAAACGTTTGCCACAGTACGCCCCGCGGCACATCCCTGGCCAAGAGCCCCCAGGCCTGGGGAGCCGGTGGCATGGCATTGGGTAGCCCCATGGCAATGAGCCCATCCTCCTGTGGCCTCCTCAAATACAAGCGCAGATGAATCCCGCAACTTTTCACCTATCACTTAAACGTTTCGCTCATTTCTGTCGTCCAGGGCAACGGGCAAAACTTTTTGCTGTGGCGCGACGCTCACTTGCGCGAGCCAGCCCAGTTCCCCGAATGCGCGGTACGCCGCGTCCCGGTACCGCCTTCCCTGCGCGTGAACTCCTGACCCCGCCGGGCTGTGAGAAACGGCGCCCTTGGCCTCGCGGACGAGAGGAGGAAGTGAAAGTTCTCTCTGGGTTTTTCTGAGGCTCGGCTGCTGTGCCCGCACGCGCCTCCCGCTACCACCCCCCCCACGGCAGGCACGTCCGCACCCCCCACCGCGCGACGCTTGTTCCAACCGCAGGTACCTACTATACGGGCCAGCCGGCACGTACTCAACAGCACAGGCACCTGCCCACTGACACACCACACACACACACACTCACACACACTCACATACAGTCACACACTCACACAGACACACACACACACGCAGACACACACACACACACACGCAGACACACACACACACACGCAGACACACACACACACACACGCAGACACACACACACACACACACGCGCTCACACACACACGCAGACACACACGCACACACACACACACACGCAGACACGCACACACACACACACACACGCAGACACACGCACACACGCAGACATACACACGCAGACACAAACACACACTGACACACACACACACACGCAGACACAAACACACACTCACACGCAGACATACTCACACACACACAGACACACACACACACACTCACACGTGCGCCTGTTCTGCTGGGCCCCACACACAGGTAATTTCTACAGCAGAACAGAAGGGCGGAAAATACAGCAACGTTGTGTTACCGCAGAAAACGGTGCAGTTTATTTGGTACCTGATAGTTGCACAGTAGATACGCTGAAATGAGCACAACGGATATGTACAAACGCAGAAAATGGACGAGGCAGCGCATTTTCAACAGTTTCAGGTCTTCTTCAGGCTGACTGACTCACCCTCCGGGCTGGATATTTAAAGAAGCCAATAACCTGAGCCTAAAGTAGGAATATATAATTTTGAGATTAGACCATTCAGCCCATCTAGTCGTAATTTACCTGTGTGCACGCTCGTTTAAAATGAACAAGTTGTTAACTTTAACGGGCATGGCCGTATGGTCCGCTTACCCCTCCTTGCCCGGGTGCCAGTCTGGAGGAGAGTGCATTGTGGGAGTTGGAGGCCTTCCTGTAAAAAAGGCATTTTCCAGGGTGTGGGTGGGCGGGCTGGGGATGGAGGTGTGCTGAAATTGGTCCAGCACCACTGCAGGAGACATTTCATGGGAACACAGACTGATTCAGCTTAGTGTCAGCAGGGGGTGGGGTTTGCGTGGGTTGCTTTCGGGGGGGGGGGGGGGGGGGGGCGGTGGGTGCAGAAATTAATTTGACGTACAGATTCTTCGTGAGAAACAGGAACTTGTTTGGTCTGACTGTGCTGCGTACTCGCTCTGCTTGTGATGCATGTCTTCATTCGTCTGCTGCGGTGGAAACTGAGTCACTTTTACTTTCGCTTGACTCCTCTACCCTTCCCACCTGCCTCAGTCTCTCTCCTTGTCTGTTCGTGTACCACTTACCTTCTTCTTTGGGGAACAAAGACAATATTATATTTAATGCCACTCCATCACTAACCGTTTGGTAACCGGAGTTAGTGAGACAAAGTGCCTCGCTCACGGTTTCCTGTACACTACCCTGCTGATGCACCCCGGGCCTCCGTAGAGTCCAGCATTCTGTCCAGGCTTTCCGTAAGCCTTCGCTCTCCTTGCGTTAGTCTGGGGCCTGGTCACCAGCTCGTCTCTCTCCTCCAGAGTCCAGCATCCTGTCCACGCTCTCCGTAAGCCTTCGCTCTCCCTGCGTTAGTCTGGGGCCTGGTCACCAGCTCGTCTCTCTCCTCCAGAGTCCAGCATCTGTCCAGGCTCTCCGTAAGCCTTCGCTCTCCCTGCGTTAGTCTGGGGCCTGGTCACCAGCTCGTCTCTCTCCTCCAGAGTCCAGCATCCTGTCCAGGCTCTCCGTAAGCCTTCGCTCTCCCTGCGTTAGTCTGGGGCCTGGTCACCAGCTCGTCTCTCTCCTCCAGAGTCCAGCATCCTGTCCAGGCTCTCCGTAAGCCTTCGCTCTCCCTGCGTTAGTCTGGGGCCCTGGTCACCAGCTCGTCTCTCTCCTCCAGAGTCCAGCATCCCTGTCCAGCTCTCCGTAAGCCCTTCGCTCTCCCTGCGTTAGTCTGGGGCCTGGTCACCAGCTCGTCTCTCTCCTCCAGAGTCCAGCATCCTGTCCACGCTCTCCGTAAGCCTTCGCTCTCCCTGCGTTAGTCTGGGGCCTGGTCACCAGCTCGTCTCTCTCCTCCAGAGTCCAGCATCCTGTCAGGCTCTCCGTAAGCCTTCGCTCTCCCCTGCGTTAGTCTGGGGCCTGGTCACAAGCTCGTCTCTCTCCTCCCAGCGGTTCTAACGGGCGATATCGGCCCTGCGCCTCACCGGCGGCACTAGGAGACAGCCCCTGCACCTCCCTGGCCCCGTACGGCCACCCCGCCCACCTGGGCCCCAGGGCCAAACGCAGCCCACCGCAGCCTTTACTCTCGGCCCTTAGAGAAGCCGATAACACACCATCTGTGTTCATCAGGTCAGCATTCCGCGCGGGGCACGCTCACCTTCCGCTAGAGCCAGAATGACAGCAGCTGCGCACATTCTCACACTGCCTCCATGGACTTACACACACACACACACACTCGTGCGTTATTTATTCATGCATCGTTTAATAAATAACACGCGGTTAGGGTAGTGCTTTGGCCCCATGCACAGCTTTTGAAAAGAATTTGGCCCCTGTGAACAACGCCCCCTGCTGCCCACTGTTGGACCCTCTGTCCTCCTCTGACCTAATCAGCGTCTTGCCACTCAGCCAAGCAGCTCATACTTGCTTTGACACTCTTTACAGTCAAAGTGTCATAGGTTGCTTTAGAGCGCACTGCATTCAAGGGGAAATAGAATGTATAAATCACATTTTTTTAATAAAAACAAGAAAAAGCCTAGTGAACTAAAATGGGAGGCGGGGGGGGGGGGGGGGGGGGTTTAAAAATGATTGCCTTTCCCCCTTGCGAAAGGCCATGGAGATAAACTCCCAGTATTATGTGGGGAACAGATATGTTGTTACATATGCATAAGTCATTATGCCAGTGTCAGTGGCAGTGGGTCTGATAGAGTGCTGAGAGAGAGCGTACGGGTCTCAGGAATGTATGGTTAGGGGGAACGGGGGTACAGTGGAACGGTTTGGGCATATCCGTCTGTGCGCCTTGCCAGAAGGTGTAGGCCTGTTCTGCCCCGGTCTGCTCTGCTCTGCTCTTCCCTGCCCTGCCGCTTGTGATTGGGGCTGTGTGCGTGGTGCGCACACGTGTACGTGTGTGTGTGTGTGTGTGTGTGTGTGTGTGTGTGTGTGTGTGTGTGTGTGTGCACGTGTACGTGTGTGTGTGTGTGTGTGTGCACGTGTACGTGTGTGTGTGTGTGTGTGTGTGTGTGCACGTGTGTGTGTGTGTGTGTGTGTGCGCGTGTGTACGTGTGTGTGTGTGTGTGTGTGTGTGTGTGTGCGTGTGTACGTGTGTGTGCGTGCGCGTGTACATGTGTCTGCGTGTGTGTGTGTGTGCGCGTGCGCGTGGGCGTGGGGGATGGGGGTTGTACGGGCTGTAACCGTGTAATTGTTTTGAACGCTTGGGTCCTGTAGTTTCTGAGAAATAACCTAGTTTTCATGCTGGGTGAGGGTTTTTTTTTTCCCGCCTCATTCCGTTTCGCTTGCAGCTAACCTCATAAAAAGCGCCGTCGGTGCCGCGGGGAGGCGCGCGGGGAGAGACACACGCACAGGGAGGCGCGCAAAGACGCCGCTGCGTAGGTCTTAATTAGGATTAGATTGGGCCTGGCATCGCTCCTCCGGACGGGACGGTGATTTACGGGGAGCCGGAGCTGTAATCACGCTGCAGAAGAGCTGTGATTGTGGGGTGGGGACGCGGTAGAGAGGGCGCCGCCTGCGTGTCACCGTCCGTCCGTTCTCCCACAAGCCTCGGCGTAATGACACGGCCTCTCACTCTCCGTGTCTGTTCATTTGTCATTTTCTGCTGGCTCGGCGCACAGCTCTCATTAACATGGTGCTTACATTCCTGTTAAATTCTCCCAGTGTGGCCATTCCTGTTAAATTCTACCAGTGTGGCCATTCCTGTTTTTGGAAGAAATGTTAGTGCCCAATTAGGGCCTGGTGTTGGAAATGAGCCCTGGATGTAAACACATTTAACTATGATTGTCCATAACAAGGAATAAACTACTATTAACTAAACTAAACTAACAAATAAACAAAAATTTTTATTATCATGTCCTCACAGTGCAGATGGGTGACAAACAGGTCACCTTCACATGCTGAGACGGTCTATTACTCTTATTAATATTGTTGCCATTTTAAATGAAATTAAACTTCCAGCCTCAACCCTACACAACTTTAAAAAAAAAAAAAAAAAAAACTATTTTTTAGCTGTGTAAATTAGCTTTGTGGCTTGACTAAACCTGTCACTATTTGAGGTAATGGAGTTCAAAGCACTAAAACAACCTGTGGCTGTGTGCCTTTGTCTCTTGTTAAATGTGTCTTGATCACACATGTAAGAATAGAGTAATACCTGACTTCTGTCAGAACCCACGGTAATTTGACTAAATAAAGCTGCACTCTATTCAGTCCTATCAGTTAACCACATAAGTTGATTGAGGACATAATCTCTCCCATAGAAACAACCTGGCCAGTGAAAATAAATAGACAAATATGGATAGCGTACATATACAGGAACATATCCAGAGCATATACACACTATTACAGTGTAAGATTGTCCTTTATAAATGCGGGACACGTGGTAAAACAGGAAAGGAAAAGCGGGGTCTGAATTGGAGATAAATAATTTCACATGAGAAAGAGTTGAAGCTTTGGTAAGACATGAGGTACCCGGGCGTCTTGGTGGTCACGTGACTGGGGCAGTTTCCGTGTGGGACGGACAGCTGCAGCGTCTCAGCGGTGCGGTGTGTGGAAGGCCCCCGGCCTGTATCTCTGAGCGCGGACCGCTGCTGTCCCGCCAGGCTGGCCCACAACCCCCCCCTCCGAACCCCCCAACCCCCCCAACCCCACTCCACTTCCTCTGCCCAGGCCATGGGAACTCCCCTGATCTCTCTGCTCTCTCTCTCTCTCTCCTTCCTCTCCTCTTTCTCCACTGCTCCCCCTGTCCTCTTCTTCACCCTCTCTCTGCCCGTCAAGCTCTCCTCCTCCTCCGCCCGCCCACCCCCCCCCACTCCAACGCTCCCTCATCCCTCATTAAACTGCTGCCATCTCTCTCTCTCTCTCTCTCTCTCTCTCTGTCTTCCTCTGTTCTGTCTCAGCTCTCTGCCCTCACAGTCCCCTCTCTCTGTTTCTGTCTTTCTTTATTTCCTGTCTTCTATCCATCTGTGCCCAATTTACCCCGAGCATGGACTTTTTTCTGTTGCCCTCACTAATTTGTTTTGAATTTCCCAGGAAAGGAGAACTATCATGAATGCGCACACACATACACACATACACACACACACACACACACACACACACACACACACACACACACACACACACACACACACACACACACACACACACACACACACACACACACATACATACACACACGCATACGCATACACACACACACACACATGCAGACTCACATTTTTATTGTATTATTCCATACAACTTCTTATAAATCACTGGTTATTAATCGGCCCCAGGCGGCTCTCCCTCCCTCCCTCCCTCTCTCCCTCTCCCCCTCTTTCTCTGCACAAACACAGACCAGATGCATAGGAAATGGGATGGCAAGAAGGGCACCCAAGAGACGGCCTGTTTTTTTCCCTCTTTTTTCCCCCCATTTCTTTTCTCGCTCCCCCCTCTTCCTTTATTTTTTAAAAGACGTTCGGTTCATTCGTACTCGTAGGTGCCCAGACCCCAGACACAGAGGAAATAACGTTTAAATTAAAGTTAGAAGTAAAAAAAAAAAAAAAATAAAAAAATAAAAAGAAGAAATTTAAATAATAAATATCAAACTACTTCCCCTGCCAAAGAGTTCTGGTGTGTGGGATGGAGGTTGAACTTAGCTACCTCCTCTTTTTTGTGGAAGGCAGGAGGACCTCATAATTCCTACGAGTTGTAGTGATCCCAGTTGGCGGGCACGCGCACACACTGAGTAGTGTGTGTCTCTCACACACACACACACACGTACACTGTCCCTCTTTCTTTTATACTCTTTATTTTTCCCTCTCCTGCTCTTCATCTGTCGCACTTCCCCTCTGCCTTTCTCTCTCTCTCCCTCTCTCTCTCTTTCTCTCTCCCTCTCTCTTTCTCTCTCTCCCTCTCTCTCTCTTTCTTTCTCTCTCTGGTATATAACAAAGAAAGGTGTTTCCTCTGAGTCTTTTCTTGAGCCCTTTTTGTGGTTCTCTGTTACTGGAGCCTATAGGAGCCCTTAAAAGCGGCTCACAGTTACAGGCAAACTGCAGGCCTGCCACTGGCGCCGCGAGCGAAACGCGGGACGCTCACATCCGTTAGCTTGGCCTCTTCCGTGTCCTAGGAAACCCCGCCGACGGCTTTTCTGCATTGGCGTTTTCCTCTCCTCTCCTCCTCTGGCCGCGCCCCCCAGAACTCAACTGTGATGGAGGACCACCGTTTCCCAGCAGGCCCGGCACCTCTCTGACAGCTGTGAGCACGGTGCGCTGGTGAAGACTGTCATACACACCTGCACACAGACGGCTGCTTTCAGTCTGAGGTGGGAGAGAGGGAGAGGCACAGTGACAGGGAATGTCAGAGAGTGAGTGAGCAACCGGGTTTCTTCCGGTCCACATGCTCACTCACTCTCACTCACTCTCAAAATAAAAGTACATTTTTAAATGAAGTTAAATGACACTCTCATTCTGCCTTTGTTTCTCTCACTCACTTTTTCACGTTTGCAAACGTTTGTTGTGCAAGGGCACGCACGCTGTAAACGATCGTAGCAACAATGCTGTAACAATGCACAAACGCAATAACGGCTACCGCTAATAATTAACGATTTTGCAACAATTTGCGGGCTTGCGCGCCGTCGCCCCTCCCTCTCTGGTCAGAGTTAGGCAGCGCGCTCCTCTATGCTGTTCGCATTAAAACGGCAGACCGTGATATGAGAAACGTGTGCATTGGCTGCTCGTCCCGGCCTTTGGGGAGAGATACCTCGGCGTTAGTGGGACAGGAACGCAGGGGCTGGCCAACGGGAGGCCAGTCAGCGTGAGCTTGGAAGCTTGTCTTTCCAGCACACTCGCTGCTCAAACCGTGAACTTCAGGTGCTGTAGGGGTGGAGGGATGGACCCAGTCACACCGTCCCTCCTGGGATGGTTTTCATTAAAAACGACATTTTAAAAATGAAACTCTTCACTAAAAAGAGGGGGGGAAAAACCATGGCCTTATAAATGCATATATATATATACTCCTTATATTGGAGTGTAGCATCGTTGTATTGCAACAATTCAGAATCTGCTGGTACAATATATTCCTATATATTACAGTTTCCTGGATTTAGATATATTTTGAGTCAGGTTTCACAGGTCGACCATGTTCCCAGATCCGCCACCTGTAGTTAACTACCTATAACACTAACGCTAACCTGCATGTGGTCGTAAACCGCCAAGTGAACCCGCTCGCTTGTTTCCGTGTTTGTTTGCCGCCAGAGAGAAATCTCACACTGCAGTTTGATTAGGGTCCACCTGTTCTAAATTTAGCGCTCTTCCACCTCAGAGGTGCCGTCCTGGAACTGACCCAGGTGACCGCTAGAGCTAGCAGTGTCGCCAAGGCAACCTGGCACAGCGTCACTGCCACTGTTCTCACAAGGTTCCCCTATAGGAAACAACCTTTGTGTTTGCCACTGTGCCTCTAATGTTTATAGTGTGGACTTACTTTCAACACAGGGTGACTTGGTTGTGGGTCGGGGGCATTCTCCAGGTATTTCCTGGGTTGTCACTAAGAAAAGATGGAGGAAAGGCGGGTGGGAGGAACCTTAAGGGGCACAAGGAGGTGGAGGAGGTGCAGGAGGAGGGTACAGAGACAGATAGAGGAGGTGGAACTGGGATTCTCATAGATAAAGAGGGAGATTTTAGGGGCCCTGGCTGAGAGGTGGTAGAGGAGGGTAGGATTTGAAGATGGATAAAGTGAAGTGGAAGGGGTAAAACAGGAGGTTCTGTAGAGTGTAGGGTGAAATGTTTTGAGTGTTTTTTTCTTCCCATTGGGGAGTTTCTTTCACATCACTGACCCTGGTCTTTCCCAATTTTCCCATTTCCCGTTTTCCTGTAAAGCATCTAAGACTGTGAGAGTGTCTTGTGTCCATAAACGCTATACAGGCCACCCCACGGGCCCAAGTTTCAGTGCAGAGCCCACCACTCCGGTGCAGGTTTGAATCTCACGGATCGTTTGTTGGCAGTGACGGGGCGACTTGGACGTAACTGGCCGCGTCCCCAATGGGAGGGATTGTGGAACGGGTTTGTTTTCTCCCTTGCATCGCTCTCCAGTGACACCTACTGGCATTGCGAGCAAAATGGCGCTCTCCTCCGAATGCGTTTTGTTCCCTAGTAGTTGGTCAGAAGAAACCAAGCAAGCGTGGAAAGCGGAAAGCAAGCAGTGGCTGGTTTCACTAGCGTCACAGGCGGCTAGTGCTAGTATTCACCCTCTGGAATTGCGATGGATGTCGTAGATAAAAGGGTGATAACTAAACATTGGGAAGAAAACGGGGGGAATGCTATACATATAGAACTGAAGTGAGTTTTTGGGGGGGGCCACAGTGAGCAGTAGAGAACCTGCAGGCTGTGTGATAGTGATTTGTGATACAGTGAGCAGTAGAGAACCTGCAGGCTGTGTGATAGTGATTTGTGATACAGTGAGCAGTAGAGAACCTGCAGGCTGTGTGATAGTGATTTGTGATACAGTGAGCAGTAGAGAACCTGCAGGCTGTGTGATAGTGATTTGTGATACAGTGAGCAGTAGAGAACCTGCAGGCTGTGTGATAGTGATTTGTGATACAGTGAGCAGTAGAGAACCTGCAGGCTGTGTGATAGTGATTTGTGATACAGTGAGCTGAATGCTGGGAGATGGGAGATGGACATACACACACACGGCGGAGGGCGTACAACACTGTTGGTTTCTGTTTTCTCTAGCAATTCCCTTCCTTCTAATTTAGGCTTAGATGGCAATTTAAAAAGGCCACAACCGCACTCCTTCACTATTTCCCTTTTCTCTTCACAAGCGCATCCACTTGATTAATATTTTATTTCTAAATATTTAAGACAGCTGAAACCATATTTTCCTTGGCCGTTCATTTGCAAAACTCTCCTTACAGTTGATTAAGGACAATTAGCGATAATAATAATCATATGGTCCTTTCAATTTGTTTGTCATAATTACATGGTTAATGAATACAGTGTAGCGGTCTGTTGTTTTTACATACTCTTTTGCTGTTGCAGCGCTGAAGCTGTACTGTCCCCCTAACACTTTGTGAATACCTGAATGAAACGCACAAAGCTGTATCGGGTGGAGAGCTTTCTTTTTTTTTTTAAACTGCCAGCGTTTTCTTCCTCTGACATCTGAAGACTCTATTTCTCTTCCCCTGTGACCTCAGAAGTGAATGGATACTGGTTGTCAGGCTCCCAGCAACAAATCAGAATTTTTTTTACATTCTCAATATTAGAAATCCTCTTTTTATCTTCTTGAGTACTACACAATTTCAAACTTGTTGGAAGTTTCATACAATTAGTTAACCCCTTCATGCAGATGAAATTTAAAAATTCTCACCTATTTAGGGGGTGTTCTATTTAAGGCTTTATAACTCCACGTTGAGCATCACAGAAACTTGGGAAATTACTTAAAGGGTAAGTTCGCTATTTTGGACCTTGGACCCTATTTGCGGTCCGTCTTCCATGAACCTGACCCCATGAAGTCCCATTTTTTCGCTGATCGGTCCAGTATTGAGTTCGGTACAGATTTTCCTGTAGGCTCTCACTGGGCTACAATGGAAGTGAACGGGGCAATCAGAAATGTTCGATAAATGTGCTTTCATGTACAATAAATGAGACGGGAAGCTCAGGGTGTATTGTTTACCGGTCCTCAGTATGCTCTCCTGTGAAATGTATCTCAATCCGAACATTTTTACGTGCTTGGCATGGCTTGGAAGTAAGCATTTCTCTGTTGCTTGTTTTCGCTGCTCCGCGGAGTACTATGTGTCGGGGGTAGGGGAGCGGGAAGGTGTGCCGGCCGTTTACGAAACTATCTAGCTGAGCAGTCTGCGTTTGTTTACCTGCAGCAACGTAGGCGACAATTTCCACAAAAAAACTTGGATGATGGATTACTATAATGATTACGAAGACGAAGAATTCGATTTTTGACTTTGACGTTACTGGCTACAGATTTGAGCCAGAATACACGGACACGGAACTACAAGAGATGGATGATAAGAGAGCAAGAGAAGAGAGAGAGGCTGAAGTTGCGCAGGTAATGTTATCCGAAGTCGCTGCCGAGGCTAGACCAAGAATTTCGGGGGACTTTTGGTGTTCTTGCAAGAGGTGCAAGCAGATGCCCAGAGAGGAGGAAAGTTAGTGATGTAGGGAGTGGGATCTGTTGCTTACCGAATGCCATTGAAAACCTGGATGTATCCGTGGATGACACTGGATCATCTCCATTGATTACCATTACACTATGACTGCCAACAGATATGTGATAGATGAGAACTTTGGACAGGACACCATGCGTCAAGCATTTGTAAATAAAACATTATAGAATTGTAAAAAAGTTATAGTTGATGAACGTTTTCCGACAGTTTTTGTTACAAGAAAAACAACTTATGTCAAGCTCCGGATTTTGTTAGTTGGTATTTGAGTGCTGGGTCAGAGGACGCGCTCAAAAAAAAATAAAAATGTTAGTAACGTTATAGCTAAATATAACTTACCTCCGCTCCGGTGCTTGATAGTGCTGCAGGTCCGACACGAGGAACAGCTGTGTTCTTTAGAAACCAGTGTTTTGCTTCTGATTTGCGGTTACAGAAATCAGTAGCGTCGAAAATGCGCTCCACAAAACTCGTGAGTCTGCCAAACGGAGTTGATTGACTGGAGTGTTTATGTCGATCCGTAAGACAACCAGCCAAAGTCTCAATCTTTCTGGGTCAGAGAACGGAAGCCTGTGAAAACTGGTATTTGAGCGTCCAGGACATTTTATTCCCACAACCGGGGACTGCACATTCGCGCACCATTGCTGTGATGAATTATTACAAATGATGATTACAAAAACTGCGTTACAAATATTTCTGCTGTAGGCTACTAGCTAGTAAACTCCAACGGGAGGTCAGGATTTGTGATCAACTGCTTTTCAAGCGGCCCCCCCCCCCCCTCTCTACAACGTAGCTAGACTGCGGAAGTTTTACAGTGCGAGGTAGTGCGGTCGGAGAAATAGTTCTGTTTCAAATGGAACTGCTGTTTTCAACGTTCGGTTTGCGTTTGCGATAGCCTACATTTCACAGGGAGAGCATACTGAGGACCGTAAGAATACACACTGAGCTATAAAAGCACATTTATCGTTGTTTTTCCATAACATTTCTGATTGCCCCCGTTCACTTCCATTGTAGCCCAGTGAGAGGCCTACAGGAAATCTGTACCGAACTCAATACTGGACCCGATCAGCGAAAAAAATGGACTTCATGGGTCAGGTTCATGGAAGACGGGACCGCAAATAGGGTCCAAGGTCCCAAAATAGCGAACTTACCCTTTAAATGAAACGAGACAGATAAGTTAATTTTCATAATTTAAGTCCAAATAAACTGCAACAAATGCAAAGAAACTTTGGGAAAATGCAACCAAATAAAGTTTTTCTTTAGTTCGCAATGAAATACTGAGAGCTACATATAGTGCCCTCCACTATTTTTGCACCCCTGGTAAAGATGAGTAAAAAGGGTTATAAAAAATTCACCGTTTGGTGAATTAGCTTAATCTCACACTGAAAAAATGAGAAAAATCCAACCTTTCATTGAAGTAAATTTATTGTGAGAAAAAAAAAGGGTTTCTCCTGACAAATTTTCCTATTGAAATCTATGGAAAAATAAGTCAGGAGAAGAAACCCTTCAAGTTATCCATCCATATCTACTGTATTTCTGGCAGCAGAGTGATGGTCTAAGGCTTGTTTGATACGCCTGACCCTTGATGACTTAGAGCCATTTAGCCAACCATGTGTTCCATACTGTTCCAGTGTAATTTACAGCTAAATCTAGTCTCACCCACCAATTCCCATAGAGATCCATTCAAATGCAGAGATGTAATAGTATCGCTTGTAAGAGTACCAGAAAATACAATGTAATAGTATCGCTTGTAAGAGTACCAGAAAATACAATATCAAGAGTCTTTTGATGTTGTTGGGTCACAGACATCAGGAAGTCATGGCATGCAAAGGATATGCGACCAAATATTAAAATTGATTACTTTATATATAAATGCAGGGGTGCCAATAATTGTGGCACATGTGGTTTTGTTAAAAATCATTATTTCTTGACGAGGGATTTTATTTTCTCATAATAAATTTACTTCAATTAAAGGTTGGATTTTTTCTCATTTTATCAGTATGAGATTAAGCTAATTCACCAAACGGTGAATTTTTTATAACCCTTTTTACTCATCTTTACCAGGGGTGCCAATAATAGTGGAGGGCGCTGTATGTGAAGCAGATAAAACTAAACATTTCTTGGATCAAGTGTACAAAATCTGTGATATGCAGAACTAATATAGGCAGTGTACCCTGTTGTCCCTTAGTTTCTCCAAATCTATCCAAAATGGTTAAATTGTGCACTGATGTAAATCAGAAAATAATTATATATTTAACTACAAATCAACTGTTGTGGCTCATAAAAGCATGTGCCCCTTCCGATGGTTTAAGATGAAAACATTGATATCACACTGGTACACACACCTAAATATGTAGCCTGATCGTTCACTCTTGTACCTCAATTAA
Source organism: Synaphobranchus kaupii (assembly GCA_029718625.1). NCBI lineage: Eukaryota > Metazoa > Chordata > Actinopteri > Anguilliformes > Synaphobranchidae > Synaphobranchus > Synaphobranchus kaupii. Next base: position 7,876,167 of record CM056385.1, read on the forward strand.
ACATCACTTTTTTCTGTACTCTAGAGCAGTGGTTCCCAACGTCGGTCCTCGGGGACCACTGTGTATGCTGGTTTTTGTTCCAACCTCAATTGCAATCCCAAAATTCTAACCAGCTGTTCATTTTTCTTAATTAGTTGCTTTTCATGTTTAGAGGGATTAGCCTATTTACCCTCTTAAGCCACATCATGTCAGAAATAGCTAAGCATGCCCTGAAGAATAAAATTCCTGTGTTCCTAATGTGCTTATTGGGCTATATTGCAAATAGGTAACATTTTTTTAAATGATCAAATTAAAGACTGGGGTGAATCAATTGGCTCCTAATTAGGTAGTTGAACACGTGTGTGTTTAAGTTCCCTCATCATTTGTTTCTTAAATGTATTAACACAATGCAGGTTTGGCTCATTATCATTCTCTTTGTCTTTTCTTCATTATTTATCAAATGGTTCGTTTTAGTGGCCATGTGTCCACAATTTCACCAATTAGGAGCATATTGATTCACCTCAGTGTTTAATTTTAATCAGTTAAAAAATTGTTTTTTTTGCCCCTCTTTTTGTAATTATTTGCAATATAGCACAATAAACAATGAGAATATTGGACTTTTATTATTCATGACATGCATAGCTATTGCTAACATAATGTGGCTTAAGAAGGTAAATAATCCCTCTAAATATGACAAACACCTAATTAAGAACAATTGACAGCTTGTTAAAATTCCGGGATTGCAATTGTGGTTGGAACGAAAACCAGCATACACAGTGGTCCCCGAGGACCGACGTTGGGAACCACTGCTCTAGAGTATGTAATCTTTTGCTGCATGCCATGAGATCACATTTCTCTAGTTTAATTATTATTTTTTTTTTCCCATTCATAATGACTACAAGGAGATCAAAATTTAACATTCATCTAGGCACATATCAGCCACAATAAATAGCTTGCGGACATTCATGAGCAGGGCCTCCCGGTCAGTAGGGTATAACGTTTTAATGGCTCTCTAGTGGCTCTCAGTCAGTCAAGGCACTTGCCATGAGTGCAGGTTGAGCCTTATCGTTTATCCTTAGAGTCAGGGCTAACACCTGGACCGTCTGTGTCTCTCACAGCCCATTACTCCTGTCCCTGCATCTTTACAATTATGAAACTTATGTTTGCCTGGAAGGGTGGCCTCCTTCCTCTTCCTCACAGCACCTCACAGCATGCGCAGTCAGGGAGTGAGGGGGGTGTGTTTCTCAGGCCCGTGTTTGGCCTGAAAGGGCAGCGCCTCCACACTTTGTTACACAGACACATTACGCATTCACCCCCGCGCATGGTGCTGTTAAACCCACTGCAGCCTAATGCCAGCCCACCGGTTAGCATTAGCGCGCAGCACAGCTAACACCACCCCACACGAAACGCCAGCCGGGTTACTGCAAATCCTCTGCAGCCCAGCCTTCTTGTTGACTGGACACTGTTTGTGGAAGTCAGGAGGCTAACACAGAGGTAGGACTGCTAGTTCTTTTCCCTGCCGCTGGGTCTGTCAGAACACTCAAGGAGCCTTAATCCAATCTGGCACATTTATTAAACAAACACACCAGGCAGACGCAGGTAGTTGGCGGTGGGATGATGTGCGATTGGATTTCTGTAACTCGCACTTACATCAGTGAGGTTGGTCTAACAATCATGCCGTTTGTCCTCCGCAAGCAAGCAGTCCTAAACTGTTTGGGCGGGAGGTTTGGGCCCCGGGATGACTGGCGGGCCGATTAGCCAATGGGCGTAGATGTGGTCCAGGTGGTTAGACAGGCCAGGAAGAGCTACAGTCAGAATGGTGAACCTGCCCAGACACGCCCCCAGCCCGATACCCTGCCTGGCCCCTCAGCCACCAGGGGCCCCACTTTCAGTTCACACTCCCAAGCCCACAGCTCGAGCGCTCTCACGCTGGGTTACCGTCAGAGCGAAGCAGCCCGGTCCCCACACCATCTGCACGCCCCACGCCCCACGTGCCCGGCTGAGTGCCACTTCCTCATTTCACACCCCTCCCCCGCGCCCCCGCCTGTGCCCCGCCTGAACTTTCTGTGCCCTTCCGTGGTCGGGAAGATTACAAAGAAGTCACAAACTGACTCTTTTCTCACCCTTCACAACCCGTCTCTCTCTCGCTCTCTCTCAGACTCTCTGTTTTGGTCAGGCTGGTTAGCCTGTGAGCATCTTTCCAAGCCCTTGAGGCATTCTCTTTCAGAGCTGCGGGTGCTGGGCTGTGGTGTTCGGCTTGGCGGAGTGAGAGGGGGGTTAGTGATGCTGGGGCGCCTATGTGCTGCTACCACAGGGGCAGAGCTAGTTCCTCGCCACCACCCAACTTGCGCATAGCTTCTTCCTGTGCGTACATGCGCACGTTTTTGCTCGCGTCTTTGTCGCTCTGAGCGTCAACCCGCTTGAGTTGCCTTTTTGAAATCTGCGACGCCGCGCGTTCGCCCGTCTGTCCGGACGGCTGTATATCTGCCCGACGAATTGTCGTCTCTTATATTTATGTACGTATGTTTGTTGTGTGTCGTCAGTTCCATTACCTTATGGCATTGCTTGAGTTACAGCTCCTGCGGTATGCTTTGCGCTCGGCACACGCAGTCTCTTCAGTGACCATAGAGACCAGGACAGCTGTGAACACAAGGAGGCAGGTCAGGCTTCCAGCGCGCTTAATGGGGGGGGGGGGGGGGGGGGGTCACCGCCGCCGCCCCTGAGGAACATGGTAAACGGCCACCTCGCGTTCACGCCGTCCCTCTCTCTCCTCCCTTCATCCGTCTCTTCATCCATCCTTTCTCACTTGCTCTCTCTCCCTCCCTCTCTCTCTGTGTCTGGCAGCAATGTTGGCTGTGGTCCCAGCAGGATGTGGAGATCTGTGTGTGTGTGTGTGTGTGTGTGTGTGTGTGTGTGTGTGTGTGTGTGTGTGTGTGTGTGTGTGTGTGTGTGTGTGTGTGTGTGTGTGTGTGTGTGTGTGTGTGTGTGTGTGCGCGCGTGTGTGTGTGTGAACGTGTGTGTGTGTGTGTGTGTGTGTGTGTGTGTGTGTGTGTGTGTGTGTGTGTGTGTGTGTGTGTGCGCGCGTGTGTGTGTGAACGTGTGTGTGTGTGTGTGTGTGTGTGTGTGTGTGTGTGTGTGTGTGTGTGTGTGTGTGTGTGTGAACGTGTGTGCGCGTGTGTGTCTGCGTCTGAGTGTGTTTCAGTTCTTTTTTCCCCCCTCCTTTTTTTCCAGCTTTTTTTCTTGATTTTGTGTCTTGGCTGACTTTTTTACCTCTCAAAGAATTTGGAAAGGCCGTGAGATTTTTTTATTTTTTTTATTTTTTTACTTTCAGCACTGCTCTCTCTCCGGCGATCTCTCGTTCTCTTTCCCCCCCCCCCTCTCTCTCTCTCTCTCTCTCTGGCGATCTCTCGTTCTCTTTTCCTCTCTCTCTCTCTCTCTCTCTCTCTCTCTCTCTCTCTCTCTCTCTCTCTGTCTCTGCCTGCTGTGGCTTTTCATTAATAGATTTCATATGTTGCAGCAGTTGACATCAGTCTTAAACTATTTTACATGTGATCTGCGATATTTCCTGAGGAAATCTGTCAGATATTTATTGAGGACTAATAAAATAAACCTCTCTTGTTCTCCCTCCCTCCTCTCTCTTCCTTGTCTCTTCAACAGCCCCCCCCCCCCCCCCCCCCCCCCCCCTCCCATACCTTGTTTCCTCCTGTGTTGCAGTAAGTTTGGAAACAGTTTGGTTATATTATCATCTCTGGTGTTTAAACAGGCTTTTTTTCAGTCTAGTTTCCTTCCATTCATAAGATAGCCATTGGTCAGGCCCAAGGAGGGTTTCTCTCTCTCTCCTCCTCACTCTCTCTTCCTCTCACTGCCTATCCCTCTAATCTTTTCCTCATCCTCCAGTACATCTCCTTGTTTCTCCTCTGCACTCTCCCTTCTTTTCTTGGTCAGCGGTGTCTCGTTCTGCTATGGTGTAGCCTGCCATGTCCGCAGGCCAGATAACAAACGGAAGAAGATGGGGGGGAAAATTGCGAAGTTGACAGGTTTTTTTCCACAGAAGAGAGAAGAGCGGCTGGAAGAGACGGTAGCGGCAAAGGAAGAAGAAAAAGTAGATTTATAACAGTCAGACAGAAAGATGAAGGGGTCCAGAAAGATGACGGGGCGAGCTGGGCGGACCAGGGCAGATAGACGGGGTGCCTGTCTGTCTTGGGCGATATTTGTGTCAGACTATGGGGGGATTTATGCGGTTGTTTGCGACTCTGTCCCCGGGCGTGCACTCTCGACATTTATGCTGTCGCACACAATCTTTTGTCAGCCCTTTTTTTTTTTTTTTAAACAAAAAAAAAAACACTTTCTTTACGATTGTAAGTTTCAATATCAGTTTGTCCTTCCTCATTTTGTCAACTGCTTAAGACATTTTTAGGAAAGATTCTACACATGAGACCTGATTTACTCAGACCTTTAGTGTGTGCAAAACCTTTTAGCACACACAAAGCCAATAAAATGACAAATAATTGGCCATGGTAGTTGTTTTGCACCAATCAATGGTTGTGTTATTAGTTTTGCATGTGCTAAAAGTTTTTGCACCCGCTAAACGTCAAATCAGGCCCATGGTGTGTGTATGTCGGGGTAAAGGTTTAATGTGTTTTTAAGAATTACAGAATTTGAGAAAATGCAGAGTTGGGGTTGAATGGGAAGAGGCCATGTTTGACTTTGGTGACTCGCCGGTCTGTCTTCTTCTGGTTTTTATCCCCACCTCCCCCTTCTGTTTTTCTTCTCCGCCTTTTTTGGACAGTGCGAGAGGTTCTTTGCATTTCTCCTGGCTTATTTGGTCCTATAACCGAAGTCTCAGACAGCGGTGGCTTTGTTGCATTTTGATTGGTGTTGATTATTTCCTTACTTTGATTTGATTGAAGAAATGACCTCAAAGAAGGGGTGGGGGGGTTACGATGAAGGGGAAAACGAAAAGGGGGAGAGGGGGTCTCTTCCTCCTTCTCCTTTCTCCAGCCATCTATCCCAGTGATGGAGTGAGTGTGAAGGGGTCGGGGACGAGTGCGTTATCTCCGCCGGCAGCCACCTAGCGCAAGATGGATGTGCCCCGCTCAGCCGGGCTCAGCGAGCCAGTGAAGACATGTACATAAAACAGGGGGACCTCACTCAGGCCCCTCTCACAGGCTTTCTCTCCAAGTCAGACTCAACAAAATGACCAAAAAAAAACCCGTCTGCGCGCGATTATTATTTAATATAAATCATGTATTTTCATTGCGGACAGCATGTGTATTCCTTAGATCTGTTAAAAGTGTGAAGGGTTTTGTAAAGGTAACAATCGAGTGCTCATGTCACCATATATAGGAAACATGTTTCATTTGAACTGGGTGACCTTTTCCATGAGATTGCAATACTACCGTGAGCCCATTTTTTCTGCCTATACAGTAAAACCTTCCTGAGTCTCGTAGCTACAGGTATACTGTATATTAAAACCATTGATCTCTGAGGGATGGTGAGTTATGTACTTGATGTAGATCAAGTTAATAACCTGCTCTTTATCTTTTCAAATACAAAGCCATATAGTGGAAATAGTTGTATGCAACTACTTGAAAGTCATATAGTGGAAATAGTTGTATGCAACTACTTGGAATGACATTTATATTCAATATTGCTGCAAATGTAGCGTCTGGGTGTCGGTGCTTCCCCAACGTATTCTGTAAATCCACAATGTATTCAAGTAATTATCCTTGTGTTATGGGCGCATGTTTGGATCTGTAGTAAAACCACCTTTTTTAAACTGCTGCGCAGTGCTGTCATTTCACCAATCCGCCCATATTTCACCATTTCCCATATTGGTGCTTGTGGGAAAGTGGTGTCGTGACTGTTGGGGAGAGAGGCGTCCATAGACAATAAATGAAGTAGAATCAAGCTGTAGCTTAACCTGGCCTAACCTGATGGCCCGTCTGTTAGACAACCGTGTAAAATAGTGAGATAATGAATGCGCAAAGGCTGACTAATCAGAAGCCAAAGGGAGTTTCACCCTGGCTCTCTGAGCTCACGGTTAGCCTCTCGCACCATTAAGAGGCTTCAAGCCACTTCCTCACTGTGATACCTAATTACCTCAGTTCAAGTGGTGTACATACAGCTGGCTGGACAAAGTCAGACATAAAGGCTTCAACATGGTCGGTGCGTCCGTACGTGCGCAAACTGCTTTGCAAACACGCACGCTGTCCACAGCAATTGAACACACACACGTCTTGCGCTCTCATCCAAGGTGCTTTTCTGACGAGTTGTCAATAGTCCAACATCGTACATGGTGCTGTGCAGAAAGCTCTGGTGTGTTCACATTTAAGCCCCACCCCCTATTTAAGCTTAATAGTTTCTATTTTTTATGTCTCTCTGACTTGTAATGAAGGCAGCCGCGTCCTATGGGGTAGGGGCAGGTATAGTTCAGGAGCTGGAGCTGGGTTCTTCATTTGGCCGTTGGAAACAGTAAAGAAGCCACTGATATCCCAGCCCAGCTCACCAGTTTTAATTATTTTCAGGTGAGAAATGTTACACAAGCACAAAGTTACATTAATAACCTAGCTAAAATTCTGAAGTGAATATTTCATGTTTTCATATTTTATCAATAGTTTAAATAAATATAGTTACTCATTATCATCTTCATTAGCGAGGGAATCCTGTTAAGCTTTTCAGCTTTTTAAGTCCTATCCATGCATACGTATACTGTGGCCTACATGGTACATGAATGTCTGCACTGTTTGAGACATTTTTATGAATTAAACGCCATTCCAAAGATTCTCTACTCGAAGTTCTCCATTTTTAAATGCACTGTGCCGGCGTGCTGCTTGCTTCCTTTCTTGCCGCCGTGGTTTAAAAGATCCGGAAGAGGAGTTGGCTAGCACACACTGAGAACCAATTTTTGAGAGGCACACAATACAAAGAGGTCACACATAATTGCAGGCGTGAATTCGCACAGCAACTTTTCCACAAGAAGGATAAATCCAGCGTCTCACAGGGCTAGTAGGTGAGGCTAAGCTAAGCATTGTTCTGTAGCCTCGTGATTCTGTTGAAACAAATGTGATTTTATCAGGAGACCCAACATACGGTATGTGAGCCAAAAACCACCACATTCACATGACTCCCTGCCGAGTCCTGCACCTTTGAATCCCCACCCTGTAAGAACGCAGGACTGTCGTATAGAGAGAATACCATAATATAGTGAGCTTATCAATTTCAGTTAACTCCCCTGCATCTTATTCTGTTATGCAATCATTTGAAATATAGTAAACAGGTCTTACGTGAATGTACCTGATTCTTCACATAGACTATCGTTCCCTATGGTTTGTGTCTTGCAAGTGTGGCATAGCGGATAGGGAAGTGGGCTTGCGAGGTTTGATTCCCAGTGAGGGCAATGCCGTTGTAGCCTGGGGCATGGCACTTAACCCGTATTGCTTTGATAAATATCCAGCTGTATGAATGGACTGAATGTTCAAGCTGTGTTTTGTATCCCTATCTAATTTATAATGCTGTAGAAATGTCATTGGGCCATTCTTTATTGTATATTTATTTACCCATTTCATTAATCTGTCTTGCAGTATAAGAGGTGAGTATTTAATACAAACTTTTACGACTTTTAATTTTTCACATGGGATGTTACTTTCAGTGAAATGGTTTATTCTTTTAATTATGATTTTATTATTTTGTGAATGAGAGCAGTATTTATTTTTTCATGAATGTTTATCTATTTCTGAAACGTAGCTCAGGAGAGTGCTGTTTGCGTGCGTGCGTTCGTTCAAGCGCCCTTGCATGTGCCCGTGGAGGTGTGAGAAAGAGAGAGATTGATGGAAGATATGATAAGGAGGTATCCATTATCATAGAGCCCCATTTGAAGTTAAACTTCCCCTTGTACTCATTAATGCGCCATACCTCAGGGTCCTGAACTCTGGAGGAAAGCCACCTGCGGTCAGGCTCCGCCCACTCCTGAGTGACGGACAAACCTACTCGCTCGTGGAGATGGGGAGAATACAGAGGCAGGCTTGTGTCTCTTCTGTCCTGCCCAGACACCTGCACCTCCAGCTCCTTTAATCCAGAGAGAATCCCTCTCCGTTCCCCCTCCTGGCTTCTACTGCTCCAGGCCACATGAAGAGAAAAAAAATGTATGCTCAAAAGAAAAAGTCCTTTGAATGACAGAGAGGCGGCATCATGACTCGACCTGGGAGAAATATTTGGATTTTTCCATCATAAATTACAGTCACTCTTGCTTTTGTTCTTATCTCTTACCTCTCTCTCTTTTCCCTCTTTTCCCCTGCTCTCCTTTACCTTCTCCTGCTTCCTTCCCCCTCGGCATTGGGGAATCCACACACAGCTAAGCGGCACTTTCTATTTTTAGTCCCGGGTTTGAATACGCGAGTGTAATTTAATATGCGCAGGTGTTGCATGTGGATATACGCAGGTGTTGCCGCATGCAAACGCCCACCTCTGCTCCAGAATTTTTAACCATTGTAGGAAATTAGGATTTTATGACTGCTGTTTTATGAGGCTCAACAAATACCAGTTTGGGAAAAAGCAAATAAACAAATTAGACTAGCAGCCCCAGCGCCATGCTCCCTTGGTATTATGTGGCCGTTGGGATCCATAACGATGGAATGGCCAGTAGCTTTAACGTGGAAATGACTGAGTCGGACTGTGACTGTGACTGGAGGAACCTGCTTTCTTATGGAGAGCCAGTAGGGGTCGTCCCTCCCTCTTGATGAAATGCATCCAGTTCTGTGTTGCCTTGGTGGGGATACTGTGCTGTAGGAGGTGCCATCCTTAGTATGAAATGTTATACTAAGGCCCTGAGTCACCCGTGGTCATCGATGACCCCATGACACTTAACTAAAGAGTGTGGGTGTTAACCCTGGTGCATTTGGCAAATTCCTGATCGAGGCTTTCTCAATCTGACCGCACAGCCCACTACACCCCCCCTCCTTCCCCCGGCTGTGCGGCCTCTTTTGTTTCCTACCCATGAAAAGCAGGTGCCTCTGACAAACCGCTCCCCTACCAGTATCCTCCCAAGCATTCTCACCATGAGAAAATAGCTTATTGTGATAATCATCTGTCCTGGTTGTGTAAGGGGCTTTTTTTCTGTGTGTTGGGAAATGGTGGGCAGCATTCCCTGTGTGCTGAGACGGCTCCTGTCTCCTGATCCACAGCTCTGAGGCTGTGTATCCTCATTGCATTTCCAGTTGTGTGTTCCCCTAAACACGAAGGCGGTGTTTAAAATATTTCTTCAAACCTATTTTTCCAGGTTCTTTTATTCTTTCTGATTTTATCTCTATTAGCATTCAGGAGTGGACCGATCATGCATCCATGTGGTACTCCTCTCCTGGTAGCCCAGTCCAGGAAGGGTTCAAAATTAAGGGTTTTTCACACATGCCCAATAATCAAAACAATATAAGCAAGGTTCTCATTAGAACAGCTTTTTTCCTAGACAAAATCTGCACGTAATAAGATGCAGCATAATAGCAAGAATTTTCATGAACTTAAATGAACATGTGGCGAGGCAGCCTGCTAAGTTGTTTTTTATTACAAGAGCAGTTCCATCAGCCATTGCCAAGCTAGGCCAATATTGTAAGATTGACAAATTAGCTAGATAGCGTTATCTAAAAATGTAAGGATTTGGAGAACTAGCGAAGTAACATTTTATTTGGCCTCTAAAACACTAGCTAGTGATAATATCATAAAGAGCACTCACTGTATATCTAGCTTGCATTGGTTAAGATAATCTATTAGTCCAGGCAAATGACAGATTCAAAAATAATAATGTAGTGAGGTATTTATTTAATATGGTTTCTCTTGCATTGATGCTAATGATAATTATTTTGTAGGCTATGCCAAGTGAGATGATTGTGCTGCAGGCACAAACTCTGCTGGCATGCCTGAGCTAGCGTTAGTTAAGAAGGGGAATTTCAGAAATTCTAGCTTCGTTGTCCTGTCAAAATGCTAATGAGTGTTTTGCACAGTTGGGAACCACCTACCTATCTAATCAAGGGAGAAACAACTGAAGGTAACTCAACAGAAATGACTAGTAATCTCCATTTTCTCTGATTATTTCTGTAAACTGTGTTCATCCAGGGCCAAGAGGATGTGCTGGTAGTCTGGGCTTTGATGTGTCACAATAATGGTAGCCCCATGCATCCAGAATATCGATTTGTCAAGCCCTGAGTGCATTACTATCTCGCTGTGTTGGGGGAACATTTGTTGTTTTAGTTGAGTGGGTTGGCCCTCATGGGTAAAGAAACAGAATTTAGGATCTCGATTCAACCTAAATCCTGACTATATCCAGAGTATCACCCAAGTTCCATTCTGAGCTGCACTAACTTAGCTCTTTAAATTGAAAAGCAAGCTCTATAAGTGGGTTACGAAGCGCAAAAGATATTTCAAAAAATTTCAAGTAACTTAATTCACTAGTACAATGGTGCTATCTCAGTAATTAAGGAAATGAATAGTTGTTAAATATGCAGCATAATGGATGAACAGACAATTGTATCTTATCAGTTTGGACAGCGCTTGTCCATTACGGGCCTGGTGGATGCTAATGCTAAACATGCAGCATGTAGACGGCTTTTCTTTTTTTGCACTTTTCACATGCCCGACCCGTTTATTTTAGTGTAAATTTGGGTGTTTTACTGGAGCAGTCCAGGTCAAACCGCAGCTGTCCCTCCCAGGGGACTCACAGGTGTGAAGACACATACAGACGTGGTCGATTATATTGGTACCCGTGCCTTTTATTCAAATAATGCTCTATTATTCCTGAAACATGTTGAAAATGAAAGATCTATTGTCACCCATACATGCATTACTTTGGTTTGCAGTGGAACAAAACCGAAAAGCTGCGAAAAGAGATGATTTTATGCTCATTCTACAGAGACATCCTGAAATGGCCCAGACAATTTTATTAGTACCCTTAAGAAGTTATGGGGAAAAAAATGTATTGTAGAGGTTTTTTTTCTCTTAATTAGTACCACATTTGTTTTCAATCTTCTAATCACTCATTCCGCCAATTTAAATTGAGACAATGGCTCACTCTCCTGTTTAGTGGCATTGTGTGTATCAGACTAAACATGGAGAGGAGAAGGAAGACCAAAGAGATGTCCGAGGAGCTTATAAAGAAGGTAATAGCCAAGCATGTTCAACGCAAAGGCTATAACACCATCTCTAAACAGCTTGATGTTCCTGTAACAACTGTGGCAAACATTAAGAAATTGAAGGCGTATGGCACTGTAGCCAACCTCCCTGGTCATGGTCGCAAGAGGAAAAATTGACTCAAGGATGTTACAAAAAATTGTTCAAACTTTGGAGAAAGAACCAGGGAAAACCTCTAAACAGATCCACGGTGAGCTTCAAGCTCCTCGTACAATAGTTTCAAGTCGCACCATCAGAAGAAATTTGAATGAAAATGGGCTCCATGACAGGAGACTCAGGAAGACCCCTCTTCTTAAAGAGAGACATAAAAAAAAACCCACTTGGAGTTTGCCAAACTGCACGTAGACAAGCCACAGTCCTTTTGGGAGAACGTCCTTTGGACTGACTAAACTAAATTGGAGCTTTTTGGGAAATCACAGTAACTGTATGTTCACAGGAAAAAGCATGAGGCTTACAAGGAGAAGAACAGCATACCCACAGGGAAACATGGAGGAGGTTCGGTGATGTTTTTGGGGATGCTTTGCTGCCTCTGGAACTGGGCGTCTTGAACCAATGCATGGCAGAATGAAATCAGAAGACTATCAAGCCATTTTGGAACGAAATGTACTGCCCAGTGTCATGAAGTTGTCTCTCAGTCGCAGGTCATGGGTCCTCCAGCGGGAAGCACCCAAGAATGGATGACAGGCAAACATTGGACCATTTTGAAGAGGCCTGCTATGAGTCCTGGTAAGAGCTGAAATGGGCAGTTGGCAGTAGGCACCCATCAAACCTGAGAGAACTGGAGCAGTTTGCTCAAGAAGAGTGGGCCAAACTACCGGTCGAGAAGTGCAGAAATCTCACTGAGAGATACCGAAAGCTCTTGATTGCAGTTATTTCTTCCAAAGGCTGTACTACGGAATATTAGGTTATGGGTACCAATATTTGTGTCCAAGTCATTTTCATTTGTTTTATTTTTAAAAAATAATTTGTTATGTTGTAAATCAAATACAAAGCCTCTGTTCTATTAAATGTGAAATAAAAAATGGGCCTAATAAAAAACATATGTTAGTTTCAACTTTGTTCAGAAGTAATAGTTTTGTGAGAAAGGAAGAGGGGTACCGATATAATCGGCCATGTCTGTACCTGTAGTGCTATACACACTGAGGACCACTCACCCCCGCCCCCACCCTCCACCACCCTCTCCTCAACCTTATCGGTCCTGAAGGCCAGTTCAGATCAAAGATTCGGGATTCAAATAAACCGTTTTAGAATCTTGCAGAGAGTAATTGCAGCAGTGTGAACTACCCCGTCTCAGAACCGTCCCATGTTGACGCTTGCCGTTGCAGGCGATTCATGTTGTCTAATCGCAGGTGGCGAGTTTTAGAACACAACGTACGTCTGTGCTAAGTTAGTTTTTTTCTAGCCAATCACACGCAGTTCTTCCCCAGGAGTGATGCTGTCTCTGTAATTCGTATTTTGTCTCAGAATCAACAGTGACACCTGTTCACAATCGCTACTTTCATACATTATTAATATCGCAGGAAGCAACTACAATGAAGTGGAGAGAGTCATTGCTATGGTAACCGTAAATGTCTCATCTCGTCGCTTTGATGTGAACGGGTCAGATTTAGAATGTTGCAAACCATGAGTTTTGCAAAAGGTCACCAGTTGCAGCTCGTTGCATATCTTTGGTCTTAACTGGCCTTGAGAGAAAATAGCAACTCTGAACTTCCAGAACCTTCCAGAAAGCAGTGGAAGGTGGATGTGCAGATAAGGCCGACGAAGCGGCTCCCAGCCCTGCCAGAAACATCTGCTAAGCTCATCCACGCTCAGTGTTTTTTCGTAGTTTGTTGGAATTTTTGGATGCTTTTTTTATTTATTTATTTATTATTGTACTTTTCCCCTTGTGTACCGTGTGCACCCAGGTGTTTATAAGTTATTTTTTCACAAAAAACTTTTCACAAGACAATGTCAATCTATGACAAAAGGCCAAGTTTAATCACCTTGTGCCAAAATTCCTTTACTTTTAAAAAAAAAAAGTAATTGTAATAGCAAGTAAGTCACCAACTTAAAATTTATTTCTGTTATTGGTAAACATGAATATTGATGAATAAAATTCAAGAATATGTCAGTAGCCATTGGCATGGTTCTTTATATGAATGTACAACTGCATGTTCGGAGTAATAGTTTCACATAGATGGTTCACGGTATTGCGTTACAAAAATTCCAAATTCCATAACCACCGGTGACCAGAAAACCATGGATGAGTTTTATTCAAACCATTTCGTATGAAAGATTTCTGAGTGAGAGATATACACAGTTATTTTTTACAAATCCAACTCCTGAGTATTCAGACTAATATGAGTGTTCAGGTGCATGTCAATGCAACTGCTGTTTTTATAAAAAACAAGGGCAAATAAAAATGACATCATACGGTTTTTTGTCCTTTGTTCAGTGAATCATATTAAAATGCAGGCAACTAGAAATCACTGTTGAGTATTTTCACGGTAACGCATCCCGGTTTCCCGCCATTTGTTGTACAGCTAAGTGACATAGTGGCTAAACGCGCAGTTGGTTTGGTTTCTAAGAGACTTCAGTTAGCACCACGCTGGAGTGGGTTCACCGCCAGTGTTTGGTAACTAACCCTAACCCTTTTTCAGCATTGACTGATGCAGCGGAGCAAGGTGTTAATTATAGCTAAAGTATTGCGGCATAAACTTGCGTGTGATCACTCATCTCTGTCCTTACTTTGCGCGAGACTTTGAGCTGGGACGCGCAGGCTAAGTCTAAACCATGCGAACGGCATGTCTGCATAAATGTGGCAAAAATTATTCAGAACTGAACTAAAAAAAAAAAAAAAAAACAGTAAATTACTTTAATATTGATGTTTTATGTAGGTCTTATATTAATAAAATGTGTCCTTTAAATGTTTTGCCTGGGGGGAATTGTTTAATGAACGTTGTACTGCAGCACAGAACCATTGCTCCACTGTTTTGGTAGACTGCCACGGTGTACTACTAAAGTCAGTAGGTCTGCTTATGTGTGGTGGTTTATTGTTTGTCAGCATATAAGTATTGTTATCAGACTGTGTGTATATATGACAGACTGTGTGTGTGTGTGTGTGTGTGTGTGTGTGTGTGTGTGTGTGTGTGTGTGTGTGTGTGTGTGTGTGTGTGTGTGTGTGTGTGTGTGTGTGTGTGTGTGTGTGTGTGTGTGTGTGTGTGTGTGTGTGTGTGGGAGAAAGAGAGGGATGTGGGTAGATCTGTGCCATTCCTGGAAGAGCAGGGCTGCTGAGTGTTTTACTGGCAGGGTGAGCTACAGGGCTGGAGTGTGAGTGCATCACGGTCAAGCTTGCCTCTCTCTCTCTCTCTCTCTCTCGCAAATAAGCTCATGATACATATTTCTATCTCTCACCTCCCCTTTCTCTCTCTCTTTCTGTCCCTCTATCTCCCTCCCTCCCTCCCTCTGTCTCTCTCCCTCCCTCCCTCCCTCTGTCTCTCTCCCTCCCTCCCTCCCTCCCTCTGTCTCTGTCTCTCTCTCGACCTGCCTGTCTCTCTCTGTTTATTCCCTTTTCCCCACTCTCCTGGTTGAGTTCAGTGCTGCACTCTTTGTAGGACATCCAGAGCAGTACTGCCTAAGTATGTACAGAACATTTCCAACAGGAACGTCATATTGTATAGCTTATAAATATAAATGAATCACAATTATAATCATCTTAGAATATTAAACAAATAATAAAGAGCAATAAATAAAAGTAACTAAGTAAAATAAATACCTAACAAATAAATAATTTGTATCATAACATGCAATTATGGCATTTTATTTTGATACACGACTCACACATTTACACATGCACAAATGCGCACACACACACACACACACACACACACACACACACACACACACACACACACACACACACACTCTCCCTCCTATTCCCGTTTGTCCTGTACCCTCCAAACTGCAGCGGGGTTTTCCTCAAGAGTGCCGTTGTCATTCCTAACAGCGCTCAATTGCAATGCGATGACATCACTGTCACGGTGACCCTCTCCGACGCGATGTGCCTTTGACCTGTCAGAGAGATCAGTTGTGTTGAGCTGGCCTCTGTCCTCTTGTTCACAGGGCAGTTGTTTATCCTGTTATGTGCATGATAATGCGTTAAGGTGCAGTTGTGTAGTTGTGTAGTGCTGCCGTGGTAAGTCACAAACTCTAATGGTGGTGCCGCTGGTATGCATGGTTTGAAGAGAGCGATGCGGTGGATGATATATCTGCTCTGTTCTAAGGGACAGGCCTGACCTGCGAGACCCCATTACACCCCAGTGGGGTGGACCAACCTGAGCAGGGGTCAGGGTTTCAGGGTTTATGTGAGATTACATCAGGATAAAGGCATTAACACAAACCTCAAGACATGCAGCAAGGGAGAGAGGAAGTCTGTGAGCTCAGAGTCAGCTGTGTGCGCGTGCATGTATGCGCATGTGTGTGCGCGTGCGCATGCTTGCGTGTGTGTGTGTGTGTGTGTGTGTGTGTGTGTGCATGCGTGCATATGTGTGTGTGCGCGTGCGCATGCTTGCGTGTGTGTGTGTGTGTTTGTGTGTGTGTGTGTGTGTGTGCGCGCGCGTGTTTGTGTGTGTGTGCGCGCGTGCTTGCGTGTGTGTGTGTGCATGCGTGCATATGTGTGTGTGCGCGTGCACGTGTGGGTGTGTGTGTGTGTGTGTGTGTGTGTGTGTGTGTGTGTGTGCGCGCGTGTTTGTGTGTGTGTATTCACCAGAGATATGGGAGTTACTGAGTGCCCACCCTCCCCTGTGTCTCTCTCCCCTTCTCCCCATCCATCTCTCTCTTTTTCTCTTGCCTTTTCTGTCTGTATCTCCCTCCCTCTTCCTCTCACTCTCTTTTTCTATCTGTGTCTATCTCTCCCTCCCCTCCCTCTTTCTCTTTCTCTCTCTGTCCCTCTCTGTCTAGCTCTCCCTCCCACTCTCTCACTCCCCTCTTCTCTGAGTGTCTCCGGGCACATTTCTCCCACAGTTCTGAGCACTGGGGCTGTGTGGCGGTGTGTTTATATTGGAGCCCGGACTTCCTAGTGGCAGCCTGCACCTATCTAAACATCCCTCAGGCCACTGCTCTGTGTTCCCGGCCCCCGAGCCCCCCCCCCCCTCGCTGCGCTCTCCGCTCTCCGCGCTCCGTGCTGGAATGTTCCGCCTCCAAAAAAAGAAGAAAAAAAAGAGGCAAATTCTTTCAATGAAACATTCCGCCAGTCCTGCTCCATTTCGTGTTCCCCTCTCCTTGGGCTCGTAGGGCGCAGGGGGGACTCCAGCCTGGCCTAACGTACTCGCAGGCCCTTTATTGGTGCGCGAGCTCAACGCTGTCACCGAACGGTGTTCAGTTCTGCGTGGACTCCCAACTGCCTGCAACTGCCATTGGCCTAAATTGTGTAGAACTTGTCGATAATTATAAGGTTTACGCAGCGAGTTTTACAACCAAACTTAACTTTGTGTTGACCTTTTTTTAAACACTGGTAGCGCTAACTTAATCAGTATTGTTTCAACCGCAATGAACTGTAGCGTTTGGAAGGAAAAACCAAAGAGCCAAACCTAGCTGTCCATCCAACAGGCTAGCATAGTGTGGCTGTATAACATTGATACAAGCCAGAATTCTGTGTAAAATATGTCAAGATTGTTTAAGGGCTTTGAAAAAATATAGGCTTGCTGTTTAAATCTTTTGTGGTTGGTTTTTTGAAAAGCGATAAGGAGCTTGAGGCCTGTGGAGTGAACATAGTCGAGGCTAAGGGGGTGGCGTTAGGCGCAGTGTACAATGGATCACTTTTAATCCCTTCTGCAGTGACTGTTGTGACTCTTGTGATGCATCATGCCCTCAAGTGCCTTATGACATTTAGAAAATGCATTCAAGTATGTATATATTTTTATTTTTTATTTTTTTTTCCCCGTAAACATTTCCAACACACAGACGTTAAATACAGTCTTTACATTAGAGGTTACTAAATAACTGTGATCAAGCACATAGTGATTTCAACAAGCATTTGGCAGTGCTAGTTCATTGTTATTGCTTTGTAATTTACTGATAATTTACTGTTAGTGCTTGTGTGTGCGTGTGTGTGCACGCATGTGTGTGTGTGTCTATGTCTATTTGCGTGTGTGTGAGTGTCTGCGTGTTTGTGTGAGCATGTTTACGCATGTGTGTGAGTGTATGTTTGCTTGTGTGAGCAAGCGCACGCATGTGTGTTTGTGCGTGTGTGTGTGTGTGTGTGAGCGTGCACACGTGTGTGTGTGTGTGTGTGTGTGTGTGTGTGTCTGTGTGTGTGTCTGTGTGCGTACGTGTGTGTAAGCGTGCGCATGCATGTGTGGGTCTGTGTGTGTGTGTGTGTGTGTTTGTGAAAGTCTGTGCTTGTGCGTGTCTGAGCGTGCACACGCATGTGTGTGTTTGTGCATGTGTGTGAGAGTCTGTGCTTGTGCATGTGTGTGAGAGCGTGAAGTGCCCTGGAAGAGCAGTGAAAGCGAGGCCTTGCTGACAGATGAATTGCTCTAATTAGAAATCCATAACATCCTGCCACATGGCGGTCTTATCCCCTGCACACTTCCTGATCCCGGCCAGGCTGACGACAGCGGGCTCTGCCCCTCCCTGCGCCTGGAGCGTGGGCGTCTGCAGCGCCTCCTGCCTCCAGCGCAGTGCCCTCCAGTGTCGCCTCCCTTTACCTCTGTCTGCATCTACCTCCCTATCTCTCTCCCTCCCTCATCCCCGCTCTCCCACTCTGTAGCTCTGCCCCCCCTCCCCACCTCCGCCTTGCTACCCCTCTTTCCGTCTCCCACACTCCCTGCCCATCTCCTTCCATCTTGCCTGTTCGTGAGCGTATCGCTGCCTCTTCCCTTCTTTCTGCTCCTCCTTATTGTTCCCCTCTTACACAGGCGAGACTCTCTCTCTGGGCGTCTGCGAGCTCTTGTCTTTCGCTCCCTCGCTTGCCTGCGAGCTCTTGTCTTTCGCTCCCTCGCTTGCCTGCGAGCTCTTGTCTTTCGCTCCCTCGCTTGCCTGCTCCTTTCTTTTCTGTGTCGTTTACCCTTTCCCTCCGTTTTTGCCTCAGTCATTTGTTACACGGCTTTGCCTCTCTCTTCTTCCTCTCTCCTGTGTCCCTCTCTCCCTCCCTTTTCATTCACTCTCAGTCTCTCCATACTTCTGTCACCCTGTTTCTGCTGTTGTTCCCAGTGGAGAGTGTACAATCGCAGGACAGTAAGATCATTTGAATTGGCTCTAAATGTATTTGTCGCACAGTAATTTGCAGCCAATTCCTTCACAGGAAATTTATGGGAATAACACAAAAAAAATTCCAGTTAATGATGACTTGCATCTTGGCAGTATACGGTGTTTGTGGATTTCATATTTCCAATACGGGTTTATTCACTTCAGTTTAAATCGGTGGGACTCTGACACTAGGGCTGTTTGAGGGCACGACAGAGTCCACATTACACTGAGTCATTAACACAGAGCACAGAATGGCAGATGGTGCGTACAACCTGAGTCAGCCGGAATCACCGTGCCACATCTACAGACTGTGCCCCCTCCCTGAGCTCGGTAGCAACACCTAACGATCACGATTGCTCCATACCGCATGAATTTGAGACAGCTCTGGCCTACCGTGAGTCAGTGCGTGATGGTAGGCACGTAACGGCGACTCCTTTGGTCTGTCTGTCTGATAAAGGGAATAGTCTTCACAAGGCTCATATCTCATTGCACTTCCACAGTGTATCACAGAAACAGGGAGGACCTTTATAATATTTATATATATTGTACAAGCGACACTGTAAGATCACGACGGCCAGCAGTCAGTTAGAATAGGTTTATATTCTCAGTACATCAGGGATAGAGAATGCTTTCGGTCTGCTCTGATATGTAGATACCACTGTTGCACTTGAAACAAATGTTCAGTGGTAACAGATGCTCGTAGTGGGAAAAAAACAGGCTTAGGGTTAACCCTAACCCATTTTGTGATACTTATTTTGCCATCTTATTTTGTCAGGTGACCCACATGTCTAATGAATGTTGATTTTACAGTGACATTTATTTGCATGTGCTTCATCTCGTAGCAAGCCATCCATCATTTATAAAACCCCTGCTTTGGAGCACTGCAGACTGTTCCCACTTCAACCTGCTGTAGTCTGGCCTACAGGCCTGTTTAAAATATCCTGCAGTACAGTGTAGTCTAATCTGTATTACAATGTAGTCCAATCTTCAGTACAGTATAGTCTAATCTGCAGTACAGTGTAGTCTAATGTGCAGTACAGTGTAGTCTAATGTGCAGTACAATGTCATCTCATCTGCAGTACAGTGTCATCATCTGCAGTACAGTGTTATCTAATCTGCAGTACAGTGTAGTTTAATCTGCAGTACAGTGTAGTCTAATGTGCAGTACAGTGTCATCTAATCTGCAGTACAGTGTAGTCTAAAATGCAGTACAGTGTCATCTCATCTGCAGTACAGTGTCATCTCATCTGCAGTACAGTGTCATCTCATCTGCAGTACAGTATAGTCTAATCTGCAGTACAGTGTAGTTTAATCTGCAGTACAGTGTAGTTTAATGTGCAGTACAGTGTCATTTCATCTGCAGTACAGTGTCATCTAATCTGCAGTACAGTGTAGTCTAAAATGCAGTACAGTGTAGTCTAAAATGCAGTACAGTGTCATCTCATCTGCAGTACAGTGTTATCTAATCTGCAGTACAGTATAGTCTAATC
This sequence comes from Synaphobranchus kaupii, assembly GCA_029718625.1. NCBI lineage: Eukaryota > Metazoa > Chordata > Actinopteri > Anguilliformes > Synaphobranchidae > Synaphobranchus > Synaphobranchus kaupii. Next base: position 7,896,038 of record CM056385.1, read on the forward strand.
TGCAGTACAGTGTAGTTTAATCTGCAGTACAGTGTAGTTTAATGTGCAGTACAGTGTCATTTCATCTGCAGTACAGTGTCATCTAATCTGCAGTACAGTGTAGTCTAAAATGCAGTACAGTGTCATCTCATCTGCAGTACAGTGTCATCTCATCTGCAGTACAGTGTTATCTAATCTGCAGTACAGTGTCATCTCATCTGCAGTACAATGTAGTCTGATGTGCAGTACAGTGTAGTTTAATGTGCAGTACAGTGTCATTTCATCTGCAGTACAGTGTCATCTAATCTGCAGTACAGTGTAGTCTAAAATGCAGTACAGTGTCATCTCATCTGCAGTACAGTATAGTCTAATCTGCAGTACAGTGTAGTTTAATCTGCAGTACAGTGTAGTTTAATGTGCAGTACAGTGTCATTTCATCTGCAGTACAGTGTCATCTAATCTGCAGTACAGTGTAGTCTAAAATGCAGTACAGTGTCATCTCATCTGCAGTACAGTGTCATCTCATCTGCAGTACAGTGTTATCTAATCTGCAGTACAGTGTAGTTTAATCTGCAGTACAGTGTCATCTCATCTGCAGTACAGTGTAGTTTAATCTGCAGTACAGTGTCATCTCATCTGCAGTACAGTGTAGTCTAATGTGCAGTACAGTGTCATCTAATCTGCAGCACAGTGTAGTCTAAAATGCAGTACAGTGTCATCTAATCTGCAGTACAGTGTAGTCTAAAATGCAGTACAGTGTCATTTCATCTGCAGTACAGTGTCATCTCATCTGCAGTACAGTATAGTCTAATCTGCAGTACAGTGTAGTTTAATCTGCAGTACAGTGTAGCCTAATCTGCAGTACAGTGTAGTTTAATCTGCAGTACAGTGTAGTCTAATGTGCAGTACAGTGTCATCTCATCTGCAGTACAGTGTAGTCTAATGTGCAGTACAATGTCATCTCATCTGCAGTACACTCTCTCTATATATCACCACAAAGTGGTGCTACTGAAAACCATAGAGTGAAAATACATTAAAAGTGGGTGTGTTTTTTGCATTTAGATTAAAGTAGTATCTGACAGACTGAAATGTCAGATGGTAGTTTCTGTGTGAAAGAACAGCCCCCCTCCCCTTTTTTTCAGTTTCTCTCTGTTTTGGAATCTCCTATTGTGCCTCTAGTTTTAATGCTTTGATTGCAATTTTCTATCCATATTATCTATTATAGTATAGCACATAGTATTGGGATGGCAGGTATGCCATCCGCCAAGTTACAGCTTGGTGGGGCATGCCCCATACCTATACAGCACCAAGAGTTTGGCACTTTTCAGGGTTTCCTACAGAAGTAACCACAATGACCATAGACTCTGAGCCCTTAAAAACATTAACTTCTGTATGTTCTGACGTCATGTAACCACACAGCATTCAGATACAACTTCACACATCCACACAATAAAGCCCCAAACTTGGGTTATTTTGCCGTTTTTCTCCTTCCTCTTCCGCTTCTTCTTCTTCTTCCAATTCCCCTGCCAAACTGCCTGCCTCCGTCGCGATGTTATCCAATGGGGAGAATTATTCTTTGAGGGTATGGTCCATATACCTGCTCATCAAGCTTATCGCCCAATAAAAACGCTTCATACTAATGGTTTTTAATGTTAATACAGCTAATGGCTTCATGCTTTCCAAGAAGTTACTGTGGCTTAATGGATAGAGGCGCTGTCTCTCACATAGAGGATGGTGGGGTCGAGCCCAGCAGGGCACATGTTTATTTTCCACAAAAACAATGTGCAACTGTTAAGTACTTTTCATTTATTAGACTGTTATTATTTTCACATTAACACATTAACGTATTTTTATTGCAAAGGCAAAAGAGGTTTCCAATATTAAGTGTTCAATGTTTCACTGACACTTGACGCTCGCTGTTGTCTGGTTTGGGGAGGGTGTTAAGCTCTGCTCTTGCGGTCATGACTGACTAACTGTGGAACCGAACCTCAACGTACCCTTGCCTTGGCCAACATTTCTTTATTCATTAATTTCTTCACTTCAGCTCTGTTCACTTTATCCTTTTCACACATAACACAATGTCACCATAAAATTAACTACTAGGAAAATTAAGAATTTATGATAATAGCCTGCATTAAGAATTGATGATAGCCTCATTTAAGCTGCAATCCTTCAAGAGATCAGATTTATAAACCGCCAATTCCCGAAACATATCTCATTCATGGTTAGTCACTTAAAAAGAAAAACAACAATAGCCTCCGAATGTGGCTCTAGTCTACGCTACTCTGCAGATAATGTAGCTTACTACAAACACTTTTAATTATAATAATAATAATAAGAAGAAGAAGAATCTCTGGTATGTACTTTCTTTGTAGTATCTATTGTTTTCTTTCTGGCTAAGATTCCTGGGAAATATGCTTTGTCCAATTAAGCTTGTTAGCCAACCTTACTGTTGCCAGAGAAGCGTCAGTCTGCTTCTAGTCAGGAAGCAGATACAAGCTAGGCTACTACGAAGCGAATCAACATGCCTTATAGCCTACATTCAATGCACTACAGAAAACTAAACTAAACCTAGCTGTCCGGTACCAAAACATTTCCCACAGGTAACGTTCTACACTACCGGAAAAAAAACTGCGAAGGAATTTGTGTGAATGAACTCACTCTCCGTGTTTATCTTCATGCATTATTCATCATTGGTTAGCTATAAAAAATAAGTGATATCAGATCAAAAACGTCTACGACGTAAAAAAAAAAGCCAAGTTACTCACGCATAGCCTACATAGCGCTGTCTAAAAGTCCTTAATTCCAACTTGCAAAAACTAGGCCTGCCTTTAAAAGACTTGATATCAAAATGTGGCCAAGTTACAACTTTCAATATTGCCTATCGTAGCTCACACTAAATAAACTAGCTCTATTCCAAAGCAGTGCTATCCAAACTTTCCTAAATTATTTAATGCAACTTGGCCCTGTGTTTCTTCATCTTACCATCTTAACAGAATGTGGTCAATGAAACTGTATGTGCCACATCAAACTGCAAAATGAAAATAATTTATAGTGGAAATACTCTGATTCAGATGTGTTGCACTTAGAAATTAAACAGAAAAATTACTACACTATAGGGCATGTTTGAACAATTGTCTGCATCCACTGCTTTGGGTCTATGAAAAGCACAGAATGAATAAAATGTATTATTATTATTATGTATTTATTTATTTATTTATTTGAATTTCTATCAAAACCTGTGTGGTCCTACAGAGCATAGATATCCTTGTGTTCACAAAATTCTGTTTGCAAATATCATAAATACTATTATGTTAAGAAAATTGGTACTATTACTTATTTGCCACCATCTGACCCACAAACATGTCTGGATACGTTTGTAAAAATGCTATATGTACGCTATTTTCTAGGTAAAAATATTACTAATTTTTATCTGCATTTATTTATTCATCACCCCTTTCTCTATTGTACATGATTTCTTGATATAAATGTCTGTTTGTGAATTGTAAAGAATTCTGTAGCAGCAGTTAACATTTTAAAACCTGTACATTTTCTAAAGTAAACTTGCCAACAAAGTACAACCATATCCTTTCTGGAGTGTAATTATTCATCAACTGTTAAAAACATTCATTGAAATCATATGTTGTTCCATGAGGCACAATCTCTTCACATGCAAAGATGAAGAAACACAGGGCCAAGTTGCATTAAATAATTTAGGAAAGTTTGGATAGCATTGCTTTGGAATAGAGCTAGTTTATTTAGTGTGAGCTACGATAGGCAATATTGTTAGTTGTAACTTGGCCACATTTTGATATCAAGACTTTTAAAGGCAGGCCTAGTTTTTGCAAGTTGGAATTAAGGACTTTTAGACAGGGCTATGTAGACTATGCGTGAGTAACTTGGCTTTTTTTACGTCGTAGACGTTTTTGATCTGATCTATTATACACAGCACATAGTATATATTATGCACAACACATAGTATCTATTATACACTGCACATGCACTGCACTAATACATTCACCTGGGAGCCAGTGACTCTACAGGCCACACAATACTACAGGACTGCTCGAGCCAATCGGAGAACACGTTTCGAAAGCATAGCTTTGATGTTGATTCTAGTGTCCACGGGTGGACCAATGATAGAATTAATCTGTCTGTCTGTCTCGCTCGCAGACGGTCCGGGTGAAGCACGCTCGGTGCTGCAGGAGCAGACCACTGCTCTGGGGCTGGCCATGTTTGGCCTGCTAGTGCGCCGCTGCACAGACCTGCTGAAGGACACGCCCAAAGGTGAGACATTATTCAGCCACAATCATGGGTGTGAAAGACATGAGAGACACTCACATAAGCTTTCCCACAGGTGACAGACACACCCACCTAGGGAGAAAAACTTGCCCAAAACTTGCGCAAACACACATTCACACACGCACACACACATTCACACACGCAAACACACATTCACACACGCAAACACACATTCACACACGCACACACACATTCACACACGCAAACACGCATTCACACACGCAAACACACATTCACACACGCGCACACCCTTTTAAAATAATTTTTAATGAATTGTTTACAAATTCTAATCCACAAGTAATTTTCTAAATATGTGTTTAACTTTTTTAAATTCCTAAAATAAAATGTAATTGGTAGAATTACCGTCCATTCGTGCTTCTGCATTGTATGCGTGTGAATGACCGATTTGCTGTCGGCTGAACACGTATCAAGTGTCAACTGCAATGAAGAAGGCTGAATATATAGCCTAATACATTTAGCGTACATAAATGACCTGTGAGAAAACAATATGCCCATGTGTGAGAGACACACCCATGTCGGAGAAATGCAGGATGTTAGCCGCGGCCTGCCAGCAGAACGCTATGATGACGCGGGCTCCCTCTCCCCACAGCTCCCCCGCCGGTGGAGGAGGGAGAGGAGGGAGAGGAAGGGGAGGTGGAGGAGATGGTCAGAGTGTCGTCTTTCTCGGCTGACCTGAGGGAGCTGCTGCCCAGTGTGAAGGTGTGGTCAGACTGGATGCTGGGTCACCCAGAGCAGTGGAACCCTCCGCCCTGCAGCCTGCCTTCAACTGCCAGGTGAGTGTAGTATGCACTCGCACACAAAGACACACACGTGTTCACACACGCGCGCACACACATTCACACGCGCGCACACATTCACACACGCAAACACACATTCGCACACGCAAACACACATTCGCACACGCAAACACACATTCGCACACGCAAACACAATTCACACACGCAAACATGCATTCACTCACTCACTCACACACGCACACACACATTCACACACGCAAACACACATTCACACACGCAAACACGCATTCACACACGCAAACACGCATTCACACACGCGCACACACCCATTCACACCCTTTTAAAATAATTTTTAATGAATTGTTTACAAATTCTAATCCACGAGTAATTTTCTAAATATGTGTAACTTTTTTAAATTCCTAAAATAAAATGTAATTGGTAGAATTACCGTCCATTCGTGCTTCTGCATTGTATGCGTGTGAATGACCGATTTGCTGTCGGCTGAACACGTGTCAAGTATCAATGCAATGAAGAAGGCTGAATATATAGCCTAATACATTTAGCGTACATAAATGATCATAGTCTACTATTTGAAAGAGATTACTACTAGTTTAACTCAGGTAAAGAGAACTACTTTGAAATGTCAGGCTACTCCCCATAAACTTGTCAACGTTGATAATAATAATAAATATGATATTACGTGTCGCATATGTGTCGTGTATTTAAAATAAAGCTTGTCCTCCTACTTTAATTTTTGTTAACTGTTTATGGGAGTATCAACGATGGGATGGAAATCGAGATGACATGTCGGTTGCCATTTTTGCCACTTTAAACGAGAACCAGTGGTATCTACGACGGGAACTAAAACTGTTCCTGGAGCATGTTTCTGTTTGCTTTCCCACCGTGAAGATTAGGCAAAAGGAGTGACGGGAAGTAGGAAGTTACGTTTAAGAAGTAGGCTAGCCTATTGTGGTCTTTATTTATGTTTGCAATGCTGCTTCATTTTTTTTCCGGCACTGTTTATCTGAGTGCTCTATGCCCAGTTCAGCTAAATACATATAAATATCTTGATAGACCTTTTCGTTTAGTTTGCCACTCATTCATTGTAATACAGAATCACCCTTATAAAGAATATGTTGTGTTCCTTATTTAATCGATACGGGACGCAATTTGTTCCTACACAAAGTTTCATACACAGTCTTTCACAATAGTGAAAATAATATAATTGTGAGTAAAATCTAACTAGTTTCACATGAAATGGGCTAGTTGAGACGCAGAAGTAGTGTAGCCTAGTGCTATTTTTTATTTATTTTTTGCAATTAGTCAACAATACTGCTGAGCTGTAGGTGCCCGGCAGCAGAAAGATTGTGATTTCAAAACTGAATACAATGTAGCCTATCGCTTCAGCGCCGCACACAATGCTACATTGATAGGCCAGAATGCTACATTGATAGGCCTATTGCCTAACTGAAACAAAGTACAAAGATGGGCTGCATTCATTTTATTTGGCGCATTGACAATGTGTTGATCATTTTAAAAAGAGTCTCACACACACACACACACACACACACACACACACACACATTACAGTTTTTGGCTGGTAACAATGATCTGAGTCTGAAAACTTTAAAGCCTTCCGGACATCTATATTTATAAGATAGAGCCAAAATAATGGCTCTTACAGTTTGCAATCTGCATTTCACTTATTTTCTCTCGAAAGCACAGCAACGTGTCAGTGATATGACCCCAAATCACACCCTCCAGCAAGCCGGTAGGCTCAGTAGGCACAAAGCAGCGATTTCTATGGGATCTACACCACACCCAGAGGCCACCTGCAGGATGAGCAGATTACGCAGCAGCCAATGCCAACCTCAGACTCCACTAAAACCTCCCAGTCATTCAGGTTCAATCAGCAGCTGCCCACTTCCATGTCAGGGAGTTTTGCTACAAATGGGGGACAGAGGCTAAGGAAGTGCTAGGCTGGCTATCGTAGCCCGAATGTTATTTTTTGCCTCTTATAAATAGGCTCTCTATACTCTGTCAAAACTTGATGAACTTGAATAGGCTTCAAGATGAGCTTGATATGATTGGCATTTTGTTGTTTTTTAAATTAATATTATTGTTAAATTGTTCTGCACTGTAGCTAATTAATGCATCGTCTACTATCTAAATAGGCCTATTTGCTACGGTGAATAGCCAGGATTTTTTTCCATTTTAATGAAGCAAGAGATTATTCCTCTTTCCTCTTTCCTCAGAACAAGTACTGATCATGCAAGATCATGACAGCTGATTTTGTTGAGAAAAGGTTTAAGCATGCACCAAATGCTCAGATTCAAATTGCCCCTTTTTACCTAATTTGTCCTGTTATGCAAGGCGTGTGTGTATCTGTACGTTTCATTACATTTACATTACAATTATTTGGCAGACGCTTTTATCCAAAGCGACGTACAATAAGTGCATATTGAAGGTCATTGACGCGACTACAAAGCAGATCCGACAAAGCACAACTTTCTCACAACGTAGGAGCTATCATCTTTATGATAATAATAAAGCTGTTTCATCTTTATAATAATTAATTTGTTTTCAAATATTTTTCCAAAAATTCCATTATGTTGTTACATGTCATTAAACACACCTGCATATCGTGTGCGCATTGATAATAGATATGGCCAGAATTTTAATCATTTGACGACAAACTGAAATCCTTTCGACACATTCGCCAGCACAGAAAATAAATAAATACAAATCCTACTGTGAACTATGATGCACACACACAGGCGCATGTACACCAAACTACCCATGCGCACACACAGGCACATGTACACCAACCTACCCATGCACACACACAGGCACATGTACACCAACCTACCCATGCACACACACAGGCGCATGTACACCAAACTACCCATGCGCACACACAGGCGCATGTACACCAAACTACCCATGCACACACACAGGCGCATGTACACCAACCTACCCATGCACACACACAGGCGCATGTACACCAACCTACCCATGCACACACACAGGCGCATGTACACCAAACTACCCATGCACACACACACACACAGGCACATGTACACCAACCTACCCATGCACACACACAGGCGCATGTACACCAAACTACCCATGCGCACACACAGGCACATGTACACCAAACTACCCATGCACACACACACAGGCACATGTACACCAACCTACCCATGCGCACACACAGGCACATGTACACCAAACTACCCATGCACACACACAGGCGCATGTACACCAACCTACCCATGCACACACACAGGCGCATGTACACCAAACTACCCATGCGCACACACAGGCGCATGTACACCAAACTACCCATGCGCACACACAGGCGCATGTACACCAAACTACCCATGCACACACACAGGCGCATGTACACCAAACTACCCATGCACACACACAGGCACATGTACACCAAACTACCCATGCGCACACACAGGCGCATGTACACCAAACTACCCATGCACACACACAGGCGCATGTACACCAACCTACCCATGCGCACACACAGGCACATGTAACCCAACCTACCCATGCACACACACAGGCACATGTACACCAACCTACCCATGCGCACACACAGGCGCATGTACACCAAACTACCCATGCACAAACACAGGCGCATGTACACCAAACTACCCATGCGCACACACAGGCACATGTAACCCAACCTACCCATGCACAAACACACACGCACACAAAGTAGATGAAGACGCACACATGCGTGCACATACACAAGCACACACATTTGCTCACACGAGCACTCACTCAGTCACTCACCTACTTGTGACAGCTCCTGTAGTTATTCCCCTGGCTGACAGCCTCAGACAGACAGGCTCGCACACACAAGTGTGGTCAGGCACACAGTCTGTACCACTCATTTTTGGGTTTGTTCACATTTTTGTGTTGTTGCTCTTTTTTTCGCCCTGTCTTCCTCCTGACCCCAGCATATGTGTGCACGCACACACACACACACGCACGCGCACACACACACACACACACACACACTGCTGCTGGCTTCACGTTAAAAGTATGCCGTTTTTTTTTTTTTTTTTTTTTTCTTCTTGTGCGTCTGCCGAGAAGGCGATGGAGAGGGAGTTGAGCCACAGAACAGCGCTGCTCGGAGCAGCTGTGGCACTCCCAGATTTCCCCCTGATTGCTTTCAGCTGGTACTTGAACCCTGGGCCTTTCGGGTTTTGGAGACCAGCCCAGACCCCACAATCCCCCCAGCGCCCCGTACAGCTGCCTGACCCCTCCCTGACCCCGTACTGAGGATAGGAAAATACGAGCCGTGCCAAGCCAGAGAGACTCTTTTATTTTGCCTGCTGGCGTCCTGCCTGTGACCAAGGCTTACATAATGGGAAACATAGCAAGACCCAGGAGAAACCAGTCGCCCCTTTTTTCTTACCAATCTATCCTGTGCTCTCTGGGACCCCCCTCCCCTCCTCCCCAGTGCACTCTTTCTGCTCTCTCTCTCTTGCATGTGATATATCTAATGGGCCCTCTCGCTCAGGCACATTTATTACAAAGGCCCCTGACACAATTCTGAAGCTGAGCCATCCGCAGCGGCAGCACACACACACGCTCACACACACGCTCACACACACATACACACCCGCGCACACGCTCACACACACGCACACGCGCGTGCACACACACACACACACAAACACTCGCTCTCACACACACACGCACATGCGCACACACCAACCCGCTCACACACAGACATTTACAAACACACACACATACTCACAAACAGACACCCCTGCGGACACAAACACATACACGCGCAGATATACATGTGGGCATGGGCACACAGTGCACATATAGTATATACACATAGTGTGTTGTATGGTAAAATTTGGTATGTGAGTACAGTGTATGTGTCTTTTTTAGGTCTGTGTGTGTGTTTGTGGTAGAGTGCGGTGTGTGTGTGTGTGTATGTGTGTGTGTGTGTGTGTGTGTGTGTGGTAGAGTGCGGTGTGTGTGCGTGCGTGCGTGCAGGTATGAGTACGTACGTGTGTGGGTATGAGTGTGTCTGTGTGTGTGTGTGTGTGTGTGTGTGTGTGTGTGTGTGTGTGAGAGAGTGTCTGTGGTAGAGTGTGCCTTCATGTATGTGTAGGTGTGTGTGTGTTTGTGTGTATGGTAGAGTGCGGTGTGTGTGTGTGTGTGCGTGCGTGCAGGTATGAGTACGTACGTGTGTGTGGGTATGAGTGTGTGTGTGTGTGTGTGTGTGTGTGTGAGAGAGTGTCTGTGGTAGAGTGTGCCTTCATGTATGTGTAGGTGTGTGTGTGTGTGTGTGTGTAGGTGTAGGTATGAGTGTGTGTGTGTTGAGTGCATGTGTTGCTCTGGGTATATGCTCTCACACAGTGCAGCAGAGTGAGTGAGTGAGTGAGTGAGTGAGTGTGTGTGTGTGTGTGTGTGTGTAGGCATGAGTGTGTGTGTGTGTGTAGGTGTAGGTATGAGTGTGTGTGTGTGTGTGTGTGTGTGTGTGTGTGTGTGTGTTGAGTGCATGTGTTGCTCTGGGTATATTCTCTCACACAGTGCAGCAGAGTGAGTGAGTGAGTGAGTGAGTGAGTGTGTGTGTGTGTGTGTGTGTGTGTGTGTGTAGGTATGAGTGTGTGTGTGTGTGTGTGTGTGTGTGTAGGTGCAGGTATGAGTGTGTGTGTGTGTGTGTGTGTATGTGTGTGTGTGTGTGTGTGTGTGTGTGTGTGTGTGTGTGTGTGTGTGTGTGTGTGTGTGTGTGTGTGTAGGTATGAGTGTGTGTGTGTGTGTGTGTGTGTGTGTGTGTGTAGGTATGAGTGTGTGTGTGTGTGTGTTGAGTGCATGTGTTGCTCTGGGTATATGCTCTCACACAGTGCAGCAGAGTGAGGGATTAGATGAGCGCTCTTTCCTTGCTCTCCTGTTCAGTGCCAGCAGTGCCCTGTGAGAGCCACAGAATGTCCATATTACTGCAAAGCACTTTATCTCCTTCTCTCCCTCCTTTTCCCTCTCTTCCTCTATCTCCCTCCTCCCTCCTGCTGCCTCTCCCTCTATCTCCCCCTCTTTCTCTCCATGCCTCTATTACTCTGTTCCTTTCTGGAAGGGAGTTTGTGTGAAGAATGCTTCTGTTTGTCATTGTTTGCATGTCTACCTTGTCCAGAATGTGATTTTTATAAGTGCTGTGCCCTGTTCTGTAACTAACCGCACTGTTACCAGGCTTTTCTTTCTCTCACTCTCTCTCTCTCTCTCTCTCTCTCTCTCTCCCTCTCTCCCTCTCTCTCTCTCTCTCTCTCTCTCTCCCTCTCTCTCTCTCCCTCTCCCTCTCTCCGCGGGCCCTGCAGATGTGGCATTACGCATTGAATGTTGCTCTGCGGTTCCAACCACACCTCACTCTTCCCTTCCAGTTTACTCCTCTCATGTTGCTTTTCCCTAACAATGGAAGAATGAGGCTTGATGAAGCCAAAAATGGGCAGAGCGATTACACACAATCCCCGACTCTCTTCATTTGGCCCACTCATATCTCTATTGACTGGTCCAAGCAAGTCAGTGATTGACAGCTAACTGCTGGTCAAATTTTCTGTCACCCCCCCAGCTGCAGTCTGGACGTGTGGCGGTGCCTGGCGAACCTGTGCAACGCGCTGGCGTGCGTCTACCACGGGGAGGCGCCGCTGTACAAGGCCGATGGGGACGAGGAGCTGCGGCTGCTGCTGCTGGAGGAGGACCGGCTGCTGGCCGGCTTCGTGCCACTGCTGGCCGCCCCACAGGAGCCCTGCTACATCGACTCGGCCAGCAACACTGTGAGCGCTAACGCCGCCGCCGGGGCCGCCTTCCCGGGCCTTTCTCAGGCTATGTTCAGACTGCACACCTTCATACTCAATTCCCATCTCTTTTTTTTTTTTTTTTTTAATAGACGGTTTTTCGTATACATTTTTGAAAGTATACATTTTTGATTCCACGCCAAACTGGCGTACTAAATTCATGCATAAACTGAGCAAATACGATCTGGAGCGTTCACACACCAGTCGCATGCAAGTCATGTGGCTTCATATGACTTATTTCCACGTAGAGACAAGGCACAAATCAGAAAAAGGTGTGTCTCCGTTCACCCGTGTGTTTTTTTGTTTTTTTTTGTTCTATAAACATCCAACTGTCTCACATCTGAGGGAAAAAAATCATTGGGCCACTTTTAGCTGCAGTCTGACCCTAGCCTTAGACCAGTTTACCTAGACTCAAATTACAGATCCTTTCCAAAAAATTAGAATATCATGGAAAAGTTGTTTTTTTTCCATAATTCCATTCAAAAAGTGAAACTTTCATAGATTATAGATTCATTACACACAAAGTGAAATATTTCTAGCCTTTATTTGTTTCATTTTTCATAATTTTGGCTTACAGCTCCAGAAAACCCCCAAAACAGTATTTCAAGAAATTAGAATAGTGTGTCGAAAATCAGCATTTACTTCAGTTATTTCAGAGAATGAATGTTTTAGACTGAGTGTCACTGAGTATCATCTAATTTACTCAAAACACCTGCAAAGTTTATCTCAGTTTGGTTCAGTATGGGGAAGACTGCAGACTTGACAATTGGCCAGAAGACCATCATTGACACCCTCCAGAAGATGGGTAAGCCACAAAAGGTCATCGCTAAGGAGGCTGGCTGTTCACAGAGTGCAGTGTCCAAGCATATCAATAGAAAGTTTAGTGGAAGGGGAAAATGCGGCAGGAGAAGGTGCGCAAGCAAAAGAGATGACCGTAGGCTTCAGCGGATTGTCAAGCAAAGACGATTCCAAAATTTGGCGGAGATGCAGAGGGAGTGGACTGAGGCTGGAGTCAGTGCTTCAAAAACCACCACGTACAGACATATCCGGGACATGGGCTACAACGGATTCCTCGAGTCAAGCCACTCCACTCATTCTCTGAAATAACTGAAGTAAATGCTGATTTTCGACACACTATTCTAATTCTAATTAATTCAAATTTTTGGGGGTTTTCTGGAGCTGTAAGCCAAAATGGTGAAAAATTAAACAAAGGCTAGAAATATTTCACTTTGTGTGTAATGAATCTATAATCTATGAAAGTTTCACTTTTTGAATGGATTTATGGAAAAAAATATACTTTTCCATGATATTCTAATTTTTTGGAAAGGATCTGTATATCTGAAATTACTTCAGACCAGTGATTTTTAAGGTCACTTAGGCCTTTGATAGATGAAGAAAAAACCAAGCCTAAAATGAGGAATGCAAGCGTGCAGTAGCCGTGAAGAATTGCATCATATGAACACAACAAAAATCAAGAGAGAAGCCAGTACATGATTGGAAAACTGGAAAATTGGAGTTTATAAAATGTTACCTTGAACAGCAGTAATGAAGTTAGCATGTCAATTTAGTTTGTTTGCTGTTACACTGGCCTGTATTGAAATTTGTAACACAGTTTGCAAGCTATTTTAGGTAGCTAGCTAGAACATGTATTTTTCTGGATAGGCTGGCTAGATAGTTGGCCACCAAATTAAGTCATTAGGAAGCTTGTCAACAGACCATGACATCACCCATGATGGCTGGTCTCCCTCAGCCACGTGCCACTCAAACCTATGCACGCCACGTCGACCCACCTACACACATGCTCATGCTGGAGAAAACTAGCTTGTACGTATCTTTCCTTCGAATTAAAGGGTAATATTTGAAAATAGTGTTGCGTATCCCTGAAAATTTTCAGTGAAACGTCACCAACCTAAACATATGATGAAAGAGGAGTTCTTTCCTCAAGTATTGGTGAAAATTTGTTTCTTTTTAAGATGGTAATCTGCAGGAATTTGTCAAAAGGAAGGGCTAAAGTATTTCAAAGAAAGCTTTTGAACCAGTGATTTGGCAGCGACTGTGAGCCTTGTTGTGTCCCGTGGTATTCCACGGCCAAGAGTTCAGCCTCCATTGCCTGTCCGACCCCACACCTCTGGCCCCACCTCCTGCGCACTGAACTGCCAGAGGATACAGTGCGCACCGGCCAGGTACACAAAACTAAAACTGAAGAATGTTTTTGCTATGAAAGCAATCCAATATAAACAAGAAGCAATAATTGTTTGGACCACTTGTTCATGTTCATTTAGCAAAGCTAACTAGCTCATTTAAATCGTATTGATAGTGCATCGCAGTATCGTATTGATTTGAAAATGTTATTTTGAGGTAATTTTGAGATCAAAATCGTATTGTTCTCAAAAGTTCCTCAATAACCATACTTAGGTCATTTTGAGATTTTAGAACTACACCTGCTTTAATTAAGTTGAAAAAACAATGTAGTCCAGGCCTGCAGCAATCACATTACTGTACAAAATCTCAGTCTGTACGTTCCCCTCTCAGTCTAGGTTCCCTCTCTCTGTCTGTACATTCCCTCTCAGTCTGTACGTTCCTCTCTCAGTCTGTACGTTCCCTCTCAGTCTGTACGTTCCCCTCTCAGTCTGTACATTCCTCTCTCAGTCTGTACGTTCCCCTCTCAGTCTGTACGTTCCCTCTCTCTGTCTGTACGTTCCCCTTTCTCAGTCTGTACGTTCCCCTCTCAGTCTGTACGTTCCCCTCTCTCAGTCTGTACATTCCCTCTGTCTGTACGTTCCCTTTCTCAGTCTGTACGTTCCTCTCTCAGTCTGTACGTTCCTCTCTGTCTGTACGTTCCCCTCTCTGTCTGTACGTTCCTCTCTCAGTCTGTATGTTCCCCTCTCTCAGTCTGTAAGTTCCCCTCTCTCAGTCTGTAAGTTCCCCTCTCTCAGTCTGTATGTTCCCCCTCTCACATTCTGTACGTTCCCTCTCAGTCTGTACGTTCCCCTCTCTCAGTCTGTACATTCCCTCTCTGTACATTCCCCATCTCAGTCTGTCCGTTCCTCTCTCAGTCTGTATGTTCCCCTCTCTCAGTCTGTAAGTTCCCCTCTCTCAGTCTGTAAGTTCCCCTCTCTCAGTCTGTACGTTCCCCTCTCTCAGTCTGTACATTCCCTCTGTCTGTACGTTCCCTTTCTCAGTCTGTACGTTCCCTCTCAGTCTGTACGTTCCTCTCTCTGTCTGTACGTTCCCCTCTCAGTCTGTACGTTCCCCCTCTCTCAGTCTGTACGTTCCCTCTCTCTCAGTCTGTACGTTCCCCTCTCTCAGTCTGTACGTTCCTCTCTCAGTCTGTACGTTCCCCTCTCTCAGTCTGTACGTTCCTCTCTGTCTGTACGTTCCCCTCTCTGTCTGTACGTTCCTCTCTCAGTCTGTATGTTCCCCTCTCTCAGTCTGTAAGTTCCCCTCTCTCAGTCTGTAAGTTCCCCTCTCTCAGTCTGTATGTTCCCCCTCTCACATTCTGTACGTTCCCTCTCAGTCTGTACGTTCCCCTCTCTCAGTCTGTACATTCCCTCTCTGTACATTCCCCATCTCAGTCTGTCCGTTCCTCTCTCAGTCTGTATGTTCCCCTCTCTCAGTCTGTAAGTTCCCCTCTCTCAGTCTGTAAGTTCCCCTCTCTCAGTCTGTATGTTCCCCCTCTCACATTCTGTACGTTCCCTCTCAGTCTGTACGTTCCCCTCTCAGTCTGTACATTCCTCTCTCAGTCTGTACGTTCCCCTCTCAGTCTGTACATTCCTCTCTCAGTCTGTACGTTCCCCTCTCAGTCTGTACGTTCCCTCTCTCTGTCTGTACGTTCCCCTTTCTCAGTCTGTACGTTCCCCTCTCAGTCTGTACGTTCCCCTCTCTCAGTCTGTACGTTCCCTCTCTCAGTCTGTACGTTCCCCTCTCTCAGTCTGTACGTTCCTCTCTCAGTCTGTACGTTCCCCTCTCTCAGTCTGTACGTTCCTCTCTGTCTGTACGTTCCCCTCTCTGTCTGTATGTTCCTCTCTCAGTCTGTATGTTCCCCTCTCTCAGTCTGTAAGTTCCCCTCTCTCAGTCTGTAAGTTCCCCTCTCTCAGTCTGTATGTTCCCCCTCTCTCAGTCTGTACGTTCCCTCTCAGTCTGTACGTTCCCCTCTCTCAGTCTGTACATTCCCTCTCTGTACATTCCCCTATCTCAGTCTGTCCGTTCCCATCTCAGTCTGTACATTCCTCTCTCAGTCTGTACGTTCCCCTCTCAGTCTGTACGTTCCCTCTCTCTGTCTGTACGTTCCCCTTTCTCAGTCTGTACGTTCTCCTCTCAGTCTGTACGTTCCCCTCTCTCAGTCTGTACGTTCCCTCTCTCAGTCTGTACGTTCCCTCTCTCTCAGTCTGTACGTTCCCCTCTCTCAGTCTGTACGTTGCTCTCTCAGTCTGTACGTTCCCCTCTCTCAGTCTGTGCGTTCCTCTCTGTCTGTACGTTCCCCTCTCTGTCTGTACGTTCCTCTCTCAGTCTGTATGTTCCCCTCTCTCAGTCTGTAAGTTCCCCTCTCTCAGTCTGTAAGTTCCCCTCTCTCAGTCTGTATGTTCCCCCTCTCTCAGTCTGTACGTTCCCCCTCTCTCAGTCTGTAAGTTCCCCTCTCTCAGTCTGCACGTTCCCCTCTCTCAGTCTGTACGTTCCCCCTCTCTCAGTCTGTACGTTCCCCCTCTCTCAGTCTGTACGTTCCCCTCTCAGTCTGTATGTTCCCCTCTCTCAGTCTGTATGTTCCCCTTTCTCAGTCTGTACGTTCCCCTCTCAGTCTGTATGTTCCCCTCTCTCAGTCTGTATGTTCCCCTCTCTCAGTCTGTACGTTCGCCCTCTCTGTGTCAGTCTCGGTCTCTGCTGCTCCCTCTGTCTTCCAGTGAACTGCGGTTCCTGGGAAGGTCTCGCTCAGAGCGGAACAAGATTAAGTCATGGAGGGGTGTTGAGGGAAAACGGTGACCTCTTATCCTCCCTCTCTGTCTCTCTCTCTCTCTCTTTGTTTTTTTGTTCCTCAAGCTTCATTTTTGCACTCCCCGCTCGCCCTCTGTCCTGGAAGACCTCAATAAGAGGAATGATAATACAGTGATGACTGGTGATGTAAAGAAACATAATACAAGATGATGCAGACTTGTATTATGAAGAAACATAATTGAAAGATAACAAGAGCGTTCAGCAGGCACTGATGGACCTGAAGAGGGGCGCTGATAGAGTGTGAGTGTGGGCATGTGTGTCTGCGCGAGGGTGAGAGGATGCATGTCTGGCTGTGTGCGTACGTGCGTGCGTGCGTTTGTTTGTGTGTGTATGGGTGTGTGCGCGTATGTGTGCGTGAACGTGTGAGCTTTGTGTGTGTATGTGTGTGTGTGCGTGCGTGCGCGTGCACGTGAGCTTGTGTATGCATGCGTGTGTGTGCGTGCGTGTGTGTGTGCGTGCATGTGTGTGTGTGTGTGTGTGTGAGAGAGAGAGCGTTTGCTGGCATGCTGTATATACGGGCCACTTCCTCTCCAGTTTAAACAGAGCAGGCTGTGCTGGCAGACTGCACTCTCCTCGCCAAATGGTTTGCATCATGTTTAAACCCCCCCACCACTACCCCTCCTTCTCTCTCTCTCTTTCTCCCCCTCTTTCATTCCCTCTCTCTCTTCCTCTCTCTTTCTCTCCCTCTCTCTCTCTTCCTGTCGTTGTAAATCACCAGATATCACAATTTTATGTCTTCTCAGAAGGGCCAGAGAAAAGGCCATAAAATGGATGCAGGATCACTTTCCATTCCTGTTCGCTCCAGTGGTGTTGTGCTGGTCCTGTGGTCCTCTGTTCTCCCTGTGGGTCCGCTCCCTTTCCTCCAGCTTCACACATTATGTTAGGATTCAGATGCATGGCCCTGACTTTCACCTGCCAGTGTGACACACGCTTACATACACACACACACACACACACGCATGTCCCACGCACACTTACATACACACGCACACACGCATGTCCCACACACGCACGTGCTCGCCCTCTCTATCGCTCGCTTCCATTCCAGATGCCAGTACGCCATTTTTAAAAATATATTTTTGCATAATTAATTGGTAATGATGGTGTTGATCATTCAGAGTATATTTATTTGTACATGTTCCCATTATTTTGTGAGATATAGGCTACCGTCACTGTCTTCCTTTAGCTTTATCCGCCATTACTAAATTGAATGATAGTGGACAGAGAGCATTTAGTGTAAAATGTCCCACAAACAAACTGTAGCACAACCTGCAAAGCAACAAAAATGAATTTTGATGAAAACGCCGTATAGGCAACTCACAACAGCGTATTACTGTTTATTAGCCTTTTAAAAATGTCCAGATATTAAAGTGAAGTACGTGTTGCTCAGTTATTTAAAAAATAATAATAATAAAGATCTATTGACTGTGAATATGAGGACTTACGGAGAGATGTCAAAAAGGATGGTAAACAGGTTTTGATAAGTTATGAATTTTCTGCTTTTTTACAAAAGCTTTATAAGCTGCTTTCTATGGCCTCCTTATAGGGGAGGTCCATGTTAAAGCTGATCATTGATTTTTGACAGCATGTGCTTGTGCGCATTTCAGCACTCGGAACATTTTGTAAGCCTAGAACCTGACCCTCTTCCTGCAGTCAATGCCACAATTCAGCCTTACTACCAGCCAGATATTTTCAAGTGAGTGAATGGAGAAATGCAACAACAAAAAAAGAGGCTTTATCCTTTCTGATCACTTAAGAGCGCAGTCGGATAGGATAATGTCCCGTGAGTGTTTCAATGTGCTATTTGGGCGCAGTTTGGGTCTTTAGTGGTTGAGTAAAGAGCAAGGCTTTGCCCCCTTTTTTAAAACCAGCATCAGCTTCATAGTTGAGTCATTGAATAAAAATAAATACAAATCCCTCTCATAAATAGCTGGATTTTCCACAGACAGCTCTGTGGTCACTTACAAACAGAGATTAGTGCAGAGCAGCTTGTATCAGAGCACACTGTGAGCGTTGGCAGTTGTTCTGAGTGAAAAGCAGGACTTAGCGCCTTTAGCGAGTCACCCCATTAGTATTTGTGAGCATCTTGTCTATGTTTGTTTCAGTTTAGTTGCGGGTGTCTAGTTTTTCACTCTGCTTTGTGTCTTAGCACGGGCTGCCCAAGCTGGCATTTTTTCCCCCATGATTCCTGCACATGCTCACGCGCCCATGCGCGCGTCGGGAGCGTGTCGTTCGGTCCACTCTCCCCGTCCAAGCCCCTCCCATCATTAAGCAATATAAGAATAGATTGAAAACGACGGCCTGCTATAAATCACCGTCGAGAAGGGGGCCATTTTCGGCATAGCTGTCGGGAAGACGCACATGTGCTTCATAACGGGTGGGCAGCGCCTTGCTGTCAAACCTCACGAGTCAAATGATGGGATTGTTTTCTCAAAGAATTCAGAGGGAGGCAACGCGGGGACACGTCTCTGAAAACAGTCTCCGTGCCGCCGTCAGTCACGTCTTCCTTTGCGTTACAGTACAAGCAATATCACGCACGCCTATGTTCCTGTGTTCTTTGAAGAATAGTAAACGTGTCTGTCTGTTTTGAGTAGTTGCTCTTGAATGTATTTTATGTTTGGATAAGCTGTTCAAGTACAGTTCCTTGCTCAAGGACACAACAGTAATGCCCCGCCTTCCGAGAGATTTGATTGATTCAAATACCCCCGGAGTCAAGGGCTGTAACATCTTCATCACCTGCTGTTCTCTGTCACACGGAAGGCTCTTAATTGGACGGGACAAGCGGCACAGCCCACCTCTTCAGAGAACACAAGGCTGCATTAGTTTAGACTCCTGGCAGGTTGACCAGGGAGAGCTAAGTAATGGCGGCGTTTGAGGGGGTGTCAGCGAGACGTGGCCGTTTGAGAGCGCGCGCGTGCATCTCACTCAGTGACCTGTGCATCACTCACCGAGCTGACGCGAGAGAGAGCGAGAAAGAGAGAGAGATTTTTATTGCCAGGAGCTATGCAACTGTCATACGTGTGTGTGTGTGTGTGTGTGTGTGTGTGTGTGTGTGGGTGTGTGTTCAAAGCTACATGAGTTTCCTGATTGACGCTCAGAGAAGGGGGGTGGTGTCAGTAAGTGAATCGGGTTGTGTTTTGTATATCGTTTTCACTATAGTGTGTTGTGCACAAAGCATTTCTGGTTCTGGTATGTGCTGCTAGAGAGGATGGTATCAGTCAATCAGTTGATGATTTGATAATAGTCAGTGTTTCCCCTACCATCCTCCGCCTATGGAGCTTGTCGCCCCGCCTGAAAATATAAAATGCTGATAATTTGTGTTTTAATTTGCGGTAATCTCACAAATATAAAATGCCGATAATTAGTGTTTTGATTCATGGTAATCTCACTACGATTGGGTGCTTGGCCACGCACAGAAGAATGGAATTGTTAAGGTTATGTAAACTCAGGAAAGCAAATAACTAACCCCCCCCGTCCGTCTGTCAACGATCGATCGCGCCCCCCCCCCCCCCCCGGTTATGCCATCTCACCACCCCGCCTACAAGGACAACCTGGGGGAAACACTGATAGTATATCAAATTGTGTTTGGTATAGCCTCATTCAGAATGCTAAAATAATCACATATATATATATATATAATCACGTAAACACGCACATGCACACACACGCAATGGGGCGTTGGGACAGGGGATGTTACAGGACTGTAGTAAATAAGAGGGTCATTGAATGAGCTGGGAGTACAGAGGAGGCGGTGTTCAGTGAGCAGCAACAGAAGACAGGAGGTGGAGGAGGTGGGGAGGAAACGCACATGAAGGGGGCGGGGTGGGGTAATTAGGCGTTGCACACAGATAAGCGGGAGAGGCGTTATGCGCGATGTCAAGGTGTGTGGCAGTTTGAAAGGGCCTAACGGGCATCCCGTGTATTCAATGAGAAAGAGAGACGGAGAGAGAGAGAGTGAAAGTGAAAGG